>CM043113.1:33676623-34157895 GCA_023701765.1 Hylyphantes graminicola
CGAGAACTAGTTGTACAAATTATTTCCTTTTTTACTTGTCATTTGGAAACAAGTATCGTATAGATTTTAATATTTTTCATTGAAAATTATTACTCTTTCATTTTTTAAGTAGAAAATTTAACATTATTAGTTGAATATAAAGGAGAATAAACTACTTTTTAAATAATTTTTGTCAAATAAAAATATTTTTAATCATTCGTAAAAATATTTTATTTCAGAAGACATTTTCCAACTTTTTTTAAATTGATATTTTGCTTACATTTATTTTGCAGATAATTTTAATCTTATTATTCACAAAAATCTAGCTTTTAAGCAATAATTACTCGTATTATTACATCATACATTTTCAAGTATTCAATCTTCAATTCAATCAGGTGTTGGAAAAATTTGGCCAAAGCTGAACTACATTCGGATCATCCTGATCTTTAAAACCAATAAAAGATTACCTACATATTTTTAAGAAGTATTTATCTTAATTTAATGTTGCGCATATTATAAATATACTAATTTCTAGTAGAATAATTTATTTTGTGGTTTTTAATGTTTTAATAATATTTTCGATTTGTATTTTGATCAGATTTAACTCTGTATGTAGTTTGCACAATAAGATATGTGTGCAACGCTAAAGTGAATATTATAATTTTTTAAACAAGACTTCATTAATATAATAATTGTTTTATAGAATAAAAAGATATTCAATTCATTTGAAAAAATGACTTTATCAAATAACAACTTCACCAATACGGGGCAAAAAAAGTTAAACATATTTATGAATATGCTTTTATTTTATGATTAATTAAACTTTGAGATATTTTCGAACATTTTAAAATTTTAAGTCTCGAAACCCCTTAAATAAAAAGGTGCTTTTATCTTTACTTAATACCCTACATTTTATAACCTTTATTTTATTTGAAATTCTATTAATACCAAAAAACATAGAAGGAAATTCAAAGTAATATTCAAAAATAGCGTTTAGTACTTATAAAATAAATCTATGAAAAAAAAAGTGTTTTAATATTATATGTAAATCAAGTTTGCGCAATAAAAAAAAGTTTTAACTATGTAAACCATATTAACATGTTTCAAATTGTACATTACCTTTAAATACACAAAGTAACATGTTTCAGATAAAAAAAAAAAATAAAACTTACTTTTCCAATATTAAGGTAGGCGAATACCCAAAATTCCTCCAAATTCTAAAATTTTTACTATTACTTTAATCGTTTCCAAATTTGGTAAAGTGATTTCAAATATGATGAATAATACTATTTTGGAATTTTTTTAAAATTTAAATTTAATTTATTTATATTAAACGGGGTTTTTCTACTAAAAAAAAGAGTTTGATGCTAACAAGTCTACCGCATTGAATTTTCATCTTATAAACATTAATTATGTGTTAAATTCTTCGTTTTGAACTGATGCATGCAATGATCCTCTAGAGTTACATACAAATTACAATAAAAGAAGTTATTAAGAAAAATGTCATAAATTAGCTACAAAAAAAAAGGATTTTTTTCGATCAACTTATACTTGAAAATTAAAAAAAAACTTATATATTTACACCAGATGTTAGAGGTTCATGGCACAGATATATATTGAAATAGCATCTGTAAAAATTTTCAGGTAAGTGAATGTTAACCTTTTTATACTAGAACTGTTGGCGTAAACTCCTTTTTTTAGGTGAAAAACACCGTTCCGTTTAAAATAAATCAATTATATTTAAATAAAAAAAATGCCTAAAACGCATTGTTCATTATATTTGAAATCACTATGCCAAATTTGGAAAAGATTAAAGTATTAGTAAAATTTTTAGAATTTTGAGTATTCGACTACCTTAAGAGGGACGGGATGATTCAAAAGTAGGCTTCACAAGACCATTTCTATATCATATTTTATAAATCTAGTCATTACATTAGCTATTTAGCAAAAGAAACCATGTAAAGCTTAATTAAAATTATGTTACCTTTATATTTAAAATTCTGTAAATATGAAACATAAGAAGGGAATTATGAAACTAAAGGGTTAAAATACCTTAATTTCTTCGAGAAAAGAAACACAAACTTCATTCATGTAGGTGTAAAAGACCTCTAAAAATTATAGTAGAATCCAGGAATTGAATTATGTCTTCAAAATATGTACACACTCTTGCGCAAAATTGAATGGACTAACATCACTCGGAAATGGTCTAGCGGCATTGATCATTGCAATCAAGGACCTCAGATGACAGTTTGCACAAATGCCGACTGGGGAGACATCCTACAAGAGCTGATAGTCTGGCTTTGAAGAATAATTAAAACATTATACAATTGAACTTAAGGTGTAATTAACTAGTGTAGTATGTTTAACCAGGGTATTTTATTTATTTTATATTTGATAGAAACTTTAAAACCATGATTATAAAACTTTATAATCATGTTAAAGTTAAGAAATGCATAACATATGCAAAGTCTATATTTTGCCATTAAATATTATAATCCTGATTTTGTAACTGAAAATTCTTTTTTAGTAGTTTTAAATATCTTTCCCATGAGTAACAGATTTTTTCAAAAAGTGTAAATATTGTATCAACCAACATTGTTTTAAACGAAGCATTTTGATAAATTCAAAACATTTAAGAAGTTTAATTATGTTATTAAACCATATCTTATTACTAAATGGCGTTTCAAAAACTATTTAAAGTATGATAATTGCTCTCTGATAATTAAAAGTCTTTAACCCACTTTAAATATTTGAAACAGAATGTGAATATAAATAATTCTATTTTCAATGCACATCGAATAATATATTCTTTTTTCGATAGAATAAGTTTTATATCTACTTTGCTTTATGAATAATGGAACAACCACAAAGGAGAATATCTGATTCTTGAATTTATCGTTTGCAGCGGAAATTTCAATTCGATGCTATCCTGCATTGGTTATCATATTCAAGTGAACGCAGCACAAATGCGACTTTGAATGCCTTTAAATCGGGTTCATCTTTTAAACATTGGGTGCTATTAGTTTAAAGTGCCCATAAACGTTGAAGGTGAGGAAAAGGTTAAATTAAAAGACATTATAAACGTTATTCTTTATACATATATATTTAGTTTACTCATTATATTAGAAGGATTTTGTTGATTAAAGTTTATAACAAGCTTTCATGAAACTTATTTAGCTAATAAGATTAAACATATCAAAATGCATTTTTTACTAATAATACCAGCAAATTTTTTTAGATTAAATATTTTTAAAACAGCAATTCATATAAAAACTAAAATATTGCATTAGCAAGCCAATATATGAAAATAATACGTTAAAATATAAAAAAATTACAGTTAAAAATTAAGTAAAATTACTGTAATGTTCATTTTTATTGCAACTCTTCATACTAATTTATTTTTGTTGAAAGTACGGCCATTAACAGCCAAAAGTTTGTTTTGAAAAATAACCTAAAAGTTAATTTTTAATGGCCTAAAGGTTTCTATATTTAGGAAAAATATTGGTAAGCTTAGGCTAAAACCGCAAGATTTCAAACTTAAATTTTTATAAACTGCATTTTGAGAAATTTACTAAGCTTTTAATGACCGTTAGTTAGAGAAACTATTTTTTTTCTATCTTTTGTGGGCGTTTTAATGGGGTTATATTTAAGAAGATATAGCTATCTTTGCAATTAAAAAGTTCCATTGCATAATACGTAGAAACCTAAATGAAAACAGAACTTCTTTAAAAATGAGTTTCTAGATGATTCACTTTCATGAAAGTAAAAATCGCATTCCATTTGGATGTTCTGTTTCTCCAGTATTACATGTAGTTTAGTACAAAATGGGCTGATGTTCTAGGTTTTAAAATTGCACATAAGTCATTTTTTTTCGTTGATGAATATATATTACTGTGCTTAGTTAGAATATTAAGTTTAAAGGTAATGATGAAATTATTAAAACTTTCGCTGATATTGTGCATTACTCAGTCATAATTATTCAAGAAAACTTACATTCCTAATAAAGATAGTTTTAAAAAAATAATTAAATAATTTTTTTCTATCATGATGCATTTTAGATATACTATTTTTTTTAATGCTTTTGGGTTTTTATAATAGCTGAAGATGTTTGTTGAAAACATATATAATATTAAAAAAATGAATATTTATGTATAAAAACATTTTTAGAGCAAAGTAATTCAAGCTAGTCTTTCGAGTGGATGGTCTTTTTTTAAGCGATTCAATTAATCAATCTACTTTATTCAACTCCTACTAGCATTTATATAGCACTAAGAACGGCAGTAGTGCTGGGAATCCAAAATAATTAGTGCATCCACAGGCAACAGTTATGAAGAGGAGCATCATTTCCATGGCACACATGGCGTCATCTTCATTGAGAACATAACCATAGAATGAACTTAAAAGTTAAAAACAACAACGGAAAACAGAAAAATAATATGACAAATGACAGGGATTGCGCCCTCTAGAAGGGAGAGTGTAGGCTTTATAGCATATTACCAAGCTCGCCAGAAGAGACAGTCACAAGAGACACACATAGAAGGACGACACAAACACATAGACAAATAACAACATTTATTGACAAGCACAAACATCCATGCCTTCACCGGGATTCGAACCCGAGCCCAGCAGCTACAAAGGCTGCAGCAACACTAACCATTGCGCCGACGGGCCGGTGAAAAATAATATAGCAGTATAAATTTTTAAATCAAACATTGAAGTTAATTATGAAATTCTATTATCAAACTGACGCTACATCCATCCATTATTAAAAACAAACTTTGATTAAACCTCTTACTTTATACAGTCTTGAAACTCAAACTAAGCAACCCATCTTCCCAAACTATAGACCACCTTAATCTCCTGATATGGTGTTGATTTTCCAAACAAGGCAGGGCCGTGGAGGCGTTATTGGTGTCTTCACAGTGTGGGTTCCATTGCTCAAGCCTATGTGTACCTTACAGGCTGTTTAAGATACAAAGACACGAAAGAAGAGTGTGATTCAAGTTATTGGACGTAGGTTGCGGTTGTTTAATAATGTTTTCGATGCAAATGTGGGGACATTGTAGGTGAGCATAAACCGTGGGGTTATTGAAAAGCTGGTGATGGTAAAGTATTTATAATAGCGAAAATTGTTTTTGGCGTGCGTTTTATGGTTATTTAAAAAGTTACGTTTATGACATATTTCTTAATGTTGAACCACATTGCGTTTATATTCTTATAATAAATAGATATCCGTATTCTGACCGTCTGTCAGTCAAGCACACCGTATTGTTAGAAACTCCTAAAATGAGTACTAGGAAGTTCCCATTTTATTGCGAGTACTATATTGGTTGATTCCACGAAAATGTGCCATGGGCATCATTTTTTAAATTTCAACTTTTTTTTATTTTAAACAAAAAATCTACTCCGGCAAAAATTCTTGACACTTTATTTTTTCTTTTTATACATCAAAACAAACAGTTCGTAAAAAATTCGAACATTAAATTTAAAATTTGAGTTAAATATAGAACATCAAAACTTTGTCATGTCTGTCACATTTGTCATGTCAGTCACGCTAATAAATATTTATAATATTTTACTATTTATAAATTTCTTAATTTTTTCTTTCTGGTTAGCACATCAAAATCTTATATTGATTCCAAAAAAATTCTAGACTTGAAATGCATGCGAGTTAAGAGCAAATGGTAATAATATTAGGTCACTCAAAATCTGTGTCTCAATTTTGTCATGTCAGTCACGGCATGTTTTAACCCAATTAATTTTCAGTATTTTCTCTTGAATGAAAATTTCAGCGTTTTTTATAATAAAGACCTTTATTTTCATCACCCCATGGTAATTTCTTTAACAGTCAATTATCATTTAGTACTTTTTAAGAACCAAGAAAGTTGTTTTATGTCATGTCTGTCACGATTGGAATTAGCCTATTGCTAACAGTAAATACTTAGTACTGTTTACTGCTACATCCTACAAGTACTGAGAACTCGTGTGCTAAATTTGAAGTCTATATACCTTTAGTTCAAGCTGAAGAGTGGTTTTAGACAAATGGTCTGAGAGACGGATTAAGGTGACTGAATTAAAAGAAAATCCTCAATATTAAATAAGCCTCACAATATAAAATATGTCCAACAATTGATTAAATAGTTTTGTCGAAAATATCACAGAAAATTATGTATCAAGCATTGACATTCTAAACTTGTTAGAGGAATTAGATAGTAAATAAATCCATTCTCTGACACAAATTACGTTAGTAACCTTTCCGTGTTTGTGAATAAATTCAAAATGACAGCTTTCGACAAATTTTGATGCAACAATCCATTAGTTTAGCTTTTTTTTCGTGTCCAAAACCCAGGCATTGCAATTGAGGGTTGGAAATCTCCAGCCGACAGAAGAAAATACGCATCGCAATTTGGCAAAAAGCTTTTTAATCATTCTTTCCCATTAATTCTAAAAGTTAGATTGCTTTGGAGGCAATGTTGAGCGCAAAAGAGTCGTTAAATGTTATTATATGAAAAAAGAAATATACACAACATAAAACGACCGTTTTCTGTTATAAAGTTTTTTTGGGAACTGAATAAAGTACTTTTGCCAGATTTCTTTTGTTGTCCATCTATAATGTGAAAGTGGCGTGAAATTGTTTATTTTCAAGAACGGGACGTAATATTCTGAAGTTTTCTTATGTTGCAACTTTTTTGGCGAAATATTCATAAGAAAGGAAAAACTATATTATTATGTATAAGAACAGCCTTATTTATTTCATGATTGAATATGTTTAAAAGTGAGAAAAATGTTACTTTGAATATATAGATATTACTTAAAATAAACCTTTAATAACCCTTTAAGACCTGAAAAATTTTCATCCTTATATGCGACTTTTTTCTAGTGTTTCTCTCTATACTAGTCATAATGATCCTGAAAAAAATATATTAAAACATTGTGGACCCCTGTAAAGCGTAGGGGGTACCCGCACGATCGTGCGGGTTAGGTCTTTACTTATCCCCACGATTGTACAGTTAAGGCTTTTCCTGTGAAAACATCACTTGTAAAATTTTACATTTTTCTAGCTATAAATAAAATTATATAAATTTAACTGATATCTTTACAAATAATAATGATTAATTATCATTTAATTGATAATTACGTATTTTTATAGTTAACAATTATATTTATTATTTGATTATTTACAGTAAGATACTTGACTTAGAATTAATTTTTTGTCTTAGCAATTAAGTATTACTTTGACAAAATCCCATGTTAAAAGTCTTTAATGTACCACTGTAAAAATTTCACCTCCTCCCCCAATATGTCCTCTACATTTTCAGAAAAACCATTCTAAAAAAAGGACAAACCTAACATTACAGTCTATGGGAATCAATCGTATCCAATAACGCCGAAGTAGCACGATCGTGCGTGTCAAGAGATTTTACATTCTAAAAGTAAAATAATTGATGTATAATTAAGATTTCTTATTATTTTTCCTTTATTGTGACTTAAAAGCAACTATTTGTATCTAAGCAATTTAAAGTAGAGTGATATTTACCTTTTTGCGATAGATAAATTCTTTAGCTGTTTCCTGCTTACATGTAAACAACGCTAAGAATGCCGACTGGAAATAAAATTAAGACAACTACTGCAATCTGTTGATTAAAAGTGAAAGTTCATGTTCTCCAGAAACCCACACGATCGATCGAATCCTACTTATTTTACAAACGACTGCATAAGAAGTAAATAAAATAGTACATATGCAAGACGCACGATCGTGCTAGCTCGGTCGGAAAGGGATAAACCGGATATTTCACACTTGGAAAATTATACTTTTTAAGAAAGCTATATGCACCCTTAAAGCGAACTAGCAATTTTAACTCAGTCTGATTGATTTTCACTCCTCCAGTCTGGAAAATGCGCCTCTCCTTTTGGAGTGGATCCTTTTTGTGTTAAAACTCCGACAGGATCACTCCAAACGACGGATTTTTACTCAGTCTGAGTTAATATTCACACCTTTCCAGTGTCGAAAATGCACTTCTCCATCTGGAGTGGAATTCACTCTTTTGTTTTAAGAGTGTACACTCTTAAAATGAACGAGCGATTTTAACTCAGACTGAGTTAATATTCACCCCTCCAGTCTAGAAAATGCACTTCTCCTAGAGGAGTGGATCCTTTGTGTGTTAAACCTCTGACTGGATCAATCCAAACGAGGGATTTTAACTCAGTCTGAGTTAATATTCACTCCTTTCCAGTATCGAAAATGCACTTTCTCTACTGGAGTGGATTTCACTCTTTTGTTTTAAGAGTGTACAGTGTTTATAATCAAACCACATTTGTTACGCATGTGTAAAAGAGAAAGAACCCGTTTCTATAGAGAATAATTCATCTTTTAGAAAACATTTTGCAGTGCAGCTGAATCTACAATGGGAAATATCACTTAAAACGACTCTCAACTGTATGTGTCGAGTCTCACAAGGATTACGACTGTACTAAGAAAATTATATAGCGTGTTTTGTTGACATCAACAGATAAATCTTTCAACACCATGACTCCTTTCCACTCCTTTCCAGTATCGAAAATACACTTCTCCTGCTGGAGTGGATTTCACTCTTTCGTTTTAAGAGTGTACTTTAAATGTATTTACTTTCCGCCTATAAAATCTATCTATATTTTTTTACTATGTGCCATCACAAAATTTGATGTTAAAAAATATTTTATTCTACACTATTTAGTTCTTTAATTAACAAAATATTTAAAAAGTTAATTTACTAAATTAATTTAACATTAGTTGATTATTTTTCTGTAAATAGTTCATTTAACTTAAATTGATTCATTACTTTATTGCATACTGTATACAGTGGTGGAAATTGATTTATGAACTGACAGTTTTTTAACAGTATTTCTTTATTAAATGTATTTTTATCGGTTTAAATTTTATATACTATACAGGCTTTGCATTATAAATTCTACACGTAAATAAAATTTTATATAAATTCGTAAAAAAAATTATTTTGTTGATATTTTAGTTTTAGCATAGGGAAATTGATTTATGAACTTTTACATTCAACCTCAATTAATAATTGCTAAAACTATTTTTTGTCGCTAATGCTTCCTTGATTTTGTTTTTCATAGACAACACGAAACTTTGGGTCAAGTTTTGGTCAAGCAATTTGCAGTTTTTAATGATTAAGTCCTTCTATTCCATAACTGATGCGCACTTCATTAAAACCATACCCCATTTCAGATAATTATTCAAACCAATTGATCTCAGACATTATTTTTGGGGTTTAAGTCATGGCTATTGGCAGGATGATCTAAATGAACAACACTTAGTTCATTTAACCAGTCTTTCATTTCGTTTGAAATGTGGATACTTGCATTATCATGCATAAAAATCTAATCAAAAGCATAGTTTTGCCATGCAAAAAGGAATTAAAGAATTTTCTAGAACTAATCTGCAATAAGGTGATGTTTGTCAGTCCTTCAGAAACATAACCTTGTTTCTTCAATCATAAGATATCGGGGCCCAAACCATCAAACTTCCACCACTAACATTTCTGCTGAAGACAGATCTTGGTTATTTCCGAAGATCATTTCGATAACATTTTAAACCATCACGTCCATCCAAATTGAACTTTTTTTCATCAGCAAATATCCCTCCACCCCCACCCAATCCATTTTCATGTAGTTACGACTAAATTTTAATAGCCTGTTCTTATGGTAAAGAGTAAGCTTTGGACCAGCCTTCATTTTGGAACATTTCAAGTTCGACGACGATATCAATATGTGTCCTACTCTTCTGGGAGTTACAGGAAGTGATTGTTCATAACAAATTCGCCCTGTAATGCACAAATGGTAACTTTTTGGGATACAAGTCCAATAATCCGGCTTTTGTCCCTCTTCCCACGAAAGTTACACCTTTTTTAATGATGGTTTTTTGCCGAAGTCAGAATGATTCTTCAAATATTTATGAATTATATTTATTGATCTTTTAATTAATATGCTAATTTATCTTATAGATTTGTTACAATATTATATAATGGTAATTTTTTTCCTTTTTGGCTTCAGGCAGTCCAGCAAGCTTTCCTATCTAGTAAAATGGGAATAAAACAGATAAATTTCAACAAATTTGGCCTTAATCTTATTTATAAACACTGATAGTAAGCTCCCCTGAAGTTCAAATAAAGAACTAGTTAAAATATTTGGTACCTGGGTTCAAAATAAATTTGAGTTCATAATTCAATTTCCATCATTTGACATGCTTAAAAACTAAAATTAGATATATTTTTATTTAATATCATTTTTCGAAAAAATTTTTGTCTGAAATTCCTTTATTGTGCTCTGAATATATAACACACAAAATTTGAATTGTTAGCACTTAATACAAAGCGGTATCTGGTGAAAAGAATGTTAGTTCATAAATCAATTTCCACCACTGTATAACTTAAACTTATTCATTTTATTTGATCAATAACTAAAAATTTTAGATCTGCACAAACTAGCTTATAAATATAAAATTTTTATACCTTTTATTTTAGCGATTTAAATATTAACTATGTAAATGATAGACAAACATTAATGCCATATTTTCAACAAGATTGGACCGTTCTCTTGTTTACCTACACCTATAGTTCTATAAATACGAGTATATAAAAAATATTTGTGAAACTTTATTTACAAAATTAAGTAAAAAACATTCGGAGACAAGATTTTTTTAAATCTGTTTTCCAAGTCGAAAATAACGTTTCTTCCATCGCAAATTTAACTGCATTTTTGATATTTAAGTAGCTCGAACTAAATTTTTATTGGACTTTTATTTTATTACAACATGTGTTTCTAAACACGTAATATTTGACTCAAGCACAAAAGTTTATATATAACTTTATCAGTTTACCTATTACAAGTTGAAATGTGCAAATAGAATACATTCATATTTGTATTTCTTTTACACAATTTATTAAAATTCTTAGAAAAGCCCTATTTATCGCTCTAGTTACATAATAACTATTAGAGTTAAGTGAGGTTTATAGGGAAAAAATCAAGATGTTTCAATTTAGATACACTAAAATTACCACACAGATTAACATTTACGGAGTTTTAAAAATAGAAATATTCAAGCGTGAAAAGTCTGCAAGCATTTCGATAAAAATGATATTTTTGCACTCAATTTACAGTGCGCAAGTCTTCTATGAAATGAAAATATATCTTTTCCTTAACTTAAGGCACATCATACTTAAATACTTGCACACGAATATTTAAAATGAGGGGTCTATTCTGAAAATTATCATTTTTAAAGCATAACTAAAAATTTGAGTGTCCTGTATGTTCACTGGCGACATTTGACTGTAGTAAATTCAATTGAATAAATGGCGTCAGTGTTATACTCCAGAGATTGTGAGTTTTGAAATTAGACCCTTCAAATAAAAGGTTTCCACCGCCGAAATACAACATTCACTGAATCCTCGCAAACGTTCAACCACCCGTCTCGACTCATTTATATACAAAAGACTCAAGTATTCAAATAAAAGCAAGGGGACCGTTGCGAAGTTGGTTTGTAAAAATTTTAAGCATTAATTTCATTTTGTTTATGTAAATAATTTGAAAATTAAGAGTAACATTGGTATATATAACTTAACCTATTAATGCCAGAATAAGTTTTTATCATGAATTTGAAAAAGTTTCGAGCAATGTTTCTAAAAAAATCTTAGAATGGTATCGGAAGAATATTTTGAACTATTACTAAGCCTGCAAGTTTAAAACAGAATTTTTTTTAGCATAACTAGGAAAAAGCTATTCGTCTAGTGGTGAATGCATATCAAGTATTAAAAGCAATTCTAAATTCAAAAACTCTTATATTTAAATTTGTTTATTGGCCATAACTGGATGGGATGTTAATCCTAACAGTTATCGAGAAACAAATAAATTTCACATCCAAACATATATAAATAAAAATTTAAATCTAGAATGCAATTGATTAAGTGGAAGTAATCAGGTAACCAAATTGCTCAAATTGCAAATCTTCCAAAGTAGCTAAAATAACAAAAATATAATTTTATCAAAGTAAAGCGTAGTTAGTCCGGAAGCAAAGAAGTTTTTAATAGATTTGAAACAATATCCGCTGTTCATACTTCACTATTTTTGAGATATAATGATTATCAATTCCTTGCATATCTACCTTTATATCTTTATGAGGTTTCAAGTTACATAGGCTGGTCACTTTGAATTTATTCTCTTATCTCTTTACATTGATGATAGTAGGCCATGTTCCTGGTCACGCATCTAAATTTCATTATTGACAAACCATTTGTGACATACATAAGTTATTGTTTCTGAAACCTTAATTAAAAGCAAAATATGTATGTCGCTTTAGTAGTATTAATAAAAATACCGCAAAGATACATTTGAGATATATCAGGAATTAAATTTTAGTGTGCATTCATTTAAACAAATAAGTGAAAAATACTTTTATCGAATCAAGAATAGAAATAGTACCTACAGTAATTGAGTCACCAAACAAACAAAAATGTCGAGGAAAAAATATAGGATTTTAAGGAGTTAGGCTCAGTAAGCCTGGAAGAAAAATAGTTATATAACTACAAAAATAAAACATTCTAACAATTTTGTCAAAATAATTAAGAGAGAAGGCGACATTTTTTTTTCACAAAATGAAACCAAGAATGTCTCGCCCTCGTCTGTTTAGAATCCGAAATATCACCCAGGGAAATGATATTGACACAGGCGGAAAGAGTATTTTGTTTTAACAGAAGCTATAATGTTTTTTTCCCACAGCGAAAGTTTTTGGTATGTGTTATGGAATGAGTTCTTTGGAATTCTTCGCTGGAATTTCTGTCACACTTTATTGCTGTATAATAAAATTAGCTAATGGTTATCTACGTAAGAAATGGTACTTTTCGATTATTTGTTGCACTAATATTCTTTTTTTCTTTTAGTTTGTCCTTTTACTTCTTTTTTTCCCATAGCTAATATTCCTCAGTGATAATTATTATGCTATGCCCACACTACGACAACGACAACAAATTGCGCGCGCATGGAAATGCATATACAATTTGTACCATTCGATGTACGTGCGCGCGCATGCCTGACCATATTGTATATGCATTTCCATGAGCGCGCAATTTGTTGTCGTTGTCGTAGTGTGGACATAGCATTAGAAATATTATTCCTAGCCTAATACGTATACTCAGCGTTGCATGGGTGTACCCGTAATAATGCATTTCCAAAACCCATTTATTCGTAAATATTCCTTCCAACTTTAAATTTGCAAACTTCAAGATTAAATTGTATTTTGGAAATATAATTACAATCAAGTTGAGTAAATCAAGCATTAAAAATCACAAAGCATTTTAAAAATGAACGATAATCAAATATTAATCCTGCAATTTAAACCCACGTGCATTAACGCTATGTGCTAGCATATAAAAACAAATTTATTGATTGAGTAACCATGGAGACCAAAAGAAATAAAGAAGAATTTGAAGATTTCATTAAATTAATTTAATCATAATAATTATTATAAACCGTTTAGCACTTGTTTGCATTGAGAAACTATGAAAACGAATGTAATTTAAATAGCTATTGTCAAACATGTTTATAGAACTAAAAACTTTGAAAAATGACATTTTTTTAAACTATGGAATGAAAGATTCCAAAGACTGTTTTATAGTGATGTGGAAAAATGAAGGAATTGTTGAAGGAACGTTGTGCTACATTTTATTATTGACAGAATGACTTTAAATAAAACTAAGTGACTTTAAGAGAATTGAAAGTGTATCTGATTTTTAGGACAAATTGAATTACTTCGTCTTTATAATGTGTATTTTTGGTTTGACTAAAAATCTAGAAAAAATTTATATGGCAGTTATGGAGAATTCCATAACAATAAGTTAACAATCCCATCATAAATTACAAGAGGTCCAGCTGAAGTTTCTTATAACCGAAAACTTTTTTTTTCTTTCTTAAGTTTATTAAAACTACATATTTTGCCATTTCAATCTATGTACACGCATTTTACAAAAAAGTAACTAAGTACATATTTTAAAAGTTTGGAGTGTAAAATTATTCCACCCTTCAACAGTTTTTCATATATATAAGTTTTTTTTTATGATTATCTTTATTGTTCCTAAATTATCTTCGGAGCAATTTCGAATTCTTTTTTTTTCACTTACAGGGTTTTCATATAGTTATCTTAATCTTTCATTTAGAAATTTTTTTTAAAAAATATATCGAATAAGAATACAAGTACGTCATCTAAGAGGTTTATTTTACTTAATTTTTTAATTCTTTTAATGTACAAAACGTTTCAAAATTAAAATTGTACCAAAAGTTAAAATATTTCCCCCTTGAGTTTAACCCTCTTGAGTCCCCTAAGTTAACAATTATCTTTTGAAAACTCAGTTCGAGAACAAAAAGGCCTTTGTTATCTGTTATGACGTTGTGTATTAACATTTTTTATAAGGGTAGAAAAATAATACTTAAACAAAAGACGTTGAAAACAAAATAACCATTACACGTATACAACAGTTTCGATAATGTTTGCCGATGATTTCAGTGACAATGCACTGTTAGAAATTTTGTGTTTGATTTCACCATAATAATGGTTCCTAGTAGCTGCAATGGCTGTGTGGTGAAATGCTTCACCATATTTCCGGTATTCATTCAAACCATTTTTCAAGTTTTGGAAACAGAAACCTGTGAAACGGTTCAACCCAATATCGAAAATATGGTGAAACACTTCACCACACAGCCGTTGCAGCTACTAGGAACCATTATTATGGTGAAAGCAAACACAAAATTTCTAACAGTGCATTGTCACTGAAATCATCGGCAAACATTATCGAAACTGTTGTATACGTGTAATGGTTATTTTGTTTTCAACGTCTTTTGTTTAAGTATTATTTTTCTACCCTTATAAAAAATGTAAACAGTGTGGGATGGAAGCGAAAACTGTACTTATTGTTTTACCTGCGTTTATTAATTAAAACACCGCTAAACTTTTTGGCAGCGTAATTTATCTTATCTTAGCGAATTTTTCTGCACCTCAATTCATGTAACATTGTCACTGTTTGGTTGAAAGCAGCAGGTAAAACTGTATAAGTTGTAACCGCATATAAAACCGAATTATTTTTGCGTGGACAGTGATTTTTACGCCGATACATACTCTCTTACAGTGTTTATAATCAAACCACATTTGTTGTGAATGTGTTAAAGAGAAAAAACCCGGTCCTATCGAGAATAATTCAGTTTTAAAAAACAATTTACAGTGCAGTTGAATCTACAATGGGAGATGTCGCTTAAAACCACGCTCAGTGTATGTGCCGAGTCTCACAGGGATTACGACTGTACTAAGAAATTTATATAGCGTGTTTTGTTGACATCAACAGATAAATCTTTCAACACCATGTAAAAAAGGAACTTATATTGAGTCTTAAGATGGAAAACCTTCAACTGAGTATGCTATCGATAGATAAATCTCTACCGTGACAGAAAAAGGGCTGGTGTGCAAAGTTTTAACACATGACGTTGCACAATGTTTTACTAAGCTAAAGAAATAAGATTTTTGAGCCTTTCTTGCCACGTAATATATTTTTTACTGGGACTATAAAACTGTTTTGAAAAGTTAAAGCATTTGCTTTTGTTATTTTGGGAGATAATAAAATATGCATGATATGGTAATATTTGGGGATAAATAAAGGTATTGGGGTTAATTTAAAATGTATATTTTATTTGGGAAAAATGATTAAATATTTAATATAATGTTACTCTTTTGCAAACTTCAAAATTACTATTTATAAATTAACAAATATATTAAGTTGTCTATTTTTTAATGTTAAATGCTGTTTAGATTTATCTTTTTCCTCTTTATGGCTAACTTTTATTATATACACGGCGTTACACATGTGTATCCCTAATAATGCACATCTTAAACTCCTCATTAATTCAAAAATATTTTTCTCAAACATCATGATTAAAAAGAGTTAAGAAATGTTATAAAAATTGGGTTGCATTTATCGTATCAAGGCTTAAAAACCTAATAATAAAGCAAACAAACAAGCAACACGCTACGTGGAAGTGCTACATTTTCTTTCAAATCCTTCAATTGCAAACCAGAAAACCATCTAAATAAAAATTTCATTATTTTAATTATTAACCAGCGGGGTGACCGAGCTCTGCTCGGAGAAAATAGGTATCAAAGCTAACTCGAAGATTTAAATGTTCAATTGTGATTTATCAAAACAATCATACCATAAGAAAATTTGTGAAACCATTGGTGAAAAGATAACCGTTCAAGTTAATGTGACCAGATTTTCAAAATCAAAAAGTGGGACACTCCATCACCCCCCCCCCCCCCGGTGTATTTTTTAAGTATTTTTTTAAGCACATAATAGTCCCTTCACACAATGACACACTTGGTATAAGAAAGATAAGGAAGGCGCGTTCAACAGCAGCAGTGGCTCCAGGCAAACAGAAACCATACTCCACCAATTTGTTGATGACTTTAGCTTCATTTAACAATTTCTAATGACGTCATAGCGTTTTACAACGATTATTCATAAAAAAAAGTCGATTTTATTTACAATTTCCTCGTTTTTCGGGACTTTTACAAAAGAGAGGGACTGTCCAGCCGAAAGCGGGACGTCTGGTCACATTAGTTAAAGTGCACCATTGTAAACAAAGCTAGAGTTTGGAAAGGGAACTATTCTATACAAAGGTAAAGTTTTAAAAGTCATAGGAAATGAAATGTAATTGATAATTGGCGTTTCGTTGAAAAGCAACAAAAATGTCGAAATGTGGTAAACATTCCATTTCATACTTCATTCAACTCGATAGGTATAGGAACCATACGTTAAATTTTCAAGATCGCCAAAAATCGCCAATGAACAGAATAGAACTGAAATCGTCTGCTGATTGGAACTAAAAAAATATTCATGTTACCATTCCTGTAAAACTCAATAAAGTTTAAAGCAAGGTTGAATTTATTTAAATTTGAAAAATTAAAATCTTAACTAAACATTTGTAGCTTAAGCAGAGGCTTATAGCTTTAGCAGATGGCAACAGGAAAGTAGCCATTATGGCGAATTAAGTTTGAAAATATCCTATCTGTAACTCCGAACTGCTTGACCGTAGTGCTTCAAAACCTGCGCCAATCGATTCGTCGTGGTCAAAACCCCCAGACTCCCAAGTTTACCGGAGTTTATTAATTCTGGGGCGATTTTCGACTTGGCACCAATTCCTCGTATTATAGTATAGTTAGAGTTTGGAAAGGGAACTATTCTATACAAAGGTAAAGTTTTAAAAGTCATAGGAAATGAAATCATGAAATGTAATTGATAATTGGCGTTTCGCTGAAAAGCAACGAAAATGTCGAAATGTGGTAAACATTCCATTTCATACTTCATTCAACTCGATAGGTATAGCAACCATATGTTAAATTTTCAAGATCGCCAAAAATAGCTAATGAACAGAAGAGAACTAAAATCGTCTGCTGATTGGAACTAAAAAAATATTCATGTTACCATTTTCTGTAAAACTCAATAAAGTTTAAAGCAAGGTTGAATTTATTTAAATTTGAAAAATTAAAATCTTAACTAAACATTTATAGCTTAAGCAGAGGCTTATAGCTTTAGCAGATGGCATCACGAAAGTAGCCATTATGGCGAACTAATGAAGTTTGAAAATATCCTATCTGTAACTCCGAACTGCTTGACCGTAGCGCTTCAAAATCTGTGCCAATCGATTCGTCGTGGCCAAAAACCCCAGACCCCTAAGTTTACCGGAGTTTATTAATTCTGGGGCGATTTTCGATTTGGGTCCAATTCCTCGTATTATAGTATAAGATCTATCAACAATTGTTGTTAAAACCTCCTAGTTTGTACATTAAAAACAATGAAAATAGATATAAGATTAAAAAAGGAACGAACAGGAAAATCTATTATTCAAAATTGTTATAAAAGTTACGTTTACACAATTACTTAAAAAAAACCTTTTATACGAGATTCCACTAAGTACGCAATTTTGAGCGCGGGCATCGAAACAATGTATGGAGAGAAATAAAAACTATTTAAAAGCCTTTTCAATACAGCGGACTCTACACTTTTTCCGCAAAGCAAAAAACAACAACAACACCCTGTTAAAAGTTATTCAGTGTTAATGAGACTTCTGCACGTTAAATCTGTTAGGGTCCGAATTTTTCTGACGCAATTTACAATGCCTATATAACTAATTGCATTGGCTAAGGCATTGAAATCTTTACTTGACCTCCGTTTAAAACAGTACCCGCCAGCAATTGCTGAAGATTTTTACAGCGTTTAAAAACACATTGACATTAGTAGTGTTGAACTTGAAATGAATATGCAAATAAAGTGAGAAAAGAGTTTTAATGGGGATTTATTTTAAAAACCGTTTGGTAACACTTTTGACAAAAGTGTTCCAAAACATAATTTAATGACACTAAACTATTCTTTTTTTTTATTGGTTTTATTTGTGATTGTTTTCTACTAGTAGGTGGCTACAGAATCACTTCATAAGTTTCAGTGCTCAAATTAAATCTATAATAATAAAAATGAAGTTTTGTGTGTATGTGTGTGTGTATGTCTCTCCGAAACTCACAAACTAGACATTTGTTTGACTCGTAACTTGGCACAAATGTGTAGTTAATACTTAAGTAACAAAATAAGAACTTTCAGAGCTCGAAATGTTCTACTTTTAGAGAAAAATCGAATTTTCTGAAAAAAACTACACCACTTTGGCTCAAATCCGATGAAAATTTTTCTTTCGAGTTGCCATTCAGCAGAAGAAATTAAAATAAACTTTTCGAAAATAGTTAAAATATAAAAAAGAAAATACTTTATTCTTAAAAACTTACAAATATTTTCATTTTAAAGATTTAGTTTACTATCATTTTAAGTAGTAAACTTTCATTTTATATTATTCTTTAATTTATATCAAGGCAACTTTTAATTTTTAACTTGATATTTAAATCTATAATAATAAAAATGAAGTTTAAAATGTTTATTTTTGTGTTGCCATTACTTTCAGAAACTAAATTCATCATTTGAAAATAATTGATATGTTTCAAGTGACATATTTCTTACCAGTTTTCATACAAGGATATATTGTGGGTTTAGTTGATGATTTCTTCATTGATGGTTTTGTTGATTGCAAATATGCAGCAATAAATGTATAGCTAAGCAATTACAGAAATGCGATGGTTAATAACGAAATTGCACTAGAGCTGCGTATAAGCGTTTTATGTCTTTATTGTTTCGCCAAATATGTTACCAATCTCGCCAAATTATTAATTAAAACTCGCCAAATGGGCAAAATGTTTGTTAAGCTATTACTGAACTATGATGGTTAATAAAGCCATCGCATTACAGCTGCATATTAGGATTTTATGTCTTTATTTTTTCGCCAAATACGTTGCCAATCTCGCCAAATGGGCACAATGTTTGTTAAGCTATTATTGAACTATGATGGTTAATAAAGGCCATCGCACTACAGCTGAATATCAGGGTCTTATTCTTTATTTTTTTCGCCATATATGTTGCCAATCTCGCCAAATTATGTATTAAAATTCGCCCAATGGGCAAAATGTTTTTAAAGCTAATTTATAAGCTGGTTGGTTGTGCTAAGGTCATTGTGTTAGAGCTGTATAATGATGTGTTTGTAGCTATATCTATTTTCTCGCCAAATTATTTCCCGAAACGCGCCAAAAGAGTTAAAAGGTTTTATTTATTTATGTTTTTTTTTTTTGGTTTGGTTTGAATTAACGTCGCTCTAGAGCTGCGCGAGGGCTATTGGCGACGGGCGTCGTATTTTAGAACCACAGTCAGGTGACGATATTTATTTATGAGGGAATTGTGATGCCATTTATGAGTGCATTTTACACCGTATTTTTGATTTTGGAATTTTAAAACAATGAAACGGGATTTCATACTCGAAAACGAGCGGGAAGAATAACTTAAGTTTATGATTGTATTCCTTTCCTTACTGAAGCGCCCCAAAACGCCCGAACAACTAAGGATTCGATAATGTTATTCCTATCAAATACTACGAGGAAGCAAATATCCTTCGTAGCGAAAGGGTTAAAACAGGTTATATGGTACACATACTTGGATCGATTTGATTTTTTTTAAATCCGTGCGAAGTACTGGTATAAATTTGCTAGTTATTAAAAAAATTAGGTTCAAATTTAACGCTAATGGTTCTTAACTTGTTTTTGATGCGACTGCAAAGAATGCATTTTTTGAATATGTTAGAAACCAAAACATTCCCAGAACACAAAAATGTGCTGTAAAATTAATCACTACTTGAAAAAACTGACACTGTTATATATTTTTAATCTGCATTTTAATAACTCCTGAGAAGAGATGATTTTTTTTACCTTTCATGAATTTTATGAGTTTGCAACTGAAATGATATGCTTGATATTTCAATTTTTAGCAGAACGTTTCAAAATCGATTGAAATTTTTTCTGAACTCCAGCACTAAGGCAAAAAAAATTCAATATATATCTGTTTATTTCACGCTTTTCCAATATTGATATGCACCTTACTTGTATTTAATTCACGTTGTCGGAAACTTCTACGAATTTAAAGTGCCTGAGAAGGATATTCAAATTCATAAAAGGAAAAGCATGTCGATATGGTATGAAATGGCTGTATAAGTGGAAGTTGAAAGGCGAAAAGCAAGTTTTGGTTTTTGAACGTTTGAGAATAGCAGCTTCTGAATATAAAGTATATAAAGGACTGTCAAGTGGGATCAATATACAAAGTTGCCCCATTTCATGGTGCCAGTATACTAAGAGCCTATAACATTTGATTAGTTAGGAAGGATAAATATATTTCTATTGAAATTAAAAATATATAAGGGCTAAAATTATAAAAAGTGGCTATATAAACATTGAAGTAAATTACAATGTTTTAAAGTCCAAGGATTGAAAGGTGAAAGGCAGAAATACAAATTGATGAGTTAAATAAAGTAGTTTTTGAAAACTCTTAATATTTTGTTACGATTCATTACTTTATAGTTTTATAAAAAAAAACTCTAAAACTTAATCTTTTCTACACGATTGCAGTTAATATGAGCTGAATTATAAATAGAAACTTTTAGTTACAATTGAAGAATATGATTAAGTCATTTTATATTGTTAAGTAATATTTTATAAACGGTAAATCAGGAATTTGAACATGCCCTTGTCTTTAACTTTAAAACGGAGTAACCTAAATGTCTTTAAAAAAAAAAGAAACTAAACATTCATTGAGATTTTTTAAAAAGAATATATGTGAAGTGTATATGATTATATATATTAACATTTAATAAAGATTACTACTACAACTTGTCATTTAATTTTAAAAGATAAATAAAATTGGAAGTTACCATTTTAATGAGTAATAAAATTCTTTTGAAAAACAGTTTGTAAACACATTTCATTTCCAATACTTTGTTCTCAAACTTTACCAATTATATTTAAACTAAGAACGGAGAAGCTATAAAGTATTAAAAGTGGAAAAAATGATAATGCAATTAAGATTAATTTGTTCAATTTGTAATACTTGATCTTTATTCAAAAGGTTCTTTGATATTTTAGTTAATTTTCTAAGATCAAACCTACTTATAAATTTGCTTACCACTAAAGTAATGAAGTTTATGAGTTCTTAGCTGATGTACTAAATTAATTTATTGCAAACAAAGAGAATGTGACAAATTGTTCTTGCATCGCAAGTTTCATGAATTAATGAGATCAATGCCTCACAATTTATGTAACATAAATTCTGAATTCCTAACAATTGATACACTGTAGTAATGACTCAGAGCATGGTTATTCTGGCACATTTCCTACACTCTCAGAAATAACACTTTCATTTTTGATGTTTCATTAATCCTCAAGCCTCATTTCGTTAATTTTGAGGATTATTTCGTCAAACTATCACGTGACTTTTGAGTAAATGCGAATCCTCACTTTAAAGATCTTGATTTGACGATTCTGTATCTTGATTTTGAGGAAACTGAAACTCATTACTGTACTCAAATGGTCAAAAATTACGAAATATTTCTTTAAATTAGACGAAATTTGAATCCTCATAAAATGACGAATCAAATTTCCTCACTTTGAGGAAGGAAAAACTCGGAGCATTTGCCATTAAACGGCATCGTCAAATTTAAAGAAAATTTCGTCGTTTTTGGAGTATTCATTTCTGAGAGTGTAGTTACGTTGATAAAATCGGAAAGGAGTTTTAATAATAAAAATTGCATAGAAATGCACTAATTGAAATATTGGATTAGGAACGAACTTCTAAATCGCATTTTTCTTGACAGTGATGCTTTTTAAACAGTTTTTTTTAATAAAATAATATTTAGATTCATATTCTAGAGTAAAACATTGAGAATTGGTGATCAGAATGCTTTAAAACAAACTTCTACGAATAATTTGAAACATTTAGTTCCTAAATATCAAATAACTTTTGCTAAAATCTTTTTAAATGAATGCGGTGAAATATTTTTAAATAAGTAAAGCAGTTTATATGGATAAAAACTTAGGACTTGTATTTTATACTGACTTTAAGGTAATACTTTTGTTGATTAAGTAAGTCACAAAAATATATTACACTAACTTTATTCTAGCTTACACTTAAATGTAGTCTTAAAATAAAATAAACAAGACAAATGGACCATTTTCTTAATTTATTTTACGAAAAACAGACTCCAAAACTGACTGAAGCATGGTTTGCAAAGAAAACAGTCCACTCTTTCTAAAAAATTTATTTCCCATGAGCACACTTTTCAGAAGATGCGTTTTGAAGGTTTTCTTCTTAAAAAGAAGTAACCCCGACATTTCAAATATATTTCTATAAATATTTTGCTGGACTCTATGTGAATAGAATACAAAGGTATGACAACTGATCTTCTTGTATGTGTGTTTAAAAATTGATATTCTTTATCTAGAAAACCAATTGTAGGGGATACATTTTTTAAGAAGCATACAAATGTGCATCATTATATAGCATACCGAAGACATAGGACATGTTAGGACTTAAAATGGAAAGAAAATAGAGCTATGAATGCGTAAAAAGATTATAAAGAGTCGGGCGAATGCACACATGGAATAGTAATAGACGATATGCAAGTATTATGTTTTCAAAATAAAAGATGTTTTCCGCTTGAATTTGCTAGAAAACAGCTAGAAAAACTATTTGCTTAGAAGTCAAACTTCTGTAAGCAAATACGAAGTAAGTTTTCAAGTATCTTGGTACGGGTTTCTAAAAATGGAAGATTTGTGTTTACGAATTGTGCTGCAAAGCTTACTAAAAAGTTTGATTATATTTAAAAATATTATTTAGTAAATTTATAGTTTTTATAAGAGTTTTGAAAAAACTAACATAGATTTTTTCAAATGCGTTACTTCAATGCTCTCAGAATTATAATACGGACGAAAATCTCGACCATGTGGGTAATGAATATTGCATTCGAATTGATAAAAAGCTTAAAAAATACATGCTATTTACCAACCCAAAATAAGTTCATAGTTTAAATTAAAAAAAAATGTGTAGTGAAATTTAAGCAATTTTGTAAATAAAACCGTCTAAATTAATTCAACTAAACTAGTTACGTTTAATCTGACTTGAACCGTCATGTGACTTAATCCCTTAACTGAGATTTGTCTATGCCATGCAAAATATTGTAGACGCAAATCGTAAAAAAATAAAATACAATCAATTTAACCCTTTCAGTCTTAGTGATGCCATTTGGCATCGTCATGTTTCTGATCATAATTTTAAGAAAAAAATAATAATAGGGCTGACCATTTATTGGGATTAATAAAAAGTACTTTCCAATAGGAAAAAGTTTGAAGAATCGAATGATGTGCTTTTTGATATCATAAAGGGCTATAGACGATCAGAACTTTTTTTTAAATGATGATGCCAAATCGTCATTGGAACTGAAAGGGTTAATTGTTTTTCTAATTCATTTAATCTTCATTCTGTTACTTTAATACAAACGTCTAAAGGTAAAATGTGTTGGTAAAAATTCGAATAGAATATCGCACAAAATAATCTCCAAAGTTTTGGATTATAAATCTACTGATTTACATACACTATAATTAATTTTAATGTGAACAATAACTATTTAAGATATCTCCCTATCTTGGAAATGCCAAATTTCAAGAAAATAAGTATGGTATTGCATGTACATTTATATTCCAGCTTGTGTGCTTGTTCAGAGAACCGCTTATAAGTTTTTGTTAAGTGGGACGGACACAGAAAGAGTTTTTACAAGCACAAGAGACACACAAAAAAAGACAACACAAACACATAGACAAATAACGATATTTATTGACGGTCACAAACATCCATGCCTGACCGGGATTCGAACTCGACCCCAGCAGCTCCATATTCTAGCATCCTAACGATTGTGCCCCCGGGGCGTCAAAAAGAAAATAAGTATTTTTTAAATGAAAGTCTACTGTCTTATTTACCAATACAGTTAACTTTGATGTCTAAGATAGTTTAAACTAAAGTTATAGCTACTTTAATGCATATTAATGCATGAAGCGTATACGAAGTACGTTCTATCTTCTTAAGGAATTACGGAAGAAGTTTAGCTTTAGTAAAAAGTGCTATTTCAAAACCTGTTATCTTAAAAATACCTGGTGTAAAGTAATTAAATTTAAAATGTGTTTTCACTATAAGTTCATCTGTGTTTTGACATAAGATCTAAGTAAAGTAAAGGTTAGAACTTAATTCGTGGAATTCTTAACGTTAAAAATCTAAATAGTTTTTTGAAAAATTTCAATACACTTTATTTGGCACTATGCAATTTCTAAAATATTCATTAGTTGTTGTTAGATATCATTTTAAAACATGGAGAAAGTTTAATGAATGAATATGCTGAATATTTAAAAGATAGCTAAATTAGTTTGACTTAATGCATATTACGTACGCCTACATTAACTTAAAATGTCTTCAAACTTTGCAATTAAAAATTTCATTTTTTCCCTCAAATAATATTTAATTCACAATTTTTATCCATTATCATTAATAAAGGAATCAGGGATTTTAAAAGTATTAAAAAATTAGAATCCTCAAGGCCACCTGAAATTCTTGTTTCGACAAAATTTATATGAATTCACCTGCTGGGAACTACACACTTTTCAAGTGAACATTTTAAAACTATTTTTTTTAATGTAAAAGAAATCCAGAAAAACCAAAATATAACTCAAAACTTCTTTTGTAGTCCCAACAATTGAATCATTCAGCCAAAAGACATTTCAAACATCTTACTCAAGTCTCCAAAGTTTCCTCTTGGCGCCAGAACTTTGATTGAAACATAAACTAATAGAGCGAAAATAAAATTATTTTATTCATTTATTTTAGTTTTATGTCTCTTTGAATTGTAGGTTCCGGTTTGGTCTTTCTTTAACAAAAATTGAATATGAACAATTCATATGAAGACGTATTTTAACCCTTTCAGTCCCAGTGATGCCATTTGGTATCATCATGTTTCTGATTACTATTTTAAAAAAAATAATAGGTCTGACATCTATTGGGATTAATAAAAAATATTTCCTAATAGAAAAAGTTTGAAGAATCGAATAATGTGCTTTTTGATAACATAAATGGCTATAGACGATAAGAAAAAAATTCTAAAATGATGAAGCCAAATTGTCATTGGGACTGAAGGGAATAAATTTTTTACCTTCTTGAATATTGCAGTAAATATGTTTTTATTACTATTGATCTTGTATATACAATTTTTTTTAATGTATTAAATACTTTATACTTATTGAAATATATGAGCTATAAGGTAGAGTATTGCTATTTTAAAATAATTGAAATGAAAAGATTACTGAAAAAATAATTAGGAATGAAAGATTTACCTTTTTTCATTACCTAATATTATGTTACTTAACTCACAAAACTACATTGGTTACAACAAAGGGTTAAATTTGAATAATAAATGTGTGTCTTCAGTGCTTAATTTTGCATAATGTTTCAAGGGAAATGAAAATGTAAATGACTACATTTATACAACTTCATTTTTTTTTCAATTACATCAAGAAGTTTATTGAAGCGAACATTTCCTTTCGTGCTGACCAATTTAAATTATGCTTTGAGTAAAAGTTGTCAAGAGGTAAACAGTATAAATCTGCGTTGGCTAAAAAACAAAAGAAGGCATGCGTAATGGTCATGTTTTCTCCGCTTAGTCACAAGGGACAGACAGGTCTACATTTGTACAACTAATGTAGTGGAGTAAATGATTTTTTAGTTAAAAAAAAGGGAAGGATTTGAGCTCTATGGTGAAAAAAAAAGGTTTTAAAGTTATTGTAACAGATATGAAATACAGGTAGAAGCTTCAAAATCACACAGAAATACACACTTACATTTTAAGTTCGAGTAAGTACTTTTTAGACTTTTTTAAAATAAGACAAAAGATTGGAAAACATATTTTTTGCCTATTGCTATGTAGAAAAATCTATGTAAAGGAGTTGTTAAACGTAATTTGTGAAATGAGAAAATTCACAAAAATTTATGGTAACTTATTTTCGACAAATAGAAGGTACTCATCAATAAAACAGTTACGAACTTCCAAAAAAAAAAAAGAAACCACCATTTGGAAGAACTTATTTCTAGAATTATAACATATATTATTTAAGTTTCTAAAAAATAAATATATTAAATTATATCAATTTTTTAAAGTACCTTATCCTTTTGCATTCATATGTTGGTTGGTTGCCATATATTTTCAGGCGTGTGTGCTTGGTCAGAGACCCGCTTATAAAACTTCGTCAAGTAAGATAGACGCAACACACGCACACACATACGCAACAGATACTGCTATCTATCGCGCGCCACCTCCACAATTGAGACATGTCCCTGAAGGGGAGGGAAATAGTCTTCAGGGATCTGTAACCGTGGGAAACTGAGCAATGACTGCCCATGGGACTTTCGGACCCAACAAATTTAACGAGCACGTACTCCGCATATACCCGACAAACACAAACATCCATGCCATATCGGGATTCGAACCCGAGCCCAAGAGCTCCAAATTCTAACACCTTAACCATTGCGCCGCCGGGTCAGCATATGTTGGTTTCGAGTCTCATATTGAAATTAAACAGAATTGGTCAACAACTGGTTTTGAATTATACTGATTTCCACTCTCTTATCCGAAAACATTGATAAATCACTTCTGCATATTTTAAATGTTGTAGCGAAGTTAACGCTCTTTTATAAAAGTTAAATCCAAGCATTTGAATCTTTACGAAAATAATTAATACTTTCAAGGCATCAAATTTATACATTTTTAATAAATAATCTCTTAGCATTGCAAATCATATTTAATGCTCGATTTCTTTCATTTCAGTTGCTAATTTTGAACAAATTTATGCTCATCAAAATTAATGTTATTTTCCATTCTTGAAATTCTTTTCTATCGCGAAAACTTTTCTTCGAAAAATTAAATACAAAGACGAATGCTCATGAAAATAAAAGTCACTTTACTCTAGTTGTTAACTTTACCACATTCAATGAATAATTTCTTTCAAATTATAATATTCTTTTTAAAAGCGATATTTAATCTTTCATTTTGAAAATACTTGTTACAGTTTAACAATTTCTAAAGGATTTAGTTTAAAGTTTCCCTTTTAATGAAATATAGACTTTAAAATAATAACTTAAGCACACATATTTGAATGAAAATTAGATAAAATTTCTTATTTAAGAAAATAATCTTGTTAATATTATTTTTGCCGTAACAAGATATCAAGAATACTTAAACAAGTTTTATATATTCAAAGCTTCAAAAATTTACCCTTCAAAAATGTACCTTAATAATGCACGAAACAGCTTTAATACAGGCAACAAGCCTTAATTTGATTATTTGCCTTACGTTACCAAGCAATAAAACCAGAAGAAATTGATAAGTATATTTCCCTTTAATATAATGTAAGACTTAACCAAGCGTTTTCTTTAACTATTTGCGATCGCCGAAAGTCGCCAACACGCACGCAAAATGACCCATCTAAACTGTATCCTAAAAGTTAGGTTAGATTTGAATTATCATTTCACTAGAGCTGCATGAAGGCTATTGGAGACGGGAGTCGTAGTTTAAAACCACAGTCAGGTGACTGTATCCTAAAGGATAAACAATTACCAACTCTCAAACTCGCACAAAGGAAAATAGGATCGTAATCATATATATTAATAGAATTTTATCTTTTATAAAATGGGAATATTTCTTATGATGTCATGCTCTACATACTTCGATTTTATTAGTTGTTTTCCTTGACAAGGAGTTGAAATAAGCAAATTAATGTATTAAAAAAAACACCCATTAAGTTATTTAGACAGTTTGTTGTACCTCAACTGCTCCTCAACAATATTCCCGCAGTCCAATTTAATTTCCTTTTTGACACTATCCTTCTATAATGAGGAAAAAATACGATAAGTTCAATGAAACTTCCTCGGCCACATTCACGTTAATAACAATTTATATTCGATTAAAAACATACAAGTGCCCTTATAAACCAGAACAATGAAATTGATATTCGCATTTTATCGAGTGCAACTACCTTTTTATGGTGGTACCAACACGGCCAATCGCCAACACCTTTTCACCTCGAGAATTTGGCGCTTTGGTTTGAAAAAATGGCGCTGAAATTTGAATGATTTCGAGCAAAATGGGTTTGAAAATCATTACTACCATTATTACGCTGCTAAACATAATTAAGGGAGCGCATCGTTTAAACCCTTTCACTTCCAATAATTAAATTTTGAATCATCAATTTGCAATTTTTTTTCTCACTAGGTTAAGCTTGCCCTTATTTATCGCTAGATGGACGGATCATGTCCTTTGAAGAATTAAAAAGTGTTTGTTTTATTTAAATGAAAATATGAAAAACATGGTAAAGTAAAATTCACTCTGAAATAATTTTATGAAATAAATCCTTAATTCGATCTTCACATTGATTATTTTAAAAGATCGTGTTTAACAGATTTACCAGAAGTGAAAATACAATGTTCTACAAAAGTGTTAATTACATTTATATCAAACCAACTGAATGGTATGTACTCGAACACAAACAATCAAGCCACAGCCTGTTTTTACGTCTGCATATGCAAGACAAACATCACGATGGCGCACAGCATCGCAGCGTTGTTGTGCTGAAGACGCTAAGACGAAACGAGATACTTGCGAATACTTACTTGTTAACGACAGCTGGAAATGGTACGGACTTAAACGCAGCTCGCTGTTTTATATCACATTGGATTTGATAGGATGTGTGTCAGGATAGATATATTGCTTTTTAATAACATCATAGAACGAGACAGTCACAGATGGTGAATCTAATGAAATCGGCCTTTTATTGTGTGCTATTCGATCGGATTGAGGTTTAGACACTGCTTATTGATGGTCGACAAAATGACATGTTAAAAGGTGTTTTGATATCGGATACATGGTTTGGGGTGATTTGTTCTACGCGAAATTCAATGTTTTGGAAGGTAAGTGCAAAGTTTTTAAATTACTGAATTGAATATACAAAGCGTGAAGTGTATTTTGCAGCGTTTGTCAGAATGTACTTAAAGTTATAACCCATATGGTATCCACAGCATTTGTTAGTTAATTTCATGCAGATTAATACCAAAGCATTGTTGAAATGCGCAGTATACTTTGTTGTTAATTCGTGTCATATAAATGATAAGTATACGAGTGGTATTTACAATACATTATGCTATATTTTAATGGAGAAAATAAATCTATGGTGATGTACGTAACACTACATGACACACATAATTATATTTTTCAGTGAGTTTCATGGAGATCAATGGTAACTACGAAAGCATAGTGAAGGCATGCAGCGTACGTCATTTGATGGAAAGAATTCATAAGTTATTCATACTTACAATTACACACTTATCTGCAATTATAAATATTATACATTATATTAACCTTCTTTTTTATTATTTAATAACTACACATTTATATTGAAGTTCGTATGCTATTTATTCAAACTTAAATTAGAATCGAATAATAAAAACAAACGTTAAGTATTTTTAACTGTAAATTTATTAATTTATAATAAATACTTGCTTTGCAAAGATAATTGAACATTATCAGTTCATTGCTAAACTTATTACTGGTAGTATAAATTAGATTCCAAATAATTTAATAGTTATCCAATTAAGTTCCTCATGAAAAGCTATTTCAAAGTAGTGTCTTATTTAATTTACGTATAAGTCAATTACTTAACTTTCGATCGAGTTTCGTTATCAACAGAATTTTCGAAGATAAAACAAGAAAATAGTAGGGAAAATGATATTTTCAAGCTCGATAAAGGTCTTCTTGGAAATTAAATATTTCTGAAGAGAAATTGAAAGTTAGAAGGATTAATCAAATAATGTTCGCTTCATGCGATCACTAAAATGTCATTGTCTGACACTTTGATGAAAACCTTTTAACTTATTTTCCCATTTCCATTTACGATCAAGTAAATTTAGAAGATGGGCTCGAATGGTATAAATATTTAAACACTAACCTCATTTGTATTTCTTCAGCTACATTATTAAATGTTTACTGGCAAATAAATGTTCGTTATTATTTAAAGATTGACTGGAAGATTTGTACGACCGCTATGTCATTGTATCTTCCATCCTCCAATCAAAGGCAAAAGTAAATTTTTTTTATTGTTGTTTGTTTGAGCTGTACTTGGAATATAAATGTTCAATAAACTGTCCGATATTTTTGAGTAAAATATAGTACTTCTATATTTTAAACTAGAAAATTTCACTTTTCCCTAAGTATAACTTTTTGTTTTAAAGTTAATGTTGCAGTAACTTTTAGATCTTAAACAAGATTCGGAAGTTAATCCATAGAATTAATCCATAAATTAAAGATTAAAAACTGCAATACGTATATTTATTAAAGAAAATAAGAAATTAATTATTCCAGCTAAGACAAAATAAATTTCCTAATTAGAAAAAAAAACATTATTGTCATTTAATTATCAAATGTAAATAAACTATTTTTAAACGAAAATAAAATTTCCAAGCTCTTGTTATAATAAGAAGTTAAAATTAAATATTCTATATGCATGCGGAAACATATGTTTTTATTTCTGAAACTCCAAAAGGTGCTGAGAGCGTAACTTTGTAAACGTTTTAATCGATTTTTTACTTCAGAAGGAACATATTAAACTCGTTATTGTCGATTTCACGCTAACGTCAAAACTTTTTGCCTAACAAATTTTAAGAAAAAAAAAGTTGTATGGGGATTTAAATATTTTCTTTTTAGTAGTGATTATTTATGAAAATTGTATTTGAAAATAAGGTCATGTGCCAAAAAATTCCTTGCGAAAGTTGTCAGTACTCTGGTAATCCTATGATAATTTTGGGCTTGAATTTTGATGGAAACGAACATACTCTAAACTGAAGTCAAAATTCTTATATTATTGATATTAATCAATCTCCTGCATATATGCATATTTATGTTTTTAATAACATTTTTGCTAATTGTTCCTAAAAAAATTAAACTGTGAAAGAAAGTTATAAATATTTTTTTACTTTTTGCTATAACTATTCTTCTGCTCTACAAATTGTGCGATTTCTAATATAGGCTTATTAAAAAAAAAAGGAGTAGTTAGCTATTAACTGAAAATGGCCCGTATTGTGTCATCGTAATTATAAAAAATATCGAGAGCAGAATTTGCACAATTTTAGCTATTTAGTTTTATTTCAGTGTATGTGGGTAATTATATTATATTTTGGATTGAATTGTGTTTTTAACAAACATATTCTAAATTTATTTACCTACTTGAAAACTTGTGAGAAAAAACCTTCAGAATTTATAGTAATTTTAAGAACCGTTAAATAGGACAGCTTATAAAACATTAAGGGTAACTTTGTCCCAAGCGGGCAAAACCAAAACCAATTTTTAATTTGTCGATTTTTGGATTTATTAGTTCAATGCAGTGCTACCACCAATTTAACAACAAATTAAAAGTTATAACAAAAAGTCAGAGCAAATTAAATAAGTGTATTTAAAAAAGAGTTATCATATCGGAAGCTTGAACAAAGCTTACACTCCAGGAACGAAGGTGATCCTCTTGACGGTAATGTAATGATGAAGTTTAAAGTTTCCTAACATGTAAAATCTTGAAGCAAACTATTCCACATGTTTAATGCCCGTATTGAGTTAAGAAATAAAAGAAGTATTTTTATTTGGAAAAGATTCATACATTCTAGAAACAATTTTAAAATTCGATATTTTTTGCTCGAAATCCATTAATCAAGTCACTGAAGCTTTTAACTTTTCGTAATTCGATTTTTCCTAAAATTTTTATCTAAAAAATTTATTCTGAAGATCTTGGTTGAAATAAAGCATTTTTAAATAAGGGTTTTAAGCGTTAAGAAAATTTAACCATTAATCAAAAATATCCATTTCTTCTCTCAAAATAAATATGCGTAGAAACAAGTAATTGTGTATTATATAATGTATTGATCCAACTCCTCATTATTTTAAGAATATAAATCCGCTGGGAGTTTATTGACTTATTTATGTTTTTAATAAGTTTAGATGTATTAGTGTCTCAATTAACTAATATTGTTGTGGGTGTACTAATTTACAACCTATTAAAAAACTGCAATAAGCTGATTCCTTGAAATAACTTAATTGCCTGAGTAAATGGACCTATAGCAAGCTTGCCTTCCTTCTATTCATTATAAACCTATTATTTATTATTAGTTTTTGTGTTTCCCATAACTTTTGAATGACTAAAAAATGGTAAATTTAAAATTATACTCTTATTTTGTTCTTATCAAAATATCATTTGTTTTCCAAAGCTTCGTTTAAATTGTTACATTGTTGTATTTAAAGTATCTTGGGGTAATTGGTAGACTAAAATGAAACTTTCACTTTATCTAACCTATGAAAAATTGGGATTGATCTAATTGTTTTTTAACTATTGAATTAAAAAGCATTTGTTTTTTTCTTAATTATCACAAAAATCATAAAAATATGTGATTTTTCCAGTAAAAAATATTAAATTTGAAGCATAATAAAATTTTTGCTTCGATTAAAAATAGCAAGTAGTTTTCAAAACATTTTGGTTTAAATTTATATCTCTTTTGAAATAATCTTATTCATCTTTCAAAAAGTTTAAAATAAATGAAGCTAAATACTTGTCGTTCATTCTTAGTGACATGGTTCATAATAAATGTCTAATAGATAGTTCAAAACTTTTAAATTCATTCCTTTAACTTTCTTCCCAACTTGTTACCAACCTTGTCAAGATCAATTGCAGGAAAAAGAAATCATAATACACCGTCTGACATTTTAGAACGCCGTACCATTAGACAGCTTTCAACTTCATTACTCTTGTCAGATAACTCGGTGTCGAATTCTTTACACGTGAAAATAACCCTTTAGGTCATGTCTCTGCGTTGGCGTTTGAAAGTTACGTGCAAATAGTGGGATGCTTCAGATCGCAAACGAGAGAGGATAACCGTCAATTTGTTGAGTTGGATTTGTTGGTTTTTGATTATTTTCAACACTTATTAAATACGATATGATACGAATGGTATTGAGTTAAAAAATTACAATCGAGTTGTTCTTTAAAAGTACCGAACAGCTTGTAATCCTATTTTCCTTTATTTAATTGAAGAATTAAAAAAAATTGAAAGTAGACATTGAAATCGTAGAGATTTACGTCCGTATGGTATGGTATGATACATATATATTCCAGCTTGTGTGCTAGTTCAGAGAACCGCTTTTTACGTCCGTAAATCAGTCTGTTTGTCTGCCTGTCCTTCCAAATTCAGATCGTTTTTTCTAAAAAAAAGTTGTTAGAAAGAATTGACATCGAAACCTTATTTTCATACTTTTGTCTACCTGTTTGAACCTATTACGGTTCGTCTGTTTATATTTTGTATATTAACGGCTCTTTCAATTTTCAGTTATTATTTTGTTAGAAAGGCATAACATCAGATAATTATCTTTTACACTTTTTTCTATTTTTCTCCATTCTTTAGAATTTCTGTATATACTACGATGAATAAATGAGATGCTACATATAAAAACTAGAATATTTTTTTTTAGATTGTTTTAGCATAAATGCAATGCTTCGTTATAAGAAGGAAACATCTTATTAAAAAAATACACTGTTCCCCAAATGAGGGTATTTTAAGAAAGATTAACAAAATTTTCTACCATTCTACACTAATTTCGTCGATAAATATTAATACGCATGTGATATTAATTGGGCGTGTATTACTGTGAATTTTTCTTCGAGATAAAAAAAAAAGTTAATTAAAAAAATCTTAACTATTTATGGATGTCCATAAGGCGTAGAATTCGCCACACTTTTTAATGTCCCTTTAGGATTTCTTACTAAGATGTTGTTAAGTGCGAGTAATGAGTTACAATGAATGCTACATGCCACAATTAAAAGGGTGTTAAAGTCGACTTGTAACTTAATGATACATTATTTTTAAGTTTTAGTAAATACAAGAGCGGATTTACACTCATTTATCGATTTATAAGGATGGAAAGGTTTACGAAAAGATTAATTTATATTTTATTGGGTATTTTGTGAGATTTTAAATTGCAATTATCGAAATTTGTCTCAGTTTTATTTTAGACATATAAAAATATTAAATACTTATTATTTAAACAATTTTATTCTACAAAATATTTTCGATAATTGCACCATTATTTTTAAGTTTTTACCTCAAGGTTCACTGCATATTAGAATAAAATACCATAATTTTTCTTATGTTACTTATTATTTAACATTAGTCTTAAAATATTTGTATTTATAAAACAGAATAAGAATAGACTAAGCTTAGCAAGCGCACTAGACAAAAAAAAAATAATATCATTCGGTTAGATATCGAACTAGTTTATTTAAATAAGTTTTACAAAATCAACAGATTGGGTAAATAAAGTTTTACAAAATCAACAGATTGGGAAACTTTTTTATTTTATTTTAACGGGAAACATGATGGTATTTTTAGTATATAGTTAGTATTAATTTGGCCTATTCACTAAAAACGAAAAACACATTTGAAAACAAATGAAAAATTACTGTGTCTTGGGTCACTTTTTCTAAGCTTCCTCAGAAGTTCATTAGGACGTGCTGTCAAGAGATTTTTTTAGTTTGTCAAAAAACGAAATATAACAGGTTGTTGTAAACGGTCTCATTTCCGTGTTTGTTGGTTTAAAGGACTAAAATACTTTTAATTAGAATAAGAATGTGTTGATAAAATAATACAGCAAACAATAACAAAAATTATAATGAAAGTGTTACCAATGGGAATACTTCTTATGACGTCACGCTCTTCATAAAACGATTTCATTGGTTGTTTCGTTTTCTTTGACAAGGTGTTGAAACAAGCTCATTGCGTTTTTTATAACTTCACGCTCTCCGAACTGCGATTTCATTGGTTGCTTTGTTTACTTTGACAAAGTGTTGAAACAAGCCCATTATATTTTATGCCAATGGGGTTGTTTCATGCCGTGGATGGCAACAGCTCCAAAGGTTTGTTCTCATTTATTGTGTGGAATTATTTTGTTTTGGTATTCGAAAATAAGTTTTCTAAGAATATTTTACTTATAAAATATTTTAAATGCCAACTTTTTGCTGTGCTGTTGGCTATTTAAAACGTTTGTTAAAGAAAGCTTGCATAGAAAGAAAAGTTTATTTTCATCTACATCGGTCGTTTTGAGATCAACCAATGAAATCGCAGAATGTAGAAAAGTGAAAACTAGAGCATTGCATCATCTGAAACATTCCCATTGTATGACGTATGACTTTCTTGGTGGGGGGCAAGTTCGCCGAACACTGCGACCTTAGGTCTATTGTATTCAACCCCAGAAATGACACAGGCACAAGAGACACACAAAGAAAGAGACGACACAAACACATAGACAAATAACAGCATTTATTGGCGGACACAAACATCCATGCCTTACCGGGATTCAAATCCGAACCCATCAGCTCCAAAGGCTAGCATCCTAACCATTGTGCCGCCGGGGTGGCCGTTCCATTGTAATAAATCTGAAAATATATGTAATAAAAATTGGGTATTTAACCGAAATAAACTACTTCGAAATTATCTTCTATTGAACAACTTATTGTTATAATCTGCCTCATTTCATTTAGATAGCCATAAGAGCCTCTTCAAGATACAAAATAAATCCTTCGTCCTTTTCATTATCCGTAACGTCTTATTTTAGTTGGCATTATAGTTTCTTTTTTTTCCTCTTCAGTTTCCTGAAAGATGAAAAGAATCAAGAAATACCCTTTTCAATGAAAGAGCAACTTTAAGTAGAAATGCAAGAGTTTTTTTTTCTATGACAGCAGATGGAAGCTTTAATTCAATAAAAAGTTTTTTTTTTATGATACTTGAGAAGCTTCCTCCAAAAGTAGAATTATGAAGACTCAAGTATGGATTAGATACTGTATAAGTACGAAAATGTTACGGATCAGTAAGACTCTTTGTATATGGAGCTGTCTAGTTGTCCTTGACCTTTGATATTGATATAAGTTAATTATTAATAATGATGAAATACCACATTAGATTATTGTTTTCTTAACTCTATTGGATGTTTTTCTAGTTGAAATGCAAAATTTTAATTGTTTTACTTAAAATTATTTAGTATCATCATATTTGGTCCAGACTGCGTATAGTGTATTTTTAACCTCTACTTTTTTTCAATTCCAAAGAATTAAAAAAAAATGAAAAAGTAGGTATTAGCAAGTCGATGTCCGTCTGTCTGTACCCCCCTTTCAGAATAGGTTGTATCAATCGATTGGATCTTATAATTAATTTTTTGTTAGAAAGCTATGACTTCAGAGACCCAACTTTCTTACTTTTTGTCAACCTGTATGTACGTCCGGACGGACATAAATCTGACGGCGAATTTTCCATTGAATAAGCATTGCAATTCAATTTTGAGTAATTTAAATCACAATTGCCAAATCAACAATGGCAAGACAAACTTTATTTAAAAATATTTGAAGTAAAATAATTTTTCATGATTCATTTTGAAATGACGTCATAAAATGTAGCACAATATGATTCTTTGATAGTTCATTAATAGCTTACCAAGAAAGCTGCAAGGCAGATTTTTTGCATACAATTCCGCTCAGTTTTTATTTAATTTTTTAATGCATTTTTTAGTAGTTTCATTATTTTTATTATTAATACATAGTTAATTATTCTTCAAACTACAAATAATGCTTTAATGTCTGGAAACTAGTATTACGAAACTAATGTTTGCAATTCTACAAAAAAATTCTTATATTTGATAAATTGTTTTGGGGACTTTCTACTTATTTCTTTTTGAGAAAATTCTTACTTTCGAAAAAGTGATAATAGTTTGTTCACTTTTGAAATTTGAGAATCCATTTTCAAAAGTAGAATAAACTTTATTTTTATAATTCATTTGTTATTTTCATAAAAGATAAAAGGTTGAATAAAAAGAATGCATTTTTTTATTACTTTTTCAATTTTATTAACATAAAAATAATTAGAGTTCATTGAATTATTGCTAAAAATACAAAATATTTTTAAAAAAGTTTTTTTTGCAACTCATTTTTTGTATATTACTAAACTCCGGGTGCATAATTGAATAATTACCATAATCTAATGGAAAATATAGCAACATTTTGCCTAATTAAAGCACATGTTCTTACGATAAAAAAAATCTTATAAGTGCCCATTTATTGGAATCTAACATCAAACTGAAATTAACTTGCCTAATGGACCATACTTATATGCGTAGCTGTAGCACAGAGAAAAGTTAGCGCAGTTTTACGTCGTAAAAAGTGAAAAGCGATCAAAAGCAACATCACTTTCTAAAAATACCTTTATAACGGTAAAATATCGTCATTAGGCTTCTCCTATGGGCTAATGGTGCTGAGATAGTTTTAGTTTTTAAACGTAGCAATAGTGTAGTTTGAGGGTATTCTGAAAATGAAAGAGCAAAATATTTCGATTTCACTGCAATCTTTTATTTTACATGACATTTTCTGAAACTTTGCAAGCAGAGTCATATTTCTAAATAGACTAAATATGCTGCCAGCCTAGAGTGGTGAATGTTGAAGAGGACAAATTTGGCAATGCATTCAATAGTTAAAATTTATTATGATGTAAAATTGTAAACTATTGACATTTGAATTTTATCTAACTAAACTAAATCATTTTTACGTTTATAGAAGTAAAATGGACTGTAACAGGCAAAAATGCCCATGACCTTGATGCATGTATTGTATAAAACAAACGCATTAAGCCGATATGAACTATAGAGGCGGACCAAATAAAAGTTAGCCAAAGAAAAATATTGAAGTTATTAAAGTTGAATATAAGGATTCAAGTAAATTTTAAAAAAAAAGTCTTTCAAAAATTTATTGCTTATTTTTTCCATGCCAGAAAAATTTTTATCTTTTAAAATTCAAATATAAATTATTGACATGAATTAAGGAAGGCGAATACTCAAAATTCCCCCAAATTCTAAAATTTTTACTATTACTTTAATCTTTTACAAATTTGGCATAGTGATTTCAAATATAATGAATAATTTTATTTACGCATTTTTTTATTTAAATATAATTTATTTATTTTAAACGGTGTTTTTCTACTAAAAAAAGAGGTTTACGCTAACAAGTCTACCATATTGAATTTTCCTCCTATAAACATTAATTATGTGTTAACTGCTTCGTTTTGAACTGATGCATACAATGACCCTCTAGAGTTACATACAAATTACAAGAAAAGAAGTTATTAAGAAAAATGTTATAAATTAACCACAAAAAATAGTTTTTTTTCCCGATTAACTTTCGATTCGATGTTCGAGGTTCATGGCACAGATATAGTGAAATAGCATCTGTAAAAAAATTCAGGTAAATTAAAGTAATACTTTTTATGCTAGAAGTGTTAGCGTAAACCCCTTTTTTTAGTTGAAAAACACCGTTTAAAATAAATCAATTATCTTTAAATAAAAAAAAATTGCCCCAAAAGCATTGTTCATTATATTTGAAATCACTATGCCAAATTTGGAAAAGATTAAAGTAATAGTAAAAATTTTAGAATTTTGGGCACTCGCCTACCTTAATTGATTTTATGACTTAATTATAGTTTAATACCTTCATCAATTTAAGTTTCATAATACTTTCAGTTGATTGAATATTATAGTTCAAAATTGTGATTAAACGTAAGTATTAAGTCTATCTAATTCGTTTAGTAAATTTGCATATCCTTTAGCTACTCATGTAAAAAAACGAAAATGACCTTGATCTAAAGCATTAAAAGATAAATTCGTTCCCACTAACTTAAAAAAATTCGGCATAAAAGATTTTTTTTTATGTGTTTTTCAAAATCCCTAAGCTTTTTGGAAGTAAGTGTCATGTATTAAGGAATTAACTAAATTTGTCAATTTAATCTCTAATGCGAATTGTTTCATTTCTAAGAATGCGTGTAAATTTCTTACCTTTTATGAAATATATGAACAGAAAATATCATTGAATATCATTTTTTAATACAAAACAATTACACTCATTTAAGTTAACGACAGTTTTTTGTGTGAAAAATATAATTTGTTTAAACGTCAAATACACTTACCATTAAAGAACAAAGTAAAAATAGTTCACTTTCATAACGAATGATATTAGTTTTGGTGGAATAAACTCATTGTCGTAAATTTTTATTATTTATGTAACCAACGTATACCATAGCAATATTGTGGGTGGATATAAGACAATTGAAACGTCTTCTATAAATACTTTTTAAAAACCGCGCGCGTGTAACGTTATAAAAAAAATTCGATTTGACAAAATAGGTAACTAGAACTTGTAGCGTAAACATAAGCTTTTAAACGCTATACCTAATCTTAAAACAAAATCGAAAAGGTTTTTATCGAAATATCAATTTCAGTAACCTTCATGAAATAAAAATAATAACGTACAGTGGTGGCCAAAAGTGTGGAATTTTTTCGAAAGTTTCATGGTTTTCAACATTGTGTGCTTGTAGAATATATTAGTTTTCACTTTTAGCTATTTTATGTTACTAAATTATACATTAAATTACCTTCAATTTAATGTATAAACGTTTGTATTAAAGTAAAAATTAATATTTTTACAAGCACACAAAGTTACATGAAACTTAAAAAAATGTCCACACTTTTGGCCACCTTATATACCTTATATGTATACCTTAAAATGATTGGTTGAAAATTCTTTTTGAATTTCTTTTATTGCCCCTACAACTAAATAATAACTTTAATACAACTAAATAATAACTTTAATATAATATTGCCCTATAATTAAATATTACTATTTATTCTTTTACTAAAGTACATTACTTTCAATTACCTCATATAAAATGGAAGATAATGAAACTATTGCGTTGGAGAGTGAATCCAAAATGGAGATTTCGTGTTTTCTATCACTGAGGATGTCTTTGGATGCTGTAGAGATGTCAAAATATGATCTTTCTAAAAAAAAAAGTGGTTTTGAACATTGGTCTCTTTATCTGCCTGGCAGCGCTCTACAGCTCAAACCATACAAACAAACAACACAACGCCTAGTACGAATTGTCCACATTCTTGCTCAGGACTGCAGTACATAATCTCTTGTCGTTATAAGGCGCGTTTACATGAGCGATTGAATCCATGGATTGAAGAGCAAACTCAGCAATTCCTCCCTCTTGGGGATTTTCTCCCAAACAGAACCAGAATTTCAGGGTTCATTGCGGGGTTTCGCAAAGCCTCCATTATTGGAGGGTTTGCGAAACCCCCAATGAACCCTGAAATTCCGATGATGTTTCAGGATTCGGCCACATACTATCATTTGGGTTAGAAATCCTGCTCGAAATTTTATCCCCTAATGGGGAATTTGGCTTTAAATGGATTCGATGTCTCATGTAAGCGCGCCTATTGTTTAGCTGGAAATTAATGTATTTCCTCCTTGTGTGCTTGATCAGATACCCTCTTCAAGTAGAACCTTCCTCAAGTAGACAGACACATACAGTATTTTTTACTGACACAGAGAGGGAAAGTACACGCAGGCCGAAGAAAAGAATCGAACCCGCACCCGGTACATACGCAAACTGTTAGCGTAATGGTCAGCGATCTTAACCTCTATTAACGTTTTTTCCTGCCTATTTTTAGCTTCCAACAGCAGCTTTGAATCCAGCCATGAACTAAATTGAACCCTTGTCAATTTACTTCGTCGACACCTCAACAGGCACCCAATGAAACTTCGTACGCTAGTCGGGACTCCACCGACTTACCCAACAATTCTGTCCCAGTGTACTCGGATAGCAACTGTCAGTCCCACTTACTGCTGTATCAACAGGAAGGTGACCTCGAACGACAAACTCAGATCAATAAGTGGCGGAGAAATTTCCATCCAAATCGTTTCTTCTTGGGATACGACGCCAGAGCAACAAATAATAATAAACTTTTTCGCCAAACTTTTTCCCGGTCACTGCAGCGAGGCCGAAGAAAAGATTCCGTAGCACGTTAGAGGCTGACCCCTGCGCCAGATTGGAATTTAATATCAATAAATCTTACTCTCTTATGAGATAACGATTTATGCAAAGTGATATGATTTAATGGTTTAAGAAGCGATTATTTTCTTTTAAAGAAATGTTGCCATGGAGGAGCAATTGTTTTGAAAAGGATGTTCATATAAAGTAAAAAAATATTACAAACATAATTTAGGAAAAATCGTGTAGATTGTTAAGATTTGGAATACGCACATTTAAAAGTAGGATAGCAACATATGGGTCATTCCTGAGAAAACGTGCAATTTGAGGAAAAAAATCTAAAAAAAAAATATTTATGAAAGTTTTTGAAACTTTGGCTTTGAGTTACCCTTACGTACCGTATTGGAAAAATAATGTCAGTCCAGATCATACAATTAATATTAATTATTCATATAGGAATACATGGACCTAATACACGGACATGATGGTCCCCACGGACATGACAAAATCTTAAATAAGAGCTTCCATGCGCAAAAGGTTTTGGCTTCAGAAAACGAAACTTGAAAAATTACAATATATACCTTATTTCTTTCTATAAATACAAAATTATAGGTAAAAATCATTAGCCTACCTTCTTATATCTTGACCACAGAAATGACGCTATGATCTTGTCAATGGAATATTTTTTAACTTCAATATACTTTTTATCTATTGTGGTATTCAAAATATCGACATGATACAACAAGACTGAATCAGAGTACTATTATCATTTCTAGATAGTTATGCAAGCTAAAGAATAAGTTGCACACGGACATGACGAAAATCTGTGGGACATTTTATTTTCACGGAATTTATATATTTATATTTATTTTAATGATTATATTTTATGTTTTGTATGTTCCAGCAGTGTCAGTTAAACTAAAAATCAACTTTAGTTATGAAAAATTGGTATTTAATTAGTATAAACTAACAAAAACAGTTCCCGGACATGGCGGTGAGACTGCTCACGGACATGACTTGTCATAGTCTGTGGACACAAATTTGTACACAGGATAAATAATTTTTTGAATTGTTTTAACGCTCGTAAGTAGATAAAATATTCCTTATTTTAATTTATTCAAGTGGAAAATATAACTTTTCTTCATACGAACGATATCTTGCGGGGACATGTTTTTGTACATTTTCGCAAGAATGACCCATATATGACAGTAGTTTTTTCTATTTTGGACCTAAAGGTTTCTGCTTGAAGAAACTAAGTTTTCCTGTAATTCGTTTAAATAAATTTGGAAAAATTATTCTTAAAAAGAAAGTTTACATTGGCCGTTCTAACATTGGGGCATAGGGCATATAAACATACTCGTACTGGACTTGAAGCAACTTATCACGCACTTTTTATGTATCAAGATCGTTAATTATTGAAAAAGGAAAATTTGAAAAAAAAACTACGCAAATTAATAAAAAACGATTCTTTTTAACTAGACTTCATTTAAAAATGCGTAATTGCTTTATTATTAAATTTATTTTCCTTTAACCTTGAACAGAAATTTTAAACTACACTGTATGAAACGAAAAACTGTGCTAGGTAACGCTACCTTATGAGTAACGTTACGCAAGAGAAGAAGTTTACTTCTACTTTGAAGTGTAATGTTACTTCATAAAATTAGTATAACGTAACTCCGTAAAACTGGAGGCAGCCCTGCCATTGCTTCTATAGCTTTTACAAAGTAAACTCCATATTTACACAACGATAGCCAATAAATTTGGTGCAACGTTACTATGAACCTGGTATAACGTTGTACCAGCGTTTTACAGTGCATATCGAATAATTTGTTATGTTTTTCTTACTTCACAATTTTTCCCGTATATAGCCGAGGCGGATTTAGGCTTAGGCCCGTGAGGCCCGGTCCTAGGGCGCCAAAATATTTTTCAGATGGCTAATATTATGACTGAAATTATTAATTACGTTAAAAAATAAATATTTAATTTAAACCTGATTATTATTATTATTATTATTATTATTATTATTATTATTATTATTATTATTATTATTATTATTATTATTATTATTATTATTATTATTATTATTATTATTATTATTATTATTATTATTATTATTATTATTATTATTATTATTATTATTGTTATTATTATTATCATTATTATTATTATTATTATTGTTATTATTATTATTATTATTATTATCATTGTCATTATCTTATACCCACACACACATACACGCATGCACACATGTATATTTTGTTACTAAAGAAAAAGGGCGCCATATCGTCTCGGCCTAGGGCATCCTCAAACCTAAATCCGCCTCTGTACGTAGCTTCAAATATCTTGCCAACTTACTACTTCAAGTTCTTACCAACACCCAAGAAAGGTACAATTAATGGTTAATTGGAGTCATTATCTTCTGGACGTTACTCCGATCTCTTACATTAGGAAATGGTTGCCATCAATGGAGGTATAGAAGCGATTGCATTACTCAATTACCTTCCAATGATTTGCTCTGAAACTTATTTCCGCTTTCAAAGTTCCGATGGTTATTATATTTCGGAACTAAATGTATCTCAGAATAGTAGGTATATTGTAATTCGCAAGTGGGTGAATATTTCGGGTCAGTTAATGTCTACCTATTTAAATGTACTGTAATTTTTACCAATTTTTTTTAATTCGAAGATGGTTCAGTTTTGGTAAATCCTTGAATATTTTGTTGATTTTTTCTAAATGAAATGGAATGGGGTTGTTTCACGGAGGATCTGGTAATAGCTACACGGTGTTGTTTTCCTTACTCTCTAATTTCTTTTGTTTTGGTTAATTTGGTTGGTTGGTAGATCTATATTCAGGTTAGTGTGCCTGGTCAGCACGCAAACCTGATTATCTCTACCAACCAACTAACCAATACAAAAGAGAGCAGAGACATTTAGAGAGTTGTTAGAGAGTAAGGAAAGCAGGACCGCTTTGCTATTGCCAGATTCTCCGTGAAACAACCCCATAGAAAAATTGGAATAAAAAGTACGAATATTTCAAAGATGAAAAGTAAAACTAGACAAATGGGAATCGTTATAATATTGATTTAATCAGTTAACTCCAATTTTTTTTAAAGGAAGTCAACAACGCTTATGTGGAATTGACAAATTTGATTTGGATGAGGACTTGAGGTATCATGAGCTAAGAATTTGATAATGCTATTTCTATGGCACATTACGCCGCATCAAAAATATCAATAAACGAAGTCGTTAAAAGCTTAACTAATGTGTATGAGTGTTTTTATACGTGAAAGTTTTCAAGATAATGGTGTTGTGTTTCATGCAAGAGAAACTAAGTTAAAAATAAACATGATTTTTATTAAAAACTATAAACTTTATAACTTTGCTTTTTTTGAAAAAGACTATTGTGAAATAGTGTAAAGTCGAAAGTAGACCATTGCTATATGTTATGATATGACGTCAGGCCTTTATCAACTGCTGTGACATTACGTCAAGATCCATTATTAACTGCTATGATAATGACGTCAATTGAAATCCATATAAAATACCTAATTAATATTTTCCTAACGTAATAAAACACTTGACTTCGAATAATTAATTCTTTATGCTATAATTTCTGTTCATTCAAATTAAAATTAGGATGTAAAAAAATACTGTTACTTCTGTGTCTATTACTATGGACAATGTGATAGTTAACCAGTGTAGTTGGTGTCTAATTTTTCTTTTATCTGGGCTGTGGCTGAAGCACAACGATTGTTAAAGTTAGTTCAGTTATGGTTTGTAAAGGTGATAGAGGAAATTCTTTCATTTCGAAAATTAACAGAAAAACGAAGAAATTTTAGCATAATTGCAAAATGGATAACCGTCCGTGATGCATTCATTTCGAGGAGAAGCATGTTGTTTAGCTTATAAGGTACAATTGAAACGTACATAAATCATCTTCAAGTACGCATTATAACATTTTAACCAAATTTTTATTCGATAAAGAAAAAACAGGAAATATTTGTGTTGCTATAATTAATGATAATGTAAATTCAGGTGAATAAATGAAAATGAACTAGCATATAAATCTTAAGAATAACATTTTTAAATATCAATCTACAATTCAATGATTGAAAAGGGGTACTTCAAATTCTATTTAAATATCAGTTAACATAATAGTTACATTTATTGCAAAATTTCTGGTATTCACACCTATTAAAATTTAACACTTTTTCCGAATTATTATGGTATGGTATGGTATGATACATATATATTCCAGCTTGTGTGCTTGTTCAGAGAACCGCTTACCGAATTATTATTGAAGTAGGCAGACAATCGATTGTGGATGTCGATTTCTATCCTTTCTTAAGACGCTTAAACAAAGCCAATTACACCTCGTAATCTAGAACCCTAATCACCTGAGCGGGCACATAAGGAACTTCGAGTGACATTGTTCACTAACTCAGTCGGGATACTTTCGACTCCACAGATTTAACGAGCACGTATATCGCAGTGTATTCGGATATCCCAGTGATTTTTTTAGATATTTTTTCTTCAGTATGAATACGTCCGTAATATGGGCTAGAACAGAACCAAGAACTTTCCCAGTGACATACTCGTTAATTATCGATATCGGTCACTTGGGGGCCATTGTTATCAAAGTACACTCTTAAAACAAAAGAGTGAATTCCACTCCAGTTGGAGAAGTGCATTTTCGACACTGGAAAGGATTGAATATTTACTCAGACTGAGTTAAAATCACTCGTTTGGAGTGATCCTGTCGGTGGTTTAACACACAAAGGATCCACTCCAAAAGGAGAAGTGCATTTTCCAGACTGGAAGAGTGAAATTAACTCACACTGAGTTAAAATCGCTCGTTCGTTTTAAGAGTGCAAGTAAATAAATAGCATATTCTTTTCAATTGCCAACTATTTTCCGTGTAATAAACATCCCAAGAGAATCGTATTTCGAAACGATCCCGGGAGAGTCTATTTTTCATAAAGAGTCAGACGTATTGCAACTAAACTCCTTTTGAAAGACGTTATTTTGTCGCTTTATTAATTGGACAAAATTGCACTGAATAATTTTTTTAAGAATTAAAATGAACATGAAATTTAACGGAAAAAGTTTGTAGATCGTGTAAAGGACAAACGCAAGCTAGAAAGAAATATTTTTCTCTCACTACTATATACTGCTATTACAGTGTACTTTCAAAATTACCCAAAATTAGTCGAGTATATTAACTTAAGTGACCAAGCACACAAATGTAAATTTAAACCACGATGCATAAAGGTCGCCCTTGTAAAACAGACGATTGCATACAAAGTTATACTGCAAACAATTTTGTATGTTAGATTACATTAACAGTTCTGGAAAACGTAATACCTATAAGGGTGCTGTAAAATAATTTTGCTGTAATTTTCAAACACATAGTACAGGTTCAGCCAACTGTATTTTTGCAGTTAGCTGAAAACCCGTTGCTGTATCTTTGAAGCACACGTGTGTCCCGATGCACTCGAGTACTCTCGTGATTAATTGTGTATCTTTTTCTATTTTCTAATATTTATCCCTTTCCGACAGAGCTACCACTATAGTGCGGGTATAAAAGAGAATGTTCAAGCTCTTCAAAAATATCGATACCGAAGTAGATGACTTGTACCATTCGTTATTTGTGTACAAAATGACTTTGTTTTTATGAAGTTTCTAGCATTGATGCTGGTTAACGGATTTTTTAAGAAACAACACAAAAATTAGTCTCATCATTTTAAATCAGCGCCATCTGACCGCCGGCATCGGAAAGGGATATTCTATTTATAAAGATGACTGGTAGTAAGTAGTTGGGATTCGAACCTCCACTCTCCAAATAGGGCTTCACTCCTCCAGTCCAATATGGAAACAACTTGTTAATGATCCGGATTGTATTGTACATTTAGTAGAAACATGGAATAAAAGGGCGAATGAGACAGAATGATCCCGGGTATCCAAACCAAAGTGCATCTCAGTTTTAGTAGAAATTTTCTAAGCCACATTTATCCAGCTGTATTGAATATTTTTACAAACTTTTTTATAGGATAAATGTATTTGACTTACAGGGTTCTATAATAACAATTTTTAAAATTGGTTTCAATCTTTTGTGAAAAATCTTTTATTGAAAATTAAAAAAAAAATATTCGAACCTTTTTCAAAAAGTGGAAAGATAGGGACCTATTATAATCTACATTTTTATCATATAAAAAACGGCTGTAAAAATATTCAATACAGCCTTAGAAATGTGGCTTAAAAAATATTTGATCCTATTTCAAAAAGTAGGAAGATAGAGACCAGCTATAATATACATTTCTAGCATATAAAAAACGGCTGTAAAAATATTCAATACAGCCGGAGAAATGTGGCTTAAAAAATATTTGAACCATTTCAAAAAGTGGGAATATAGAGACCTGTAATAATCTATATTTATCCTATAAAAAAACTCCTGTAAAAATATTCAATACAGCCGGAGAAATGTGGCTTAGAAAAGCATTTTTTTCCATTGGATTAGCACAGATGGACTTTGGTTTGGAGGCCAGCGGTCATTCGGTTTCATTCTCCATTAATATCATGGCGTATGAGCAGCATGTGCCAAGTGGAGCATTGCAGCAATTGAGTGTGACATCAGAATCCACTATGAATACGCGGCAAACGTTTTTCATTTAATAACCTTTTCTACACTGTATGGTTCTGGTCCTTCTCAAGAGTAGATTATTTTACAGTTTTGTCAAAGTAACTACGGGATGTCGTTGCAGCGTCAACGTTTTTGGCTTCTAAAGCGAGGAACCTAATGAAAAGTCTCCTTTTCGAGATATTACATGCAAGTCCAAACGACTCATTATTACTTGAAAGAGGAAAACAGTGGCAACGGAAAACAAATGATGCGTCGAAATTGTTCTAAAAATAGGAACGTTTTCATTCAAATGTCTGTTTTGGAAATTCCAACTTCCAAAATGTAAGGTGAAAATGAGTTTTGCTATTTTTATTAAGAAATAATGTTCGCTTAGTACCAAAATTAGATTTTTGACGTTACGATATTGGCAATAAGTTTAGTTTTCTATATAAAGTAAAACTATATTCTTTTTCAGATCTCTAATAATAAAAGTGAAGTTTTGTTTGTTGGTGTTTTCGTTATACACTCATTAACTAGACATCAATGTGAGTTGTAATTTTGCACAAATGCGTAATTCATATTTAAGTTACGATTTTTGAACTTTCGGACCTCAAAATGTTCTATTTTTCGAGAAAGTTCGAATTTTCTGGAAAAACAACTCAACTTTGATTATTTTTTTTCCCTTTCCTGATGCCTTCGGCTGAAAAAATTAAAATAAAATTGAAAATGTTTATTTTATTCTGTTGCCATTACCTTCAAAAACTAAATTCATGTTTCATTCATGCTTTTCAAGTGACATAATTCCGGCCAGGCACCATTCTAGGATTGTACAGGGTTTCCCAAAAGTAGCTTACAGTTAATGATGCACCATTGGTTTTTGCGAAAATAAGTAATCATATTCTACATTTTGTAAAACTATATAAATATAACAGTTATTATTAAAAGTGTTTTTACTTCATTTTGGTAAGGGATTATTTAAAAAAAAATATGTCTTCAACGAAAGAACCAATTGTGTTCCAGAGATAATTTTATTTTACATTCCATATTAAATTTAACCTTTTCAATACTAAATAAATATTTCTTGATATCATTTTTTGAAAAAGTACTTTGTTTGCGAAACTAAATCTGTTTTTAGGTAAAAACTCTACTCAACTTAATTGGATGGATTAAATTAAATGGTGTGTTTACTTTTGTTGCTCGCTTCCAATTAATGCATTTATAAATAATGTGAAATAATTATTTTACACTAAAAAAAGGGAAAGCTAATTGTTCATTAAAGCGAATTCTATAAATATTCTTAATATCACATTGGTTTGTTATATCAATAGGTGAAGGTTTTGTGTATCTTAGAAGTTGAATCAACAGAGAATAATTAATACCTAGGGCTGTGGGGTGCCCTGTGGTCATGGTCTCGATCTACGGATCGAAATGTCCCGCGATCGAGTCCTATTCGCTGAAAACCCACCGAGTATATGCGGAGTACGTGCTCGTTAAATCTGTTGAGTCCGAAAGTCCTGTGGGCGGTCATTGCGCAGCTTCCCACGGGTACAGGTTCCTGGAGACTATTTCCCTCCCCTTCAGGGACATGTCTAACTTGCGGTGGTGGCGCGCGATAGACGGCAGCATCTGTTACGTATATGTGAGCATGTGAGTGTGAGTGTGTGTGTTGTGACTGTCTTATACTTGGCGAAGGTTTATAAGCGGGTCTCTGAGCAAGCACACAAGCCTGAAAATATATGTATACCAACCAATTAATACCAAATTAAGTTTTGAAATTTTTTACCTGATCTCAACTCTAAAAATAGTTTAGATAGAAAATGCCAGCTAATTGCAACCATACATTAAATCTACAACACAATCTTTAATTAAATATACCTGCCCCATTTCACTTTGAAAGAAGGTTGTTTTCAAGTCACACTTGAAATTAGTAGCATTAAATATGTATGTTATATAGCATGACTAGGGCTAGAGTTTGAAGCTATTTTAAGCATCACAGACTGTTTAGTGATATGGAGTGTTTAGAATACGAGTGAACCAAGTCCATAAAAAGCTTCATTGTGCTACAGAGATTTAAAGTGAAAGCTTTATTTTAAATAAATTACCTGTTCATATGTTTTAAATTGCTGCTGCCTAGCTTATATTATCTGAAACATAACTTTCTTATTATTGCACTGAAGTTCTACATAGCTGGTACATGCAATTGCGCTGCTAATTCGAAAATTACAAAAAAGGTGGAATTAGTTCACTTGTGTTCTGATCCCTTCACATGTGTTACTTTATTATTTAAGTACAAAAGCATAAGTGTTAGCAATTACTTATCGGTATGAAATTCGGGCTATGGTGAAGATAAATTTTTAATTACTTACTTTATGACTTGGACATCATTATTAATGTAAAGTAATTGTAATTTTTTGTAGAACCTTAGAAACCAACGATTTAAATGGCATTACCACATATTAAGTTAAGAGTTTTTATACTAGCCATACATAAGGTTTGTTAAATTTAAATTATTAGCTCCAAAAATTACATTTTTCTATAATTAGTCAAAAATACAAAATTCACAAAACTTAAAAATAAATGGAATTCCAAATTAAAAATTATTTTACACAGTTTTGAGACATAGATGAGATCTATGTGACTTCTTGAGATATTTATAAGACTTAGGAAATTTATGGAAAAATACTTCATTGAGTTGACGGAAGAGAAAAGAAGAGTTGGGAGTCATTGCCCTAAATAATTTTGCGGATATTGTATGATTGAATAAAAGAACTTGCTGAACTTAATTTTCGTAAATGTAATAGTTATCTATTTTGTGAAGGAAAAGTATTGATATGTCTTCCTTTTTACTACTCTTCTACCAAATCATTAAAAAAAAATTACCAGTGTTAGAAGTTTTTTGCTTTATCTTTACTAGCATAAAGCACACAAGAAGAAATTACTTCAGTTGGCAGTAGTAGAAAAATTTCCTTCCTTTGTAGCATTATTTCTTAGAGTAGTTTTTACGACGGCGACAGTAATGAATATTTTCTTCTTTATATATTAAAAAAATTGCTTGATATGTGCAACGTATGTATATATATTATTTTAGTTTTACTAACATATGTAGTTAATGTACCATTTTTAAATTTTGAACAAAGGTATTGTTTAAATATTAAACATTTCATAATTTTGTAATTCATTAAAATTTTCATAGTAATTTCATGACTAAAGACCACTGTGGTTGAATTTTTTTTATAAACAATTTGGCACTCGAACCCCGGACTACATTTAAGTCATACATAACCCCTTTACTCAAAAGCAAAATAAGAATATTATAATGAATTAAATTTTTTTGACGAAAAAGACTCAAAAATCCTTCTTGAAAGTATTTATTGAATATTTATTGAACTATAAATAAGAATAATTACACACATCTACTTTAATTATTAAGGGGTATTTTACACTTATCGGGGTATGATACACCCAGAAGAACTCAGTTTGTGCTCTCCGTCCAGGTTCTTGAAAACAACAATTTTGCATTTCTTGTAAGTGTCCTGCGAGAAATACAGAAGAATGTTTTAAAAATTCATTTTGTAACAATTTAATTTCTAAGTTATCTTTTTTTAAGAACGAAAATTGTGATTTTGTAGTATGAAAAAGACATAAATAGCATAAAAAGTGTGTAAGATGCTTCATAAATTTCTGACTTGTGGCTTACTCTCGACGTATGGATTTATTTGCTTTTGTAAATGACAACTTTTGCAAACTGGTCAAGGGAAAATATAATAAAAGTTTATTTATCTAAAATTATAACTGCTTTTGATTTGTTTCACGATCAAATTTCTTCAAATTCAGATATTAAAAAAAATCTATATTTAAACTATAAAAATATTATCTACCAATGTTTTACATAATATGGACTGAATTTCCTACTTTATACGTAAGTACAATGCATGCAACACTTACCACTCCCTCTCTGAACTCGCAGTCGAGGGCGTCTTCATACTCAACTTCGTCCTTCCTGCATTCTGTTTCTCCAATTGTCACAATCATTTTGTAGTTAGTACCAGCAACAATCTATGGCAAAACATAATTTAAAACTATTCAAATATTTTTATTTTAAATCGCTACTTTTATAGGAGTTAGGGTTAAAAACGAAAATAACTTTCAAATGCAATTTTTTTCAGTTAATCTTTTAAGTTTTTCAGCAATAACTTTAAAAACATAAAAAAGTTTTATGGCAGCTAATGTTTGCGCATGCACGATTGTCTCGAAAACCTTATTATGACGTCCGACAGGTATTAGGAACTCATACACCACTAATGAAGACCACATATCCTTTAGCTAAAGCTGTAGAGTGGTTTAAGGTCGACAATAAGGGATACAATATTGAAAAAACACTGTTTTAGAATCAACACCCTCCAAAACGTGAACAAGATACAAAATCTATATTTCGGATATTCCACTCCATCGCGATACTGTCATAACCGCATATTTCATACTAAGTACTCGTAATTAAAAGTAAAATTCATAACCGGCAAGATAAGATATAAATTTGAAAGCATTTTTAGAAAAAAATTTAGCCCCTATATAACACAAAATAAAATGTTTCATGATTTACATTAATACATGTGACATTGTGGAACGACATCATTCGGTGGTTTCCGTTCTAAATGACACTAACGCACGGGTTTGTTTCCGAAACGAAACACCTACTACTTTTTTTCCAAAAAAAGAACGAAAGTTTACGCGTTTTGAACATCTTGTATATAAAACTTTCATTCGGGTACCCGAATTAGAAATTCTGATAAAGAAACTGCCATACTGCTAACCTAATCTTAAACTTGCTTAAAAAAAACTGAACGTATACTGCTAGTCGAATCCTAACTTGGCTTAAAGAAACTAATGTATGCTGCTAGCCTAATCCTATCCTGGCTTAAGGAAACTGAACATACACTGCTTGCCTAATTCTAACCTAGCTTAAAGAAACTGAACGCATACTGCTAGTCTATCCCTAAAACGGCTTATAAAGAAACTAATGTATGTTGCTAACCTAATCCTAACCTGGATTAAGGAAACTGAACTTATACTACTATACTAGATTAATCCTAAACTGCCTTAAGGAAAAACTGAACGTATACTACTATGACAGTGACAAATGACAGTGATTGCGCCATCTAGAAGGGAGAGTGTAGGTTTTATAGCCCATTACCCAGCTCGCCAGAAGAGACAGTCACAAGAGACACACAAAGAAGGACGACACAAACACATAGACAAATAACAACATTTATTGACAAGCACAAACATCCCTGCCTTTACCGGGATTCGAACCCGAACCCAGCAGCTCCAATGGCTAGCACACTAACCACTGAGCCGGAGGACCGGCACGTATACTAGGCTGGGCCGAAACAGGGGGTCAAAAATAAAATATTTTGCTTTCGCTTAGCGATAGTGCGGAAAAGTTGTCTTTTTCTTCCAAATTCAAGATCCTAAAATTTTAAAGCGATCAAAAAATAATTTCATGGGGCGCCAGCGACAAGAAAATTGGGGGTCATAAGACCGGGGGTCAAAAATACATTTCGCTTTTTTCGCTTAGTGATAGAGCGGAAAAGTTATATTTTCCCTTCAAATAAAATTCCCTAAAATTTAGAAGCAATAAAATAATGCCTTCATGGGGCACCGTCTACCAGAAGGTTTTTTCAACAAAAAATGGCTTTTTTAAGATTTTCCCCCCTAAAAAAAGCAATTTATATAAATCATCGATAGAAAATAAATGAAAGTAAGAACATATACTAAAATTGAAAACAAATCATAATTAGATTTGTTTGAATAGAAATATTCCTCTATGTAATCAGTAAGTTATACATTTTTAGGAAACCGTCACTATAAAAATTCAAAATGTAAATGTGCACGATAAAAACATTTAGATTCATTTTTACTCATATTTACAATTTTACAATCTTTTTACTTCCAAATGCAATTAAAAGAGACAATGATTCCTTTTTTTTAGTGGATGAAACCATCCCTAGCATCTTAGCACCAAACTACTGCTTCCGTGATAAGCTTTACTGTTCTCTCGACAACTCGGGTATGACAAGAAGATTCGGAAACTCTATGAGAGACCATCACCCATTGTTGGTAGATGATTCTTCAATTAATTGCTTGAGTTTTTCGTCTTTAATTTCCAATTGACGACTCCATTTTGTGTGCCTTTTGACATGAAATCATCTCCACAGAATCAGTAGCTTAGAAGTTTATGGCAGGGATGACGAAATTTTTATATTTGTTGTTGACTGAATATTTACTGTTCCTAACTTTTAAGTAATCTTCATATAACTAATTTTCGAATAAATTTTAATTCACCCGGCAACGTCAATGGAAAAATATTCTCTGGAGAGGTAAAATATCCATTAATGTGTTAAACAGAATCAACTACTTCTGGGAGTTGTACTGGAAGGTAACAAAAAAGTTAGATCAGCTTAAATAGATGACTGGAACCGTTGACACAAGACCTTTAATTTAATATGAAAGTATATTGGTTCATATACCTTTTGTCGACAATATCTTAAGAGTTTCCGATATTTTTGGCTGATGTATTACCGAAGAATGAGGTTTGCTGTGTAAGCTATCTTGTATGGGACAGCTCACCATACAAGATAGCTTAGGTTCCGCGCAGCTAAATCAGGGGGGCAAATACCGCTTGATGCTACCAAACATATATCAAGAAGATACTTTTGATCAATACTGCGATCTGGAAATTATCGCAATTGATGCGGAAAATTTCCTTGAACCCCCTGAAAGTCAATGACTGGTTGTTTAAAAGCTTTCCAATGTAACCTTAACTAGCTATTCGTCCCTGCAGTATTTCCATCTACAAATTTATGGAGATGTCGCGAAGGCAGTTCATTTCCATGAAACAAACAAATAAGCCATTGTAGAGGTTTCCTAGCTTCTTGTTAGCTCAATGTAATAATACCAATCTTATTACCTGTATTGATAACAGTTCAATCGCTTAATGGCTACGAGATTTGTAATATTTATATTTTTGTCTTGAAAAAAAAAATGAATAATTCTTTGGTGATGTTCAGAGAGATCCTTGATTTCAAAGTCACATAACCTAAATACCTTGATACAGGTTCTTTATAATTAGATAGATGTGCCCCTGCTCTTCTGAAACTGTTTAGCTGTAGAATTTATGAGTGTGGATCCATCAGATGCGATCCCGTTGTTGATACAGGGTTGCGCTTGCAATTCCCCTCTCCACCCCCACACGTTCTACCTTCCAATTTTTTTATTACATATAACTATTAAAAAAATGACCATTTGGTAATATATATATTTTTAGAAGCTATTCAAAGGTGTTCGACACGTTATTTTGAACACTTTTCCGTTGTAAAACAAAAAGCTGAAAAATCCGACAAAATTCGAAAATTTGGTTGCGTAGCGCCCCATGAAAAAAACTTTTGATCGAAAATATATTTTTAGTACTTGACCTAGATGAGGAAAGACAACTTTTTGTCACTATCGCTAACGATTTTACGAACTTTCATTTTTTCGGCCCACCCTAACTATACTACTATACTAGAGTTATCCTGACCTGGCTTTCTGCCTTGTCCAACTTGGCGAGTCTGTGGTGGAACTTCCCAGCAAATATACCGCTGGACAGAGAGTTGGATAGCGCCTTGGCGGCATGGTTGGCGGCCGCCACTACATCCTCATCCGTAACGTCCCTCTTAATCCATCCGCCAACGACTTGACAAGTGGCAAATGCCACGAAGCACGACAATACGAGTGCCTTCAACATTTTCGGAGAGATGCTTCTGTGTTCGTACAAGGGCCAGGACAAAGACGCGCTTTGGGACGTTTGAGTATTGGTATTATTAATCCTATCAGGTCCAGATGTTGGTTCGCTGGAGAAGCAGCGGCACGGCTTTCGATAAAAATGTGTTTCGACAGTTGTGTGTCAAAGGTCCAAACATTAAGTGTACTTAATAAATTAAAATAAACAATTGGCAGGTTTACTACCATCACGTTTTTTTTTAAAGTGAGTAATGTGGAAACACTCTAAAATGATAAGAAACCGATTTGTAAAGACATTATGTTGGAACATTGAACAATAAGTATTGTTTGTTGTTCTTTGCATCACTTATTACCTTTTATGTCTCTTTTATTATATTTTATATTACTTAAAGGTATTATAATTTAAAAAGTATTTCACCATTTAACCCTTTCAGTCCCAGTGATGCCATTTGGAATCATCACTTTCAATGTTTTTTTTCAAATGTTTATCTCCACGTTATGACACCCAAATACACATCATTCGATTCTTCCCACTCTTCTCTATTAGACAATATTTTACATTAATCTTAATCGAATTCAGAACTACTATTTTTTTATTTAGAAAATAGCTAACAAGCGCAATATTTTACAAATTTTGGCATTATTTCAAAAACCACATAAAAAATTTAAATGAATTTTATTTTCTTATGGAACTCTTATTTTTGACCAAAAATAAGCTTATTTTGTGAATATCAGATGTTTCTGTCGTGTAGTAAATTTTTGGGACTGAAAGGGTTAAAAAAACAGATGGCTTCTGCCCTTTATGTGTTTCCTTGGCATCGCAAACAGAAACACATGATATTAATATGGCATACACACACACACTAAGGATTAATGAGGATTCAAATGCAAATGTCCCCAGATTTCCCTCATTTACAAGGCTTAATTTTAACAGCAATGTTGCTTTATCAGGATTTGTGGTTTGAGCTAGGAAAAATCTATGTTATGATTGATTGAAACCCAGCACTAACCACCCTATCACTCACACTCTTAAAACGAAAGAGCGATTTTAACTCAGTCTGTATTAATTTCACTCCTCCAGTATAGAAAATGCACTTCTCCTATAGGAGTGGATCCTTTGCTTGTTTAACCTCCGACAGGATCACTAAAAACGAGAGATTTTAACTCAGTCTGAGTTAATATTCACTCCTTTCCAGTGTCGAAAATGCACTTCTCCTACTGGAGTGGATTTCACTCGTTTGTTTTAAGAGTGCATTTTTCCAATAATGTTAAACAAATTTTTCTACCTCTATGATTAGGTAAACTAAATATAATACAAAATCACCCTAAAAATTTAACGAAAATGTCGAAACACGAAATCTCGCTCATTTTTTTACTACAACTCCCGGCTTGTTCCTAGATCCGTTTAATTCGGTATCCGCAGCCGAAATACTTTAGCTTTTCATATTACCTACATGTTTACATATTTCTTCTTCTATTATTAAGACAATTTTAAAGATTTTCATATTGAAGAATCCTAAACAAAAATCTGCATGCAGTAATTGAACTATTTTAAATCAAATTTAACAGAATTGGCTTAAATTCATAAATTATTACAGAATGGTTCTGAAACCTTTCAAAGTATTTCAAATAATTGACCCAAATAGGTTTCAAAAGTTTTGATACATACATTTTAAATTAAATTTTGCAATGGTGTTTTATTAATTAGAAGAATTTTTTAAATTTTGTCTGTGACATGACACAGTTTCATAGATAATCGATGTAAAACATCTGTAATCTTGCAATACTGAATACAGAATAATGTTCAGTTTTAAATATGAGAGAATTTTGAAATATCAATAATTTATTTATATTCGATTAAATTTTCGTATTTTAAAAACATTAACAGCTATTCATTCTAAAAACACCTAGGAACTTTTCTTTACATAGTATCAATAAAGAAAAATATATTTTTTAATTAGAAATTTTCAGCTCTAATAAGTTCGCCAAGTATTAAATTAATATTTTTAACCCTATGCTAAAAAAAAAGTCCTAATTTGACTTCCAAAATACCCATTACGCATATGTTTATTTCATACTTTGAAAGCAAAAAATGAATAAATGAATTTTTTTTAAAGAATAATTTTATTATAAGTTTTATTAAAATTTTATTATAAATAGACAATATATTATTATGTCAGATTAAACGGTGTTGCGTAACCCGAAAACCAATAATTTTTTAATGTTATTAAATGATGAGATAGCAATCTTTTTTATTTACAATTAAGTGCAATTAATTTTAAATACAGCCTATCTTTGAAAGAGAGTAAAATTTTAAATCTTAACTGATTTTTTTAAAAAAAATTACTGATTATATTTATAGATACAATCTAAAATAGCAGATCATTAAATTGCCCTTTTTTACGTTATTCATCAATAAATATTTTTATTTTTAACGATTAAAAATCTTTAGAAAGATACACTAATTTTACCTTTTAATCATTAAACGTCTTACTTTTAAAGAATATCGAAATGAAAGCTAGCAATAAAAGATCGCTTATTAATTTAATCTTATTTGTGCTCCCCACATATATGCTGTTAATAGGAAACCAAATTATCATTAAAAAATCTTTCTAATATCAATTAAAAGTAAAATTAAATACTACCCTTAAAAATATACACGAAATGAAATCCCTTAATTTTCTTCCCAAAAAGTACTTTTTCATTCGTTTAAATATAAAAATGATAAAGAATTGAATTTTTAAAGAATTACTTTGAAATAATTTTGAAATAGTTTTTTTTAATAATCTCAATTGCATTCGCACTTTGTTAGTTATAACAAGCAATTTATTTAGAAAACAAATATTTATTACTAATCCCTCTAAAATGTCTTCTTAAAATTTTGCATTATTTTTATAGTCAGAGCGGAGGGCACTCAACGAGAAAGGTCTTTTCTTTATTTGTGAATACTATTAAAAAGCTTGAAATATATACTTTTTCAACGACAATTTAAAGAACAAAAACTCCTAAAGAGTTGCTTTGTAAAACATTAGCTTCCTTCTGTAAAAATATTTCACTATACTGCAAGATATGGCAAAAATCTTTCAACATACTGTATTTCACTACCTGAGACTTAACGAATTAATGCAAGATCTTTTTAAAGGGGAGACTCACTCTTGCATTCCTATGATGTTAAGAATCTCCTTACTACTCAGTATTTATATTATCCGATCAGTTTTCAAATTTCAATTGGTTTTACAACGTTAATGATTGCTAGTAAATGTTTTTATTTCCGAATAATTTTACCCATTCAGAGCTTAATAAATTTAAAATAGCATTATCTTTAGGTGAATTGCCTTCTCTATATCATAATTTCGGAGAAATTTTGCAAACTTACAGTGAGGAGGAACTTAAAATAAACTGCCAGGGAAAGTTCTTTTTGATTCAATATTGATGCGGGTAATATTTTTATTATTTTCTATGTAGAAGGAATTTGACTGTAATAGCTTAATCTTTTTTATAATCTAGAAACGTCTACTTTTTTCAATGAATTTTGTCAATCTTTAACTAAATTATTTCTTTTTTACATTGTACAATGGAGTTCGTCCTCTGAAGGTGTAGCGTAGCAGTTTTAAAGATAATTTTGTTGAAATGTTGAGGGTCAGAAGAGCATAGAACGGAATTATAAACTTATCTTCAAGTTAGTAGTTATTGCGGCACTTAAGAAGTTTAACTAACAGGTTAATATTTCGTGGCTATGTACAAATTTATTCCCATCATGATCATTTTTATTTGAAATTTTTAAGAGGTTCTAGATGCATAGAAACTCTTTTCTTACCTTAAACTCCGGCTGAGAAAAACATCCACATCTTATTCCTCGAATTTTTTAAGGATAAAAAAGGGTAAAATTGAGATTTCCGATATCAAAATTTGATACGTAATAATAGAAGTCATCTACATATCAATGTGAGCACCAACTATAAAATCCAATAGCAACACTCAATCTTGCTTGACATCAGAATTTTAAGCTCCTTCAAAATACCAAAAATATAAACTTTTGTTCACTTTCATAAAATACACTCTTAAAACAAAAGAGTGAAATCCACTCATATAGGATAAGTGCATTTTCGACAGTCGAGTGAAAATTAACTCAAACTGAGTTAAAACCAATCGTTTGGAGTGATCCTGTCGGAGTTTTAACTAAACAAGAGAGAGAAATCCACTTTAATAGGATAAGTGCATTCTCAACACTGAAAAGAGTGAAAATTAACTCAGACTGAGTTAAATTCACTCGTTTATTTCAAGAGTGTATGTTTTGATATATTAAAGCATTAATTTCGATTTTACTTCGGGGTTATGTTTAAAGCATTAAACGTAATATCTAGATGTGCCTACAAATTTTTGCCGATATTTCAGAATGTTTATTTTTTGTTCATTTTATAACTAGTTATTTGTTTTTGAGCTTAGTTTGAAAACTGATTCATGTACACTCCATGTGTACAGTTTCGCTACAGTTCAAAATTTTACAATTCTAGACTATCTATTTTAAATATGATAGATTTAACAAGCTATCAGCATTATTCCAATAATTATTTTTGAATTGCAAATTAATAATTTTATCCCACGCATCCTCAATGTATATTTTATATTATTTTATAAAATTAAAACCAATAATATTAATTATAATATAAAATTATAAATTATTATTTATTATCATTTTGTTATTAGTGGCGAATGTGACCAAACGAAAGAAGGTCTCCAACTAAAATGCCTCGGTGTTAATTAAATGATAATATATTAAAGATTAAAATTATAAAAAAAAATTAAGAAATAATCTGAAACACTTTGGTTCTTAGTCAGCCTTATCCAAAAAATAGTAGTTTCTATGAATAGTTGAAAATACAATATATAATAAGATATAATCATTATAAATCTAAGATATCATAAGATATAATCCATTAAAAATATAAGATAAAAAAGATAAGATTTGGATCATCAAAAAAAAAATACCCAGAGAAAAATCTTTTTGATATCTGTTTTATTGTGTTAGTCGGAGAGTTTTTAAGTGTAACCCATTTAGCATTACGGATTATAAACTTTCCATGTCTGTAACTAATACTGTACAAAAGTTAACGAAATTTAGTATTTCGTGTTAACACGCTCAGATATTCGAAATATATCCCCAAAACTGGGTATTTTTATTTGGAGTTTTTAAAGTGCGCTTATTTTAATATGTAGCATGTTTTGCTTTGGATAAATGATACCTCTTTCAAAAATTTCGTTTCAATAGCATCCGAGATTCAAGGGGTGGAAGGTTTTCTTTTCCGAAGCTATACCTTTCATCTGCTGCTTTTTCTGAAACAAATTGGAGTTCGTATGGTAACTCAAAATGCTGGTCCTCTTCGTTACGAAATTCGTACAGTAAATACATGATATTAATAAATAATTTTAATGGCATCGAAATTATATACTATATTATGTATTTGTCTAGTTAGGTTAGATGGGGTTAATTAATGGCATCTAAATTATATACTATATTATGTATTTGTCTAGTTAGGTTAGATGGGGGTTAGATTTGCAATATAGCTACACAAGGCTAAGTAAAGCGCGTCCGCGATAAGAATGAGACAAATCGAATAACGCGATAAGAATCGAATAACGCGATAAGAATGAGAAATCGCGATAAGAATGAGATATCGCGTCCACGATAAGAATGAGACAGATTGGCTAAGATAATGCAAGAAATTTAAAACATGCAAATTTTTACACTATCAGCAGAAAGTACAACTCTTACACTTTAAAATAAGATATGATTTGGATTGTTGCTGCAGCAAGATTCGCCGCACACATGCCAGCTCATTTATTGAATGCTATTCGAAAATAAATTGTACAATTATGTTATTTTGATGGCAGAAGATTCACGAATATAGTCTTTAAACATTTTGAAAGGCGAAAATTTTCAGAAACAACTATATATCGTCTTTTAATAACATACGATGAACTAGGAAAGATCAAAATTTCTTTAAATTTCGTGAAAAAAATATCTGGAAAAGAACCTAACTTTTGTAACGAAGGTTAAGAAAGTTGTGGAAAAGGAACCTGATAATTTATGAGCCACATCGTCTGGAAATCGAAGATATCTAAAGCTTATGTGCACAAAATCATAAAAGAAGATTTTAATTGAAAAGCTTTTAAGGAAAAAACGGTTTCGATATACATAAAAGATCAAAAACAACTAATAAAGAACTGTTTAAGGGGACGCATTACCCAAAACATTATTTCTAGTAATAATAACATTAACTTGTAAATTTTATTGGTTTTATATAATGTTCATTCTTAATAAAAATTTTCTAGCAATAAAAATTGATATTTACAAGTAGTTTTTTATTTATTCAAAAAAAAAAGTCAAAATTTTGAATTTTTTTTAAACGGTACTCCTCTTTCAATTTTGAGAATAACTCCACCAAACTTTTATGGTTTATTTTTAGTACTATTTTTTCAAGAACTGTGCATGGATTTTTAAATGTGAGCTTCAGTTTAAAAGTAACATGCATTTATAACTAAAAATCTCAAAAAATCACACAAAAAATACAAATTATTGAACTCCATATTTTGTTAAAAAAATAACTTGGCATAGAAGACCTTATTCCATGCACGATTTTGTGCAAAATATATATTAGAACACAGGTAAATAATTTCAAAATTCTAACTTAATTAGCAAAAAAGCCTTAGGGATTTATTAAACACAAGATATGAAAAACGCGAAACAGAGAAAAAAAGGTTGAAAGCAGACGAAATACGTATTCAAACGTATAGGAATGACTCCAGAAAATATTTAATAACTTTTTTCTACAGAAGATATCATTATGAATTTTTCAGTAAATGTTTAGAAGAATATGGCAAATAATGAAAGTAAAAAACCGAAAAATCGATATTTTGACCATTTTTTGGGTAATGCGTCCCCTTAAACATTTAAACGAAATTGATTCCATCTGGATCAGGACTGAGACTCGTCATTGATGACGAGTATTATTTCACGTATGATCCCAATGTTGCTGGTAACTGTAAGTACTACTATTCTGCTTCATTTGAAACTATTCCCGTTGAATATCGAATCAAACTTAAAGAGAAATTTGCCAGGAAAATGATGATGTGGCACGCCATGGATGAGGATGGGATTGTGTCCAAAACCGTGTTCTGTGAGGGAACTGTGAATGGCAAAATTTACTTTCAACAATGTATAAATATAGTACTAATACCCTTTATCCTTAAACATCATCGGAAAGAAGATATTTTGTTCTGATATTACGCGAAAGAAGTGGGCGAGTATCTGAGGAACAATAATATTCATTCCGTACCCACGATGGACAATGCGAATAACTTCCGACAAATAAGAGGGCTAGAATTTTTTTGCTTAATTGTGAAATGTAAATATTCCTACGAGAAAAAGGAGCCTAAAAACTTGGCCCAATTCCAGAGGGTATATCATCATCTCCTCAAATCAGTAATAGGAAGAAAACTGTACAAATTGTCATGGTGACGGCTAGCAGAAATCTTCTCAAAATACAACTTAACACTTTACCTACGGGCGTCGACTGACCCGTAGACTAAAAATCTTCTAGACCAGCAACTTAATCTAATGCCTAGCTCTTCTAACGTGTCGAAAGCAACTAAAACACTATTAAAGGTTGATTTGTTGATTGGCATAATTGTACTTTCAATTGTAGGGCTACTGTTTCTTCGGAATGTTCTCTGTTAAAAAAAAAAGTTACCCACTAGTGATTATTTCAACCGTTAGTCATCCTTTTACATCGGACCTTTTTGACTATGTGAACAAATAACATTTTGAGTTAATTGCATGACACAAAATTTGCATAAGGGTCCGTCTTAATATTAAAAAATGTTACGAACTTTAAAATTTTCAATAGCAACACCCAATTTTAATTACTTAGAAATGTGAAAAACCCTCGAAAACCTCTAAATCTAAGTTTTTGTTTCATTTGGATGAATATTTGACTTGAATATTTGACGAGTTATTCAATCGAATCACTTGTGGATCTTTGGGGGACCATGTCTAAAATGACAAGCGTAGTCAATCTGTAGGTTTATTAATGGAGAAAAAGAAGCACAAGGTCAAATATCTTGAGGATGGGCCTACGAGGGATATAAAAGTCAATGAGTAGCTGTATATATTCAAAAATAAAGTCGAAAATAAGTTGTAGTAAAAAATAGATCCCTATCGTCACTTGATAAGGGTTCCAAATTACGAGATGTCATTGGCTCTGTTAAATCTCCTAAAGGTGTCTGCAAATAGGCAGCCAGAAACCATTACATTAGTTCCCTTAGACACAAAGGGGGCGCGCTAGTTTCTATGTCAATTTCAATGTAGAAATTCTCCAATGAGAGTTTGAAACTTAGAGTGTTCTTAGTCTATGGGTCAGTCGACGCCCGTAGGTAAAGTGTTAAATGTGTATATTAGTCGATTTAAAGTATCAAAGGTAAATAAAAATGTTTGTTAGTCAATTTGATGCAAAGAGCATTCATGTAAAAAAAAATTTGCGGAATTTAAAAGGAAATGATGTTGTCTCATTCTTATCGCGGGCGCGCTTTACGTATTTGTCTGTAGATATTTTTTTATAAATTTTGATGTTTTTAATGACTACGCAAATATCTAAAGTCAATAGTTTTTATTATCTATAAATAATTTTATTAAACTTAAAGTGTTCACCACATCAGTTTTAAATTAAAAAACCATGATTTTATAATTAATAAAAAATACAAAATGAATAAAATAAACATTCACGGAAAATTTTTTGCGGAGTTTTGAGACCTTCATAAGGTATAAGAGACATAAAATTCACGTTAGCAGATCATTGAACTGCCTAAAGAATAAGGCGTGAACATGTAAATAATGTTCCCGTAACAAGAAAGGGCGAATTTTAGGCGTGGTTACATAAGATAAGAAAGATTCCAAAGTTATATTCGAGAGATGTTTAAAAAGACGTGAATCATTGTCATAAATAATTCTACGGCTATTGAATGGTTCGATAATTAATTTTGAGGAAAATGTTGCACTTAAGTTTCGTAAAAGTAACATCTATTTTATGCCAGATTGCTGATGATATGTTTGCTGCCTCCCATTACACCAAATAACACAAAATATTTTCGGTCGAAGTATTTCTTCTTATCAATAAAAGAACACTTTAATGACAAAATTGCTAAAAAGCGGTCAATGAAACTGAACAAGCACACAAGCTGGAATATTTATGCACTTACCATAACATTCCATACTATAATGACAAAATTAAAAAAATAGTTCATGAATAAATTTCTTTTCTCATCTAAAATTGTTCAGTGTAGTTTGCATTATATATTTTTAGCCTACTTTTCTTTTCTTTTTAATTCGAAGAATTAAAAAAAATAAAAAAGTAGGTATTGACATGCGGTCGATGTCCGTCCGTCTGGCCGTACCCCCCTTCCAATATCGGTTCTATTAATCCGATCTTAAAAATTCTTTTTTTGTTGGAAAGCTATGACCTCAGAGACCCAACTTTCATACTTTTTGTCCGTCTGTCTGTACGATCGGACGGACATAAATCGACTATTTGTCAACGAATTTCCCATTGAACCAGCATTGAAATTAATTTTCGAGTCATTTAAATCGATGTTGCAATCTACAAATGTTACGTCAAACAAGAAGTTCTTAAAGAACTAAAATAGCCTACTTTCCTGTTACTTAAATACTTACTAAAATTCTTATCTTGAAAAAACTAGGTTCGTAACAGTAAGTGACATCAAGAACCGTTTTTCCACCTTAAATTTAAAATAAATTTCACTAAACGCAGCATCTAACTAAACACAGCATCTTTTTCTAAACACAGCTTGATTTGCAGTCATAAGTAAATATTTGATTTTTCGTAGAACAAAAACCAAAAAACTACTCCTCAATAAACATTTACTTGCTAAATTCGGCTAGTTTCATTTATTTTATTTCGAAAATTAAATAATTATTACTTAATCGTTTGCAAAAATTTATATTTCAAAGAATAAATAAGCAAAATTTCTAAATTATTAAAGTGTTTGTTGTTTTTTTTTTTTTGTTTGTTTGCAATACTCCTCGCTTTTAGATAGAATGAAAACAATTTATATCAAAATACAAAGATCTCGTAATGAAAAATATATTTGACGTCATCTTAAATTGATCGATGTCTCAAAAATAAATTTATTTTAATTTATTGTCGAAAAGAATTAAAGTTTCTCAAGCAATTGTTGCGATGGCAACGGCGATATAATTCTAATAAAAATGGCTTCCTATGCTTTTTAAATGAGCATTAAATGTTGATGTTTTTTTAATAATTGAAGTACTTCGAATTCGAATTCTTTTCTGAAATTTTCAATGTATTCTAAATTCGATGCGCTGAATTTTTTGACGTATCTCACTTGTCCGTAGCATTTGTAGTTAAATTCAGCGATTTAAATGAATCGAAATTGAATTTCAATGTTAATTCAATGGGAAATTCGTCGTCAAATAGTCGATTTATGTCCGTCTTATCGTACAGACAGACGAACAAAAAGTATGAAAGTTGGGTGTCTGAGATTATACCTTTCTAATAAAAAAAGAATTTTTAAGATCGGATTGATAGAACTGATTTTGGAAGGGGGGTACGGACGGACAGACGGACGGACAGACGGACGGACAGACGGACGGACAGACGGACGGACGGACGGACAGACGGACGGACGGACGGACATCGACCGCATGTCAATACCTACTTTTTCATTTTTTTTTAATTCTTCGAATTAAAAAAAAAGAAAAGTAGGCTAAAAATTCAGCGCATCAAAATGAGAATACATTGAAAATTTCAGAAAAGAATTCAAATTCTAAGTACTTCAATTATTTAAAAAACTGCAGAGTAATGCTCATTTAAAAAGCATAGGAAGCCACTTTTAGCCTACTTTTCATTTTTTTTTAATTCGAAGAATTAAAAAAAATAGAAAAGTAGGTATTGACTTGCGGTCGATGTCTGTCCGTCTGTCTGTCCGTCCGTCCGTCTGTCCGTACCCCCCTTCCAAAATCGGTTCTATCCATCCGATCTTAAAAATTCTTTTTTTGTTAGAAAGCTATGACCTCAGAGACCCAACTTTCATAATTTTTGTCCGTCTGTCTGTACGATCGGACGGGCATAAATCTACTATTTGTTGACGAATTTCCCATTGAATTAGCATTGTAATTCAATTTCGATCATTTAAATCGCTGAATTTAACTAATCATCATTTTAATCGCTGAATTAACAAATGCTGCGGGCAAGTGAGATACGTCAAAAAATTCAGCGCATCGAAATGAGAATACATTGAAAATTTCAGAAAAGAATTCGAATTCTAAGTACATCAATTGTTTAAAAAACTGCAAAGTTTAATGCTCATTTAAAAAGCATAGGAAGCCATTTTTATTAGAATTAATTCACCATTGCCATCGCAACAATTGCTTAAAAAACTTTAATTCTTTTAGACAATAAATTAAAATAAATTTATTTTTGAGACATAGATCAATTTAAGATGGCGTCAAATATATATTTCACTACGAGATCTTTGTATGTTGATATCAATTGTTTTCATTCTATTTAAAAGCGAGGAATATTATATATTTATTCTTTGAAATATAAATTTTTGCAAACGATTTATATAATAATTATTTAATTTTCGAAATAAAATAAATGGAACTAGCCGAATTTAGCAAGTAAATGTTTATTGAAGAGTAGTTTTTTGGTTTTTGTTCTACGAAAATTAAATATTTATTTATAACTGCAAATGAAGCTGTGTTTAGTGAAAGATGCTGTGTTTAGTTAGATGCTGTGTTCAGTGAAATTTATTTTAGAATTTTCGGTGGAAAAAACGGTTGTTGATGTCACTTACTGTTACGAACCTAGTTTTTACAAGATAAGAATTTTAGTAAGTATTTAAGTAACAGGAAAGTAGGCTATTTTAGTTCTTTAAGAACTTCTTGTTATTAGAATTAAGGGGGGATCATAGTTAGCAAAAACCAAAAAATCGAATTTTTGAAACCAGTATTTTCTGATAGATGGAAGCCCAATCTATCGAATAAGGCCAATTTTGTATCAATCGGCTAATTATTTCTTATAAAAAATTAAAATTATAAAAATAAACAATTGTGCCACGCCTCCTTTGAATTACTAATTGTATGCTTGTATCATTTATGTATTACATTATAAAACATGATTTTTTTGTGCTGATATTTGAAAACTATTCACTGGCTGAATGTAAAAAAAAAAAATTCCTGACGATTTACATGAAATTCGGTTATCAAGAAATGTTTCGGTGGTCATTTCGAGTTCTTGTTAACGGGATCGACTGTATTTGTTTTTCGCGTTTTTCTCAAAACTATAATTTTCAACACTTAGGTACACTTTTCTCCAAATCTATTGAATGTTTTTTAATAATTTTTTTGTGTGTTATAAAACCATTTTAGATCTATTTAAGTCACCTAATTTAGTCTTACAAATTAAAAAAATATTTTATTATTTTACACTTTTCTTCGTTGAAAATCAGATTTTTTATGAATTCAGAATATAATGTTTTTAAAATAAAATTAAAAAATTATTGTAGGCAAAAAAATAGGTGACTTAATTAGATCTAAAATGGTTTTATAACACACAAAAGAAATTATTAAGAAATACTTAATAGGTTTGGAGAAAAGTGTACCGAAAAAATACTTGTATTTTTGAAAATTCGTAATTGTATGTTTCAAAATATGTCTTTTTTCAAAAATAATAATTTTTAAAAATAAGATTCTTAGGTGTAAATTTTATAATAAAAGTACAATTTATAATTTGGTACAATTTTTTTTATTGTACCATAATTTTTAAATGATTTAGAGCCTTTCGAAATCAATACTAAGAATTGGTCATTTTTGCTGTCGCTAACTATGATCCCCCCTTAAATCACCATTGCCATCACAACAATCGCTCAAGAAACTTTAATTCTTTTAGACAATAAATTAAAATAAATTTATTTTTGCGACATCGATATGTTTGAAATGACGTCAAATATATTTCACTTTGAGATTCTGTATGTTGGTATGCAATGTTTTCATTCTATTTAAAAGCGGGAACTATTACATATTTATTCCTTGAAATATAATTTTTTGCAAACGATTTAAGTAACAATTATTTAATTTTCGAAATAAAAAAAATTTAACTAGCTGAATTTAGCGCATAAATGTTTAATATAGAATTAATGCTGTGTTTGGCGCCTTTTTACCTGTTAAACACTACTGTTGTGTTAAAGCGGGTTAAGTGACAGATTCTGCTACAAACTAATTTTAAGTGTATTTTGGAGTAGTTTTATGGTTTTTGTTCAATGAGTAAATAAATATTTATTTGTAACTGCAATTAGATCATGCAGACGATAAGTAAAGTTTATTTCATTTGCGATAGAAAATTGATAAAAATAATTCTCTTTAAGAAAATGAAATTATAGCTCAATGCTGTGTTTAGTGAAAGTTATTCTAATGTATATAAATTTAATGTAGAAACGGTTGTTGATGTCACTTACTGTAACGAACCTAGTTTTTTCAAGATAGGAATTTTAGTAAGTATTTAAGTAACAGGAAAGTAGGCTATTTTAGTTCTTTTAGAACTTCTTGTTTTAAATAATTTTTTTCCTTGAAATTTCTTAATATTTCTAAAACAATATTTGCTCATGCAAAAATGTCCAATTTAATGATTCCACGTTAAGTGTTAAGCATTTAAAAAATATATAAACGACTCGAAAGTGTGATTTGAGAAACGATCAATTAACTCTACAATAGTTTTTTTATAATTCATAAAAAAATATACACACTTTTTTACCCACACTTTTGGACAGATATTTAAAATCTAAAGTAGAATTATCTTCAAAACAATAATAATTTTAAAACTATTTTGATGGAAATTTTGCATCTTAATTTTCAATTGCTGCAAGGACCACTATGTTACTATTCGCATGGCTCTTACTATTGGTTACTATGTGTTCCGACACAGCTATGGACCGTGTGAAGTACTGCAACAAAATTTTATTAGCTTTTGTTATTTTTTTAAATGCATATTTAGTGTATACAAAACCTGTTTTTTTTTTCATTTGCTGAGTTGTACACTAAAGAAAAGTTACAAAAATATAACAAAATATCTTTATTACTTTAAATAAAAATATATTTAGATTTCATTCTTGTTAGCCAAGATGCACCCAAATTGCTCCGTTTTATAGCTGCCTACCAGGCTCCTGTTGACGCGAGTTATGCATATCTTGTAAGTGCTCTGTAAGAAAGACAGAAAAGTCTGTTTACCACAGCAGAAAAAATCCTGATTTTTCAAACAGCTCATTAACAAGTATAATTTAATTTAGGCAAATTCTGTTTGTTAAAGATTTAGGATTTATTCGGATTCCTAAATACTTCTAAGAAAAACACTTAATTTAAGTAGCATTTATGCATCATTCAATTCCTGTGCTGAAAACCATAATATTAATAGATCACCAATTTACACCGACATAGATTTTATAATGGGTCCGCCTCATAAGCCCAAGATTGCGGGTTCAAGCCCTAGCTGGTCGGATTTTCTGGATTTGAAAATCTTGGGCGCGCATGTCATATGATTATGTGGCATGTAGGAGATCCCTGGAGGGTCCATTTGGCTTGGATTCTCTTGGCAAAATTAAATCTCGGTATACTTTAACATCCACAGAGAGCTCAGATACATTGTAATCTGGGCGTCAAAATTGGTAGCGAGAGTCGCCTAGATGGTGCCACAACAGAATGGCTCTCAGTTCTGGGGAATATGCCGAGTCTGCAAAGGCTTGACTGCCAATATTGCAGCCCCATTATGTAAAAAAAAATTATAATTTTTTCAACTGCTCATATATCAAAATATATCTTTAACGTATGTCGTATATTAAAATTTACTAAATATGAAACATAAAAATTAACAAATATTTTTTTTTCATGTATAACTAATGATCCTCTAAATTTATTATAAAGCGTTATATGATTGCGTTATAAAATCATTAAAGTACATTTCAAACATTTTTTTAAAATAAAATAAGTATTTCAACATAACTTGCTACTCTAAAACTTTTATTCACTTATTAAAGACCCATTTAGGAATTACATTAATATGTCTCTGACAAAATAGAACGGTAACTAAGTGATTTAAAAACTCCTATTTGTAACTTATTTGTCTTACAGAAAATACACAGTATTACAGAAAATGCTTAGTACAATGGCTTTCATTTTCCTTATATTTTGTTTATTCGGATTAAGGGGACACAGTACCTCAAAAATTGCAAAAATTGCGAAAATTGCGAATTTGTTTTTATTTGCTAAAATTAAAGTTTAGAACCTTCTAAATAAGTCTACCAAGTTTTAAAAGTGTATCTATATTTTTAAAAAAGTTATTCCATTTTTTATGCGGAAAGGTATGATAAAAATGCATACAAATGAAAACTTTAAATGCGTTTTTCTTTATGTTTATATTTCCTTGATGACGAGTTATCTAAACGCTAAGCCTTTTTAAATTACTTATAAAAATCTAAGGAATTTTGTATACAGTCTGTCAAATATGTTAATATTAAGAATTGGCATTAAAATTGTTTCAAAAAGTAATACTTTTTTTATAAAAAAAAATATTAAAGTCGAAAATTGTCAAATATGCTAAAATAATTAGGGATTTTTTTACATAAATATTTTTTATAAAACAACTACTGAAGATAAATCAAATTTGGATGCCAATTGCTATGTAAAACAATTTAAAGTACACGAGGAAAAAAATTGGGTTAAAATATTTGTATTTAAAAAAGCCTTAGCATTTTTTAAAAGTTCACATTTTTTAATTTTTTTAAATAACTCAAAAAATTAAATTAAAAAAAAACTGTCAGATATTGTTTTTAAATGTAGATTGATCTGGTAAAACATAAATTTTATAGTGAATATGTCAAAATTAAATTTTTTTTTGAAAGTGTTACGTCCCCTTAACTAAAGCTGAAAACTCATTTTCGTATAAAAATTAGTTTTCTTGCATATAGTTTTTTGAGGAGTTAAATAGAAACTGATTATATCCCATTTTTACTTAAATTTATTGGAAATCAAAAATTTTAAAATATTTATTTTCAAAATTTGAACATGTCTACCAGTGTATTGAATAACTTGCTTTTAATTATAATATACAAACATTCTTATGTATATAAAATATGTATAACTTACTATTCTATCTTGGAACTCGCAGTTGCTAGCGTTTTCAAATTTGACTTCGTCTTTCTTGCAGGTTGTTTTTCCAACAAAGATAGTCAATTTGTATTTAACAGACTGCTATGGGGAAAAAATAATCAAAATAATATGAATATTTTTAAATCTTATGTCAAAACAAATTCGGAGGTTATAGCGAAAGCAATTTTAAGATTGTGTTTCAATTGCACTCTTGTTTTAGGAGGTCGTAGTAATAAGTCATACCTTCTCTTCACTTTGAAACAAAGTTAAACATATTTAATAACTAAAGAGTATTAGTCCAGGCAACGAAGGCTGAAAAAAGGGTCTAGAGGGAAAGTTTTGGAACATAATTTTTGACTTCGTAACTTTGTTTGGACTAGTTAGGAGGTAAACATATCAAAAGTCCCCGACCCTAGCCCCTGTGCTGAAGGGGGGAGGGGTGGGGTTGAATGTCCCATTTTTCGGTTTTTGCTTATATCTCAAAAACTATGCGTCCTACCGATATAATTGTAATGCACAAAATGAAAATTTATTAAATTTGCTACAAGTTTCATACCAAGAAGGTTTTGATATCTTGTATAGTTTTCGAGATATCCGCGCTTGAAAGTCTGTAATTTTGGAGAAAACCTTTCACCCCCCTAATTTTTCCTCTTTTTTGACCGGATAACTCTTCAATAACGCACCGATACACTAAATGGTGGCCCTAGAGTGGTAGAGAACTTAATTCTTTTCAATAATATATATCTTATTTTACTATTTTATCTATTTTCCTTTAAACTTTAAAGCAGTTTCAGTGTTGAGTGAAGAGGGGACTGTCAGTCCCAGAAGCTAATGCATTAGTTTTGAAATCGCAACGTTTGCAAAAGAATTGCTTTGCCATGTTATCCCCTTTTCACAAGGTATTAAAATCATCATAACATCATTTTAACACAAAATTGAAAGAAAATAACATCCGGCTATTTAATTATTAATTAATAAAGTTTTAAAATAGTGGCACCATCTGCTGTATTTTTTTGGCATTTTAAAATTTCAAAGTTATATACGTAAATAACTAGATAACATTTTCGTTTCAAATTTGCTTCATTTCAATGCTATGTGGATTACAGTACCTGGGCAAAAAGGGCTAACATGGCAAAGCAATACACCTGCAGAAGTTGTAATTCCGAAACTAATGCATTAGCTCTAAGGGACTGACAATCCCTCTTATGAACACTTATTCTATACTGAAATTCTAAATAACACAGAAACTCATTTTGTAGGCACGCTGTTACTTAGTATTTCATCTGTTTTCATAAAATATTTTATCTATTTCATTTTAATCGAACCCCAGTGGGAAAACAGTCAAATTATCCTCCTGTTCTTCTTCATCTTCGGAGTCAACTTGAGAGACCCCATTCAGGCAAGTCCCCTGGCAATTTTGGTATGCTGAGGAACATTTAAGGCTTGCTTTTTTGCAGCTGCACTTTGAGCTGGCACAGTCTTTTGTGCATCAGCAGAAAATCGTTTTAAAAATATTGCCAGGTGCTGCTGCTAACTCACTGTGCACTGGAGCCAGGCAGTTGTTCTCAATCTTCCACGCATACATCCGAGGAGGCAGGTCATTTCCCAGCCACAGCTGAACTTGGTAGAAAGGGATCAGGACCCTTCAAGCAGAAAGTGATGCGGATTTTCTGATTGTGGATACGGCTGTAGAAAAGTCGAATACAACAGCTGTCGGCATTGTAGGTGAAGATGTCGACCTCATAGTCCTCTTGATGACTAAAGCTGATGCGTATAGGACATTACTTTTATAAAGCCTGCATGTGGGAAGACACCGGATTAATTCTTCTCGTCCCAAGAGCTTCAGCAACTGGGTTTAAAGGACGTGCTATTTTTGGATGGATTTACTGAATGCGACACAACATCTTCCGCATTTCGAAAAGGTTAGGTCGCACTTGCAAAGCTGTATCTGAAGTCGCCAGAGGTTCAGAAAGCAGCAGCGGTCTTTTCGGACCCTTCCTCAACCACCGATCAGGTTCAAATGGCAGGCGAAACCTTCATCTTGAGGTGGTATGGGACTCCAACGATAGAGACCTCCCTCAATGCCTACAGGTATAAGTCATTCTTAAGATCAGTAGCCACCATCAAGCCTAACATCTCTTGTCTTCCTCCCACCGAGGGTAAAGCCCTCGATTCTCTCTGACTTAAGTAGCGACAAGCTCAATCTTCCGCCATCTTGGTGCCGAACGTAACTTTCTCCCAGTGGGGGAACGGACTTCGCTTCGTTTTTCTCCATGCATTTCGCTCTCTTACTTTTCTTTACAAATTGTTTAAAGACTATTAAATATATCTTTAACGATGAATTCATAAAACTTCATTCCATAGCTTCATTCTTTTAAAGCAAAAAAATGACTTTTTGACTGATTTTTTGTTTATTAGGAAGTTAAAATATCAAACCTTTGATTCTTAAATGGATCCGCGTTTAGCAGCCAAAATGATAGATTTGCTTGTACATTTAGCATTAACTGCATTTCTTTAATCTGGAGGAATAAATTTTTAACATGAATAATGAATTTTTATAAACTCCAAATGATATATTTCAACCATGGATAATTAATATTATATACTTATATTAAAAAAAACGACTTGTTTTTAGGGGGTTGTGGAAGGGCCGCTAAAATCCTGTTTAAAATGCAATACGTTTTACTTATTTATTTCTTTAAAACTAAATTCAAATTAAAGCCACATTCTAATACAATTAATGATACATTTCTAACACACATTTTGTAACAGACATTCTCCTGTAACAAATATTTAGGACACATGCAATATTAAATTATCTTATGAATAAATAAAGCCACAGAAATTACGAAAAATGCCACATTTTATAAATAATAATAAAGTTATTAACAAGCAAAATATATAAATAACATTACCTCTGATGCGGCAACTCTTATGCCAATGTTCTTGCTAGAACATTTTTTAATTTTTTTTTTGTTGCAAAGCTTTATTTTTCTTTTTGATTAAAAAGTGCAATCTATGATTTACATAAATATTTTTAATTTTAGTGATCAATTCGCAACATTGAGGGAAATCTTTGAAATGCTTTATTACAGATATTATGAGAAGATTTTGTTAAGTTTTTTAATTCAATTTTGCATGTAGGATTTGCTCTTCATTTGATCTGAAAAGATTTTCTTAGAGAAGTAAAATGCTGTATACTTCTTCAGAAACTAAAATTAGTGATATATATCTTTTTTAAATTTTTTAAGATTTGAAAATGATTGTTTTGCCGTTACACAGTTATTATTAGATAAATTATTTGTACAAATAAACAAAGTTTCCTTCGTTTTTCATTTTGTTTTCCAATTGGTAAGCGATATAATTTAAATCCTTTTTTTAAAAAACTGTTTACGCATCCAAGAGCTCAACAAGTCGGCATTTTCGTGTGAAATAATTTTTCATCTATCTAAAACTAGCTTGGTAAAAAATTATCTAAACATAGTTTTCGCTAAAACAAAAATTATGACACTCACAAGACCGCAATTCCGAAATAAATCTCCATTCAAAACACCCCGCCCGACTGAATTCCCCGAAAATGACCTGCCTCCTCAGATGTATGGGTGGAAGATTGAGAACAACTGCTTGGTCCCAGTGCACAGTGAGTTAGCAGCAGCACCTGACGATATTTTGAAAATGATTTTCTGCCGATGCACGAAAGACTGTGCAAGCTCAAAGTGCAGCTGCAAAAAAGCAAGCCTTAAATGTTCCTCAGCATGCCAAAATTGCCAGGGGACTTGCCTGAATGGGGTCTCTCAAGTTGACTCCGAAGATGAAGAAGAACAGGAGGATAATTTGACTGTTTTCCCACTGGGGTTCGATTAAAATGAAATAGATAAAATATTTTATGAAAACAGATGAAATACTAAGTAACAGCGTGCCTACAAAATGAGTTTCTGTGTTATTTAGAATTTCAGTATAGAATAAGTGTACATAAGAGGGATTGTCAGTGCCATAGAGCTAATGCATTAGTTTCGTAATTACAACTTCCGCAGGTGTATTGCTTTGCCATGTTAGCAATTTTTGCCCAGGTACGGGAATCAACATAGCATCGAAATGAAGCAAATTTGAGACGAAAATATTATATATCTAGTTAAAATATAATAATATATAATAAATAACGAAAATAATAAATATCTAGTTATTTAATTATATAATTTTGAAATTTTAAAATGCCAAAATATACAGCAGATGGCGCCACTATTTAAAATGTTACTAATTAATAATTAAATAACCGGCTGTTATTTTCTTTCAATTTTGTGTTAAAATGATGTTATGACTATTCTAATACCTTGTGAAAAGGGGATAACATGGCAAAGCAATTATTTTGCAAACGTTGCGATTTCAAAACTAATGCATTAGCTTTATGGGACTGACAGTCCCCTCTTCACTCAACACTGAAACTGCTTTAAAATTTGAAGGAAAATAGATAAAATAGTAAAACAAGATATATTATTGTAAAGAATTAAATTCTCTACCACTCTAGGGCCTCCATTTAGTGTTTCGGTGCATTATTGAAGAGTTATCCGGTCAAAAAAGAGGAAAAATTAGGGGGTGAAAGGTTTTCTCCAAAATTACAGACTTTCAAGCACGGATATCTCAAAAACTATACAAGATATCAAAACCTTCTTGATATGAAACTTGTAGAAAATTTAATAAGCTTTCATTTTGTGTATTACAATTATATCGGTAGGACGCATAGTTTTCGAGATATAAGCAAAAAACCGAAAAATGGGACATTCAACCCCACCCCTCCCCCCTTCAGCACAGGGGCTAGGGGCGGGGACTTTTGATATGTTTACCTCCTAACTAGTCCAAACAAAGTTACGAAGTGAAAAATTGTGTTCCAAAACTTTCCCTCTAGACCCTTTTTTCAGCCTTCGTTGTTGCCTGGACAAAAACGAAAAAAATCGAATTTTCGAAACCAGTATTTTCTAATAGATGGAAACCCGATCTATCGAATACGATCAAATTTCTGTCGATCGGTTAATTATTTCTTATAAAAAAATTTAATTTATAAAAATAAACAAATGTGCCACGCCTCCTTTGAACTACTAATTGCATGCTTGTATTATTAGTGTATTATATTATAAAATAAGAATTTTTTAAAGTTGATTTTTTAAAACTATTCACTAGTTCAATTTAAGAAAAATTGCTGACGATTAACATGAAATTCGGTTAACACGTTCGGTCCCTTAGAGTTTGTGTTAACGGGATCGACTGTATTTGTTTTTGTCTCAAAACTATAATTTTCAACACATCGGTACACTTTTCTCTAAATCTATTAAATATTTCTTCATAGTTTTTTTAGAGTTATAAAACCATTTTAGATCTATTTAGGTCACATCATTTTGTCTTACAAATTTAAATTTTTTTTATTATTTTAAACTTTTCTGCGTTGAAAATCAGAATTTTTTTGAATTTGGAATATAATGATTTTTAAATCAAATTATTTTAGGCAAAAAAAAACAGGTGACCAATATAAATCTAACTGTTTACTTGCATTTGAAACAAGTTTTACATACATTCATTGCATATTTTTTGTACAAATGATACCGAAAAAATGCTTGTATTTTTGAAAATTCGTAAATGTATGTTTCAAAAGAAGTCTTTTTTCTAAAAAAATATTTTTTAATAAGATTCTTAGGTGTAAATATAATAATAAAAGTACAATTTATAACTTCGTACAATTTTTTTTTGTAACATAATTTTAAAATTATTTCGACCCTTTCGAAATCAATACTAAGAATTGCTCATTTTTGCCGTAGCTAACTATGTTCACCCTTTAATATATTTTTTTATTATCAATAGCGGTTTTGTTTCCAGGCTGAACCAAACTTTTATGCTACTCTTTTACTAAATTCCGTATATATAAAACATAATGGTTATGCTACAAATCGGCAAATTGCTTGTGAAGGGTGAGTATTAGACGGAAATTAATAAGACTATTTATAAAACCATTTATAAAAAAAATACACATAAAAATACAGTGACACCTTAATCAGTTAAGTCGTTCATTTCGCTTTAAGAGAATGGCTTAAAAGCAGATTAAATAACTCATCAAATTCTTTAGGAAAGAAATGTATTTAGAAAACGACTCATAAAACGCCCTTCAGTTAAAAAATACTTAAGGAAAATATTAAAGTTAGCCAATACGCAGCTTTACATGTAAATTGCAAAGCCCATTGAATATTCTTTAACTTAACACATGAAACCCAACTTCTATAACAGTTCATACCCTAATCTCTTTCACAAGATTTCTCTCTAGATGTTTTTCTGAGAAATTTAACGAGCTACTAATTTGGATAACATATCTTCTTGTGATTAATAGGAATAGGGCCTTGTATCCAATTCTAAGTTGAATACCATTTAAAAGTTCAACTTCTATGTAAAAGAAAACTTGGTATTTTGTTCAATATTCTGCCCAAAAACTTGATTTTATAAGTATTTTTATCACAAAAAAATCGAATAAAATCATATTAATATTAATTTAAAATAACAGTTTTTCTTTCGTGGTTAAATTACAGTTTGGCAAAATTGAAATTAGTTGAACTGTAAAATTGCAATTAGCAGCACGTAAGTCCCCAAATTTAGTTGCCCAGTTCGCTTGAACGTCATGAGTTCCTCTTCTAATCTTTGATTTGTTGAAGACTTTTTTGACTGGCCTGCAGCTAAGGAATAAGTCAAGAACTAAGAGGAATAAGTCAACAACAACAATACTCCTTGTGTGGAAATTTCATGTGTGATTCAAACTACGCGATCTTAAAAGGCCTGTATATGAGGTTGCGCCTTACCATCCTAGCTACTAAAAAAACTAACTGCAGTCAGTCGGTCTGGAAAACCCATGGAAATTATGTAAAATAAATGACGGGACGAACCACGTAATTTTTAGGAGTCTTACCTAATGTGTCTGCTTGGCGGACAGTGGCGGCAGGAAACCGGTTTTTTCTTTGGTTCTTCATTTGCGGTACAGACATGTTACTTGTGTCTACTGATATCTGGCGTGAATCAGGGTTGCCGCTAAAGATAAACAAAGCGAGTAACCTGTTCCTTTACACTAGTATAGGCGATTTTTCGCTATCCATCCCCAAAGGGGCTATTAAGGAAAGCCTTCTACGAAATCAAGTGGTTCTTCCCGTGTACTCTTCAAATATGCAGCCACAAAAAAACCCCAGTCTGAAGAGTGAGTTCGTGAAACTTCTTTTATATACCTCAACTAACCACCTCCTTGGCGAATGATTTTGGCACTACGTTACATATGGGTCATTCTCAAAAAGTTTTACAATTCCAACTTCCAACGTTCAAAAATAAAGTTGGATTTATTTTAAATATTTGTTTCTATTACATTAAAAATTCATCTATCCAATGAAACTTCACAAAATCCGTACAATTTTTTTTAATTAATTTATGCCTTAATTCAAATTTTTCACTTAGCACAATGCTATTATACCGAGAATAAGGAAACGGACGTAGATAAAACATTCGTACAGACACCACACTGGAATTGCTTTCAATTAGAAATTTTCTACAGCATAAATATTTTTAAATACAGCAGTTTTCCTGATTTTTTATTTTAAACTACGTTTAACGACACCGCTCCTTATTGGATGGTTCTTTGCAACGGGTCCTTCGTAGGGTGGAATTAACAAGTTTAGTTTTATTTAACGAATGTAATTGGAGTAGAGTTTAGGTTTTGGTCTAATTTTACATTCGTAATAATAACGTAAATTTCATATTTGTGTTTTTCATACTATGAAAAAGAAAGTGCTGTGGATTTTTTTTTTTTTTTTTGAATTAAGTTGCCTTAATGAAAAGGTTTTTTTTAAAGACGCACCAATAAACACCAGCAAAACCTTAAAATTTCGATTTTAAGATTTCTCCTGCTATTATTGATGTAGCATCAAAAAAATTTCAATCAATTTTGGCCACTGCTGTCATACCTTTCTAAAATACAAACACTTCTTCTTAAGATAGATAAAGTTGTTGTGTTAAAATGAATACGTCATAAACAATACGCATGCCTTGAATTAACGTAACCAGGCAAAACCAGCGTTCCGCCCGCCAAACTCAAAATGAGGCCGGGGCCCGGATGGCCGAGTGGTAAGCATCGCAGGCCAGCAGTCTGCGTGCTGTAACGGGCGCGGGTTCGATTCCCGCCTTCGTCCTGGGTGTATTTTCCTCTCTTTGTGACAGTAAAAAATCTTTCTGTGTCTGTCTTACTTGACGAAGACTTATAAGCGGCTCACTGAGCAAGCACACAAGTCGGAATATATATGTAAAATACCCTACCCTACCCCCTACCCTCAAAATGAGGCCAAGTGGCAAATAGCAGTTAAGTATAAAAACTGTGCACACATTTCGCTGTGCTAAAAGCGAAATCCGTTATATCCGTATATCAAGCAAACCAAACTCGTAGGGGAAAAAATGCACGGTTGAACCCATTCACAGTAGTTGTAGTTTAATACTTACTAGACTCGCAGCCTGCTTCACCTTGCGCAGTCTGTGGTGGTAGTCGCCACCTAATTTCTCGGACACCGACTTGGCGGCGCAGTTGGCGGCTGCCACTACATCTTCATCATCAACTTCCCTATAGGCAAATCCATAATCGACAAATCCATAAACACAGGTGGCAAGTGCCACGACGCACAACAATACGACTGCCTTCAACATTTTTGGAGAGATGCTTCTGTGTTCACACAAGGGCCGGGACAAAGTAACGTGTCGAGATGTTTTAGCAGGGCTATTTATACTATCAGGTGCAGACGTTGGTTCGAAAGAGAAGCGACCTGACTGTCGATAAAAATGTTTTATATAAGTTTCCAAATTACTTTTCTTACGTTTTATACAAGTTTCCAAATTACTTTTCTTATGTTTTATATAAGTTTCCAAATTACTTTTGTTAAGTGGATCAAGGTTAATACCTAAAGAATAAAAACTAGTTGGTTTTATCCCATGTCTTTTAGCTTTTAAGACATTAGGCGACGCAGGTGGCCAAGTTCGCAAATACATGATGGTAATAAATAAACTGACGGTACTCAGTGCTTTCTGTAGAACAAACTAATGTGCAAAATTACTATTCGTTACGTAAGGAGGCTGATCAATGACATGGAAGAGAGAGTCTCGCAAGAAATCAGTTCGAAAAATTTCCGCTTTGCAAAACTGAGGACCACTGATGTGTTTACTTTTATGAATATTCTAATTACCATACAAATTTATATATTTGTATTCAGGCACATTATTGATTTTACTTGGAGAAATCGCAAACAAAAATTTAAATTTTAAACTTCGGCTTCAAAAATTTATTTCTTTATAGAGTTATTAAATTAGTTTTTGTGTACCTGGCTTAATAATAGGAGTTTGCCACCGAATGATCATTATCGAAAAATTTAATTACGAATTATTTTTATGGATTATCTCTCACTTGTCGTCGATAAGCTCCTTAATGAATAGCCTCCAAATCAATAGCAATTACTCCCATTAGTTTGCTCTACAAAAGCACTGAGTGTCGTCATTTTAATTATGACGTTGAGGTATAAGTAATTTAAATAAAAGTTTTAACTGCAAAGAGGAAAACTATATTTTAACTACAAAGAGGAAGCACAACACTTAGATTGCCTTCAACATTTTCGGAGAGATGCTTCTGTGTTCGTACAAGGGCCTGGGCAAAGACGCGCTTTGGGACCTTTTAGTACACTCTTAAAACAAACACTCCTAATTTAACTCAGTCTGAGTGGATTTCACTCCTCCAGACTGGAAAATGCACTTCTCCTTTTGGAGTGGATCCTTTGTGTGTTAAACCTCCGACAGGATCACTCCAAACGAGTGATTTTAACTCAGTCTGAGTAAATATGCATGCCTTTACGGTGTCGAAAATGCACTTCTCCAACTGGAGTGGATTTCACTCTTTTGTTTTAAGAGTGTATTGGTATTAATCCTATCAGGTCCTGATGGTGGTTCGCTAGAGAAGCAGCGGCACGGCTTTCGATAAAAATGTGTTTCGACAGTTATAAGTCAAAGGACCAAACATTAAGTGCACTTAATAAATTAAAATAAACAATTGGCAGGTTTACTACTATTACGGTGGGTTTTTTTTAGTGAGTAATGTGGAAACACTACCTAAAATGATAAGAAATCAATTTGTAAAGACATTATTATGTTGGAACACTGAACAATAAGCTTTGTTTATTGTTCTTTGCATCACTTATTACCTTTTATGCATCTCTTATTATATTTTATATTACTTAAAGATGTTATAGTTTTTAAAGTATTTCAATATTTCAAAATATATATATATATAGCTTCAGCCTTTTGTGTGTTTCCTTGGAATCTCAAACAGAAGCACATGTGAGGTTAATATGGCATACACGTATTTACCAAGGATGCAATTGATTCCAATGGAGGATACAGGGTTCCAATGAAGATGTTTTCACATTTTCTTCATTTGCAAGGTTTAATTTTACCAGCATTGTTGCCCAATTTAGAATTCGAGAGTTAAGGAGGACCGTTGGTCTCCAAACTCAAGTGCCTCAATGTTAATCCAATGGGAAAAAATTATTTTCTTTGCCACATTTCTCCGGCTGTATTGAATATTTTTTCAAGCGGATTTTTTATGTGATAAATGTAGCTGACTTACTGGTCCCGACAATCCCACTTTTTGAAATTAGTACGAATATTTTTTTAAATATTCAATAAATTATTTTACACAAAATATTCGAAGCAATTTCAAAAAGTGGGAAGATAGAGACCTGTAAGTCAGCTACATTTATCACATAAAAAATCCGCTTGTAAAAATATTCAATACAGCCGGAGAAATGTGGCAAAGAAAATAGTTTTTCCCCCATTGGATTAACATTGATGCACTTGAGTTTGGAGACCCCCGGTCCTGCGCGCCCATTCCCCCTTGAGCTAAGAAAAACTTTGTTATAATTGATTGAAACCCAGAATTACCCACCCAATTACTCCTTTCTCCAATCCTGTGATTTTTTTCACTACCTCTATGATAAGAAAAACTAAATGTGCCACAAAATTACAATAAAAACTTTAAGAAAATGCCGACACACGAAATCTCACAAAATTTTTTACTACAACTCCCGGCTTGTTCCTAGATCAGTTTAATTCGGTATCTGCAGCCGAAATACTTTAGCTTTTCATATTACCTACATGTTTACATATTTCCTCCTTTATTATAAAAACAATTTTAAAGATTTTGATATTGAAGAATCCTAAAAAAATTCTGCATGCAGTAATTGAACTATTTTAAATAAAACTTAACAGAATTGGCTTAAATTAATAAACTATTGCCAAAAGGTTCTGAAACCATTCATTGTATTACAAAAAAAAATTACACAAATATGTTTCAAAAAAGTTTATACAAAATTTTCAATTGAAATTTTCAATGATGTTTTATTAATTAAAAAGGATTTTTTAAATTTTGTCTGTTACATAACATAGTTTCATAGATAATCGTTGTAAAACATCTATAATCTTGCAATACCGAATACAGGATAATAATCAGTTTTAAATATGATGGAATTTCGAAATTCAATAAGTTATTTATATTCGATTAAATTTTCGTATGTTTAAAATTATTAACAACTATTCATTCTTAAAACCCCTAGGAACTTTTCTTTACAAAGTATCAACATAGAAAAATATAATTTTTTAATTATAAATTTCAGCTCTAATAAGTTTGCCAAGTATTAAATTAATATTTTTTAACCCAATGCTAAAAAAAAGTCTTAATTTGACTTTTAAAATAACCATAACGCATATGTTTATCACATACTTTGAAAGCAAAAAATGTATAAATGATTTTTTAACGAATAATTTTATTCTCAGTTTTATTAAATTTTCATTATAAGTATAGAAAATATATTATTATGTCAGATTAAACGGTGTTGCGTAACACTAAAACCAGTAATTTTTTTTTATGTTATTAAATGATGAGATAGCAATCTTTTTTTGTTAACAATTAAGTGCAATTAATTCTAAATACCCCCTATCTTTTAAATAGAGTAGAATTTCTTAAATTTTATTGCTCTAATCTGAATTTTTTTTGAAAAAGTTACTGATTATAATTATAGATACAATCTAAAACAGCAGATTATTAAATTGCTATTTTTTAACACTATTCATCAATAAATATTTTTATTTTTAACGATTAAAAATCTTTATAAAAAACACTAATTTTATCTTTTAATCATTAAAAGTCTACTTTTAAAGAATATAGAAATGAAAGCTAGCAAAAACAGATCGTTTAAAAATTTAATCTTATTTACATTTTCTTACTAATTGTTTATTACTAAATAAGGAGGATATACATTTTTATGTTATTTTCGTATTAAAATAAACATAAATACTTGATAACTATAAAAGGTTAATGCATCATAAGATAATGGAAGTTGCTCCCCACACACATGCTGTTAATAGAAAACCAAATTATCATTAAAAAAACTTTCTAATATTAATTAAAAGTAAAATTGAATACTACCCTTAAAAACATACACGCAATGAAATCCTTTCATTTTCTTCCCAAAAAGTACGTTTTCATACGTTAAAATATAAAAATAATAAAGAATTGAATTTTTAAAGAATTACTTTGAAATAATTTTGATATTGTTTTTTTTTTAATAATCTCAATTGCATTCGTACTTTGTTAGTTATTGCAAGTAATTTATTTAGAAAACAAATATTTATTACTTAACCTTCTAGCGTTTCAAAAGGGAATGTAATTATTACTTACTAGTTATCTGCCCTCCAGCAAAACTTTTTACCGAATAAAATAAGCTATTTTTTATCATTACTTTTATAAAAGATGTAAATACTTTACTACAAATAAGGTACTTTTTCGAAAGATAATAAAAATTTGCATCATTTTTATATTCAGAGCGGAGGGCACTCAACGAGAAAGATCTTTTCTTTATTTGAGAATATTATTACCGAATAAAATAAAGAACAAAAATTCAAAATAGTTGCTTTGTAAAACGTTAGCTTTCATCTGTAAAAATATTTCACTATACTGCAAGAAATGACAAAAATCTTTCAACATACTGTATTTCAAAACATAATTTAGAACCCTGGTCAAGTGACGAGGTCGACGCCTGAGCGGGCACCCAACGAATTTCGAGCGACATCGTACGCTGACGCCGTCGGGACTTTGGACTCCACAGATTTAACGAGCACGTCTGTCCCAGTGTACTCGGACCCATCCGTCACGAATTGGATTTTCTACTCTTTCCCAACACAGATATCCGATTTATAGAATGACTGGCAGTAGGTGGGATTCGAACCCCCCGAACTCTTGAGAAGGCTGAATCCTGAGGCGGACGTCTTAACCACTCGGCCACATGATAATTAACTTTGATATACCAACAACGTTAGAAAACAACTGATTTTGAGCGAGGTGCCGCGAGCAATGGCGGCGGTTCATAGCAAACGTTGCCAGATTTGAAAGGGAAAACCTGAAAATCCCAGGAACTTATCACGAAGCGATGGATACTTGAAAAAGCCAGGAAAGTTCCTGGTATATATACGGAAAGTTAAGGAAATTTTTTATAGTGCAGTGGAAGGTAAAAAATCATATACCCTCTGAACATTCCAGTCTATGTTGCATAGTAAATGTTTTTATTTCCTAATAATTTTACCTATACATAACTTAATAAATTTAAAATAGCATTATCTTTAAGTGAATTACTTTCTATGTATCTTAACTTCGGAGAAATGTTGCATACTTACAGTGAGGAGGAACTTAAAATAAACTGTCAGGGAAAGTTCTTTTTGATTCAATATTGATGCGGGTAATATTTTTATTACTTTCTATGTAGAAGAAATTTGACTGTAATTGCTTAATCTTTTATAATCTAGAAACAACTACTTTTTTCACTAACTTTAGTCAATCTTTAATTTAATTCTTTCTTTTGTACAACGGATTTCGTCTTCTGAAGGTTTAACGTAGCAGTTTTAAAGATAATTTTGTTGAAACGTTGAGGGTCATAAGAGCATAGAACGAAAAAATCTACTTATCTTCAAATTAGTAGTTAGTGCGGCACTTAAGAACAGGTGCGGCACTTAAGAACAACTAACAGGTTTATGTTTCATGGCTATGTACACATTTATTCCCTTCATAGATCATTTTATTTAAAAACTTTAAAAGGTTCTAGATACATAGAAACTCTTTTCATATACCTTAAAAGAAGAACTCCGGCTGAGAAAAACATCCACATCTTATTCCTCGACTGCTATTGAAAAGAATTTAGAGAAATCTGGCACTTTTTAAGGATGAAAAAAAGAGTGAAATTGAGATTTCGTATATATAAAAATTTGATAAGTAATTAATAGAACTTATCTACATCTCAATGTGAGCACCAACTTTAAAATCCAATAGCAACACTCAATCTTGCTTGACATAAGAATTTTAAGCTCCTTCAAAATACCCCAAATATAAACTTTTGTTCAATTTCATAAAATACACTCTTAAAACAAAAGAGGGTCATTCCATGTGAAATCACCCAAATTTAGGAAAATTTGCTGCCGACTAGTCACCGATTTTTTTCAAAAAATTACCACTTAAACTTGTTGTAGAGAAACCCTCAAATACCAATTTTTAGCGCATTTTGTCGATTATTTGCTGAGATACGGACTTTTGAAAAATGATCATTTTTGACGAATTTCGGCCATCTTGGGTTTAACACTATGCACTAAAACTTCTATAACTTGAGAATTAATTGGTAAAATTTAACAATTTTGGTGTCCATTTGAAGCAATTTATATGAGAAACATAAATCTAGCGTTTAAAAGAAGTTTTAAAAAAAATTTTACTAAAGTTTTCGAGGGAAAATTTAAAAAATCAGTGTTAAAATTTTAAAATTTTCAATAGGCTGTAAAAAAAGAGGCATATTTTTTTTCTTCGAAACTTGGTGAAAACATTAATCAATATGTGTTTTTTAAGTACAAAAAAAAAATTGGAGAGGTAAAATTTCTTAAAAGCTAGAAAAGAATTTTTTTGTAACCCGTGATATTGAGCGCTACGGCTGCAATAAATTGAGAATTAATTGTTCAAATTTAACAATTTTGGTGTCTATTTGAAGCTATTTATATGAGAAACATAAATCCAGTGTTTAAAAAAGGTTAAAAAATGTTTTATTATAATTTTAGAAGGGAATTGTAAAAAAAAACTCCGTTAAAATTTTAAATTTTTCTAAATTCAATATGCTTAAAAAATATATACCCATTTTTTCCCACCCGAAAATTGGTGAAAACATTAATCAATATGTGTACTTTAAGTACAAAAAAAATCAGAGAGGTAAAATTTCTTAAAAACTAGAAAAGATTTTTTTTGTAACCCATGATATTGAGTTACAAAACTCACAGATGTAGGAATATATGACACTGAAAAGTTTCTAAAAAATAATTTTTAGTACTCTCAAATGAGATCTAGGTACATACCATTTTTAACATTGAGAAGAAATAATTTATTCCTCCCTGAAGTGTTCAAACAAGTGTTCAATTGACTTGGTTTCATCAGGGGTGATATTGTATGTTCTCAACATTTAACAATCTAACAAAGGAGAGCTAAATAATAGTGTGTAATATAGTTTCAGAATTTTAACACTTGGCAAAGCAGTTTAGTGACAAATAGTATATCAAAAGAGTTAGAAGAAGTGCCTCTTAGAAAAAAAAAAACTTCATTTCTGCATTACTTAATATAAACAATACCTGCACCTTTTGCCTATTGATTGTTTGTTTTTATTACTGAAAAATGACATGGTTTAGTGATGACTTGTTTTGATTTTTGAGGTTTTGTTGAATGATTTAATTTCCTGTGGTCATAGGTTTTGAAGAAATTAGGCAGATGCTCAAAGCTTTTTCCTTAAGGGGATCGGACACCCCCATTCCCCGTCCCACCTCGATCGGGCTGGCTAATGCTAAGTCTATGGGGAAAAAATGGTTTTTGTTCCAAAAAAAAAAAAATCAAAGAAATTATAGGAATATTTTGATGCAGTTTTTTTTTAATTCATAAAACTCCAATAAAGTTGTGCTTTTAGAGGTTATTTTTTTAAAAATATTGTTTACTTTTTTTTAATCTAAATTTTTTTCGATTAAAAAAAGTAAATAACGTTTTTTAAAAAAATAACCTCTAAAAGCACGCCTTTAATGGAAAACGCCTTAATTGGAGTTTTATGAATTTAAAAAAAAACAGCATCGAAATATTCCTAAAATTTCTTTGCTTTTTTTGGAACAAAAATCATTTTTCCCCATAGACTTAGCATTAGCCAGCCCGATCGAGGTCGGACAGGAAATGGGGGTGTCCGATCCCCTTAATAACTTACCATGTGGATTAAAGACTTTATTCTACTTCATGAAAAACACAGTGTAAGGGAAATTAAAACTTATTGGACAGGAATGTGAGATTCAATTTCTGTAAAATTATTGGATCGAATTACGCTGTTAGTATTATAAAAACTTTTTTAGTGCTTAAAATCAGGTTAACATGATAATGAAAATTTTACTTTTTAGAAACATTTTCATTGGCATATTCCTACATCTGTGAGTTTTGTAACTCAGTATCATGGGTTACAAAAAAATTCTTTTCTAGTTTTTAAGAAATTTTACCTCTCTGATTTTTTTTTGTACTTATAGTACACATATTGATTAATGTTTTCACCAATTTTCAGATGGGGAAAAATGGGTACATATTTTTTAAGCATATTGAATTTTTAAAAATTTTAACGAAGTTTTTTTTTTCAATTTCCTTCTAAAATAAAATATAAAACAATTTTCAACCTTTTTTAACCACTGGGTTTATATATTTCTCATATAATTAGCTTCAAAATGACACAAAAATTGTGAAATTTGAAGAATTATTTCTCAATTTATTGCACCCGTATCGCTCAATATCCCGGGTTACAAAAAATTCTTTTCTAGCTTTTAAGAAATTTTACCTCTCCAATTTTTTTTGTACTTAAAGAACTCATATTGATTAATGTTTTCAACCAAGTTTCGAAGAAAAAAAATATACCTATTTTTTTACAGCCTATTGAAATTTTTTTTATTTTAACACTGATTTTTTTTTAATTTTAATTCTAAAACTTTAGTAAAAAATTTTAAAACTTCTTTTAAACGCTAGATTTATGTTTCTCATATAAATATCTTCAAATGGACACCAAAATTGTTAAATTTGACCAATTAATTCGCAAGTTATTGAAGTTTTAGTGTATAGTGTTAAATCCAAGATGGCCGAAATTCGTCAAAGATGATAGTTTTTCAAAAGTCCGTATCTCAGCAAATAATCAACAAAATGCGCTAAAAATTAATATTTGAGGGTTTCTCCACAACAAGTTTAAGTGGTAATTTTTTGAAAAAAATCGGTGACTATTCAGCAACACTCATTGGGTGATTTCACGTGGAATGACCCAAGAGTGAAATCCACTCATATAGGATAAGTGCATTTTCGACAGTCGAGAGAAAATTTACTCAGACTGAGTTAAAACCACTCGTTTGGAGTGATCCTGTCGGTGTTTTAACTAAACAAGAGAGTGAAATCCACTCCAATAGGATAAGTGCATTTTCAACACCGAAAAGGTTAGGTTGGTTTTGGATTATCGTCGCACTAGAGCTACACGAGGGCTATTTCAACACTGAAAAGAGTGAAAATTCACTCAGACTGAGTTAAATTCACTCGTTTGTTTCAAGAGTGTATGTTTTGACATATTAAAGCACTAATTTCGATTTTACTTCGGGGTTATGTCCAAAGCATTAAACGTAATATCTAGATGTGCCTACAAATTTTTGCCGATATTTCAGAATGTTTATTTTTTGTTCATTTTATAACTAGTTATTTGTTTTTGAGCTTAGTTTGAAAACTGATTCATATACACACCATATTTACAGTTCCTCTACAGTTCAAAATTTTACAATGATAGACTATCTATTTTAAATATGATAGATTTAACAAGCTATCAACATTAATCCATACATTATTTTTGAATGGCAAATTAATAATTTTATCCCACGCATTCTAAATGTATATTTTATATTATTTTATATCATTAAGAAATATAATATTAATTATTAAATATAATATATAAATATAATATTATTATTAAATATAATATATAAATATAATATTATTATTAAATATAATATTAATTATTAAATAAAATTATAAATTATTATTTATTATCATTTTGTTATTAGCGGCGAATGAGACCAAATGAAAGCAGGTCTCCAACCGAAATGCCTCGGTGTTCTTCCAATGATAAAATATTAAAGATTAAAATTAGAAAAAGAGAATTAAGAAATAATCTGAAACACTTTGGTTCTTAGTCTGCCTAATCCAAAAATTGGTAGTTTCTATATAGTTTGAAATAGCGGCGGAAAATATCTGAGAATACTTACTGGTTTTGTTTTCACACATATAAAGTAACAATAATAATAAAAAATATAAGGTATCATAAGATATAATCATTAAAAATATAAGATATAAAAGATAAGATTTAGATCATCAAAAATTAATACCAAGAAGAAAAATCTCTTTGATATCCGTATAATTGTGTTAGCAGGATAGTTTTTAAGTGTAACTCATTTAACATTACGAAGGATAAACCATCCATGTCTGTAACTAATACTGTACAAAAGTTAACGAAATTTAGTATTTCGTGTTAACACACTCAGATATTCAAAATATATCCTCAAAACTTGGCGTTTTCATTTGGAGTTTTTAAAGTGTGTGCTTATTTTAATATGTAGATTGTAGAAGTCCCCTTTCCGAATTTTGATACAGAAACCCAAATCTGCATGTTTTGCTTTGGAAAAACGATACCTTTTTAAAAAAATTCGTTTCAATAGCATCCGAGAATCAAGGGGGGGAAGGTTTTCTTTTCCGAAGCTATACCTTCCATCGGTTGCTTTTTCTGAAACAAATTGGAATTCGCATGGTAACCAGAAATGTTGGTCCTCTTCGTTACGAAATTCGTATAGTAAATACATGCTATTAATAAATAATTTCATTGGCAACCAAATTATATACTATATTATGTATTTGTCTAGTTAGGTTAGATTAGGTCAGATATGCATTATCGTTGCAATAGAGCTACACGAAGGCTAAGTACGTATTTATTTGTCTGTAGATATTTTTATAAATTTTGATGTTTTTAATGACTACGCAGTTATCTAAAGTCAATAGTTTTCCTTATCTATAAATAATTTTATTCAACTTAAAGTGTTCACCACATCAGTTTTAAGTTAAAAAACCATGATTTTATAATTAATTAAAAATACAAAATTAATAAAATAAACATTCACGGAAAAACTTTTGCGGAGTTTTGAGACCTTCATAAGGTACAAGAGACATAAAATTCACAAGTTAGCAGATCATTGAACTGCCTAAAGAATAAGGCGTGAACATGTAAATAATGTTCCCGTAACAAGAAAGGGCGAATTTTAGGCGTGGTTACATAAGATAAGAAAGATTCCAAAGTTATAATCGAGAGATGTTTAAAAAGACGTGAATCATTGTCATAAATAATTCTACGGCTAGGCTATTGAATGGTTCGATAATTAATTTTGAGGAAAATGTTGCACTTAAGTTTCGTAAAAGTAACATCTATTTTATGCCAGATTGCTGATGATATGTATGCCGCCTCCCATTACACCACAAAATACAAAATATTATCAATCGAAGTATTTCGTTTTATCAATAAAAGAACACGTAAATGACTTTTTTTTAAGTCTATGAATAAATTTCTTTTCTCATTTAAAATGTTCAATGTAGTTTTTACTTTATTGATTTTTTGGTTAATCATTTTTCCTTTGACATTTCTTAATATTTCTAAAACGGTATTTTCGCATGCAAAAATGACCAATTTAATTATTCCACGTTAAGTGTTTTGCATTAAAACAATATATGCAATACGACTCAAAAGTGTTATCAGAGAACCGTTCAATTGACTTAGCAAAAGTTTTTTTAATTAAAAAAATGCAAATTAGTTTTTTTACCAACAATTTTGGACAGTATATATCACATTAAAATTCTAAAGTAGATTTATTTTCAAAACAATAATAATTTTATAACTATTTTTGATAGAAACTTCTTAATTTTCAATGACTACAAGGACCATCGTCGCTGGCCCTTACTATTTGCAAAACCATTGTTGAATTATGTGTTCAGCTCAAGGCCGTGTGAAGTACTGCAACAAAATTTTACAAGCATTTGTCATTTTTTCAATGCATATTTGGTGTATAAGAAACCTGTTTGTTTTCACTTGCTCAGTTGTATAATAAAGTAAAATAACAAAAATGTAACAAAATATCCTTTATTACTTTAAATAAAAATATATTTAAATTTCATTCTTGCCTACATAGGAGCACCCACAAGACAACAGTTCATAACCGAAATGGATCTTAACGAGAGTTGAGCATTTTTTGTAAGTGCTCTGTACTAGGTTTCCAAACGGGTCTTCAACTTCTTCCTAGGGGGAAAAAAAGGAACTCATCATCTTCAAAAAAAAAAGGGGGGGGGGGGACCTAAAAATATCAAGTTAAATGATATCTTGTATTTCGTAGCAGGTACAGGGGTCAAATTTTTAGCTTGTCTTCAAGCTCCTGAAGACCAAGGTCAGAAAATTTAGGGTTTGTTTTAAATATACACTGCAAATCTCTAAACGCATTATGAACACATTGCAGAATACTATATTTATCTCCTAGTTTAGATCACATTACAGAACACTTTTTGGAACATGTTTTGAAGTGCCTTTCCAAACACTTTATTTTGTCTCCCTTTTTAGATCACAATACGGAACGCCTTTTGGAACGCATTTCTAAACACCTAATGGAAAAATATTTTCTTCAGAACACTTTTAGAACGCATTTGGCAACACTTTTCGGAGCTCATGTGAATACACATTCAGGAACGCTTTTAGAAACACATTCTTGAACTCATTTTCAAAGCACATTCGGGTACACTTTTTCAAAACACATTCGGGGAAGCTTTTAGAACACTTTCGGAACTCCTTTAAAACACTTCATGTAGGATTTACGGAACACTTTCAGTAACACTTTTATTGAGCAGCAGTTTGTTATATGGTATAAAATTTAACACTTGTTTTAAATTTTTCCATGCAAAATGTTTGTATAGTCTTTAAAAAAAAAAAATAGTACTTCTGTTTCATGTTCAACGGTCATGTCGACTTGTCTCATGGGCATAAAACAGAAGACTTTTTTTCTTAAAGACTTCAAAACGTTTAAAAAAAACAAGTGTTGACTTTTTACTATACAACAAACTGCTACTCAATAAAAGTGTTACTGATAGTGTGCAAAAATCATACCCTTTTTTGATAGGTGTTTCGTAATTGCAAAAAATAGCTTTCCGCTATGCGTTTTGAAAAGCATTTAGTGCCAACTAAAACTCACATTAAAAGTGTTGATGAAAGTATGTAAAAAAGAATTCGATCGTTTACGCCAGATACAATTTTCAAAGACATTCTATTTCTGCATATAAATAAAGAATGCCAAAAGCTTCACTTGAAATACCAAAAAGATGTTTTCAAGAAATTGATGTTCTAAACTCCTCGTCGCAACATCCCATTATTGGGCCAAGTACTTCCGTGCCTTATTCAGCTTTCATTATTTAGGGCTCTGGGCTGCTATGCATATGTCCCGGTTATCAAGTCAACCTACGCAGGACCTCTAGTGTTTAGTTCCTAGCATGCTTGGTCCTCATTTTATCGACCCACTTACTTTATGAAAGGTTGAAGGTAACTCGCCCATTTCGGGATTCGATTCCCGGACCTGTGGCACGGCAATACAAAGCACTGCCACTTTGCCTCATACACTGCAAACACGGGACACACATTCGGAACAGATTTAGAGCGCTTTCATGAAAATTGTGTTCCGATAGTGTTCCACATGCGTTCCGTCGCATGGATCAAATTCTAAAAGCGCTCCAGAACCGTTGACAAAGTGTTCAGAATGTGTTCTGCTAAGGGATTTGTCGAATTTCACTTTTGGATCACATTGCGAACTTTTTTGGAACATCTTATAGAACATATTGCAAACACTTTTGAATCACATAGTAGAATACATATTGTCGTTGAAAATTACAAGGATTGAATATCTGATTTGATAGTGTTTCGAACTAATTTTACGATCTCAATTGATTTTAAACACTTCATAGAACACTTGTGCAGTTGCACATTTGAGATAGCAAACACTTTTAATCACTTGACCGTGCTTTTAGATTACAAAAAGTAGTTGGCCATGTTAAAACTCCTAACAGAGAGTAGAAGTGGACAGCAACAGTTTGGCAACCACTGAAGACACTGGGCAACAAGTTTAAACAAAGAAACTAAGATCCGCAACGTGAATCTTTTTGAAAACATTTTGAAATCAATATATTTAAGTTTGTGCGGGACGTGGCTGCTTAAATCATCCAAACTGTGGAGGAAACATCTTACCAGGTGTGAATTGTAAGAAATCGATTGTTATTGACTCTAAAATTTATGATTTTGCTATATATTTAAATGATCTGGATTTCGAATCTCGATCCGATTAGACTTCTGAAATAGTTATTTTGACTTTGTCTTGGTATCTTATTTGAAATTTAAATCAGGGATTAAATGGTTCCAAAATTTTATTAACAATATATTTGTTGTATGACATTATATTTTTTGTATGTATTGACGTACGGTCAATTGATTATTTCTTATTAAAATTATTTTGTGCAATTTTTTTGTGTTTCTTTTACTTTTCCCAAAGGTGGTTTATGGATCGCATCGTAATATTCTTACGTAATAAAAACTCTTAAAGTATGCCATGCTTAAGTAAATTTGTCAAAACCATGTTTTTTAAATTTTCAAAGACTTTTTTTTAAATGTAAAAACAAAAATATCTTTTAACATTTATGTAAATTTACATTGCAAAAATTTTGTAAAATTCCATTGCATTTTGTACATTGCAAATCAGATATGCATACCTTCATTGTTTTAATTATAACGTTAGCATAAGACATTTATAATCCAGCTAAATTTTGGTTGGTGACCCTAGTTTTTTTTCTAGTGAGATTAAGATCAAAAGGATAAGATATGAGGCAAAGTGGCAGTGCTTTGTATTGCCATGCCACAGGGCCGGGATACGAATCCCGGATTGGGCGAGTTTCCCTCAGCCTTTCAAAATATAAGTGGGTCGATAAAATGAGGACCAAGCATGCTTGGGAACTAAACACTGGTGGTCCTGCGTAGGTTGACCACCTAACCGGGACATATACATAGCAGCCCAGAGCCCTAGATAACGAGAGCTGAATTAGGCACGGAAGGACTTGACCCAATAATGTGCTGTTGTGACAAGGAGTTTAGTTTTTCAGTATAGTACATATATGTATATACTTAAACTATACTGCATCTTACTAATACATTCATTTGAGTTTTTGAAGTTTTGTTGCTTTAATATTTTTTCTAACTCCAATAGAATACATAAAATTTTCCAGGTAACAAAATAGACAAAGAAAACAATAATCACAATTATTGCCAATAAAAGTTTGCAGGTAGGTAAGATAAGGTTTGGCAGACAGGTTATATACTAAAGGTAGAGTAGGGTAACTAATGTAAGTAGTTAGGTAGGTAAATTAAGAAGGCAGGCATTCAAACAGATTGGTAGTTAAGGCAGGTAATCAGGCAAGGTAGGTGGTTTTGGCCGGCCGACAGGTATAGACAGGTAAGGCTGGCAGATAGGTTAAGCAGGGAGGTAAGTAAGCAGCTGGGTAGGTAGGTTAGACAGGCAGACATGTCTTCAGCATTGCTGTAGAGCTGCACAAAAGCATCTTGTAGTTGTAGGAATATGCTAACTCAACATCAAAATTAATAGACTGGGGAAAGGGCTAGTCAAATTGCCATATGTTTTTACAAAGATAAATAACTTAGTTTTTAAAAAAAATCCATGTTAAATTCTAACATAATTGCGCATTAATTCATTGAAACTAATTTCAAAATTTTTAATTGTTTTTGGTCAAATTTTAGAATTATGAATTGATTGACTCATGAATTATGTAACATTTATTTATGAGCATTTTATTATTAACCATTATAGTAAGATTGTCTTATAAAGTTAAGACATTTACCAGAGTTGCCAACCTGCAAGATTTAAAAATAAGGAGATCCTAGGCAGAAATCGGGAGATTTTCATTTTTTTATTATAAATTCAAGGACTTTTCCAGAAATATTCAGTGACTAGAAATTACTAACAAAATTAAATCTTTTTTTTTGGTATCAAGTGGAGCGTTTGGCATTCTTTATTTATATGCAGAAATTGAATATCTTTGAAAATTGTATCTGGCGTAAACGATCGAATTCTTTTTGACATACTTTCATCAACACTTTTAATTTGAGTGTCAGTTTGCAGGAAATGCTTTTCAAAACGCATAGAGGAACGCTATTTTTTTGCACTTACGAAACACCTTTCAAAATAGTTTAATATGATTTTCACTCCTTTCAAAACACTTCACCTAGGATTTACGGCACACTTTCAGTAAAACTTTTATTGAGCAGCAGTTTGTTGTATGGTATTAAATTTAACACATGCTTTAACATTTTCCATGTAAAATGCTTGTTGTCTTTAAAAAAACTAATACTTCTGTTTCATGTTCAACGGTCATGACGATTTGCCTTATGGGCATAAAACAGAAGAATTTTTTTTTTTTCTTAACGACTTCAAACATCTTGCAAGTAAAAATTTAAAGCAAGTGTTAAATTTTATACAATACAACAAACTGCTGCTCAATAACAGTGTTACTGAAAGTGTGCCGTAAATCCTACGTGAAGTGTTTTGAAAGGAGTTCCGAAAGTGTTCTAAAAGCGTCCCCCAAAGTGTTTTGAAAAAGCGTTCCCGAATATGTCTTGAAAATGCGTTCCCGAATGTGTTTCTAAAAACGTTCCTGAATGTATTTTGGAAAGTGTTTCCGAATGTGATCCGAAAAGCGCTGTCAAATGCGTTCTAAAAGTGTTCTGAAGAAAATATTGTTCCATTAGGTGTTTCGAAATGCGTGCCAAAATGCGTTCCGGATTGTGATCTAAAAAGGGAGACAAAATAAAGTGTTTGGAAAGGCACTTCAAAATATGTTCCAGAAAGTGTTCTGTAATGTGATCTAAACTAGGAGACAAATATAGTATTCTGCAATGTGTTCATAATCTGTTCACAGATTTGCAGTGTATCTTATACTAATGATCTTAATCTCACTAGAAAAAAAACTAGGGTAACCAAGCAAAATTTAGTTGGATTATGAATAACTTTATAGTAACGCAGAATGCATATAGCAGTGTTAGAATTAAAACAATTTAGGTATGCATATCTGATTTGCAATGTACGTAAATGTTAAAAGATATTACGAACATAAAAATATTACGATACGATCCATAAACTGCCATTGGGAAAAGTAAAAGAAACACAAAAAATTGCAAAAAATAATTTTAATAAGAAAGAATTAATTGACCGTACGTCAATACATACAAAGAATAAAATAACATACAACAAATACAACGTTAATAAAATTTTGGAATTATCTATTCCTTGATTCAAATTTCAAATAAGATACCAAGACCCCCCCCCCCCCCCCCCCCCGAAGTCAAAATAACTCTTTTCAGCTGTCTAATCGGATCAAGATTCGAAATCCAAATCTCCAAATCATATCAATATGTAGCAAAATCATTAATTTTAGAGTCAATAACAATCAATATCTTACAATTCACACCTGGTAAGATGCTTCCTCCACAGTTTGTGTTGAAAATAGGATAATCTAGTCCGCTACTTTTAGCAATGAAGAACCCGAACTCTATTAAATAATCACTTGAAGATATTCAAAACTCACTAAAAAATGACAACTTCTATTCTCAAACACATTTTAACAACTGATAAGTTACAAGATATAACATTTTTACAACTTTCACTTTAAGCAATGCCAAAAACTAAAACATTATAAAACAGTTGGTAGGAGAGCGTTAGTGAACTTGCTCTACCTATTTTTCTAGGCTTTGACGCAACATCCTCCCACCTAAGTTAAGACTTTAACTTATTAAAATTTTGAACACATTTTCCTAAAAAAAGATTACATACTATTAAAACTTTCAAATCTAAATGATTAAAATTACAAGCCAAGTCTTTTTGGAGTTTGAATTACTCTTCCGTATCTAGTTGTCACAGTACGTGGAATAGAGTTTACATCACTCACAATCGGTGCCTTGGACACTTTGGAGTGATCTTTCACCACCTTCATTTTGTCTCTGATATTTTCACCAAACTCAGAAGTGATCTCCAGAGGGAAAAGCCTCTGAATTGGTCTTAGCATTTGACCAGTAGATGTTTGTAACCGCACTAGTCTAACGATCCCCTCTTTACCAGGGAGTACCTCCACTACTCGGCCAAGTGGCCAGTTGATTCTCTTAGTGTTGTCACTTCCTATCAACACTACATCTCCTACAGATACACTCGATATTCTCTTTCTCTCTGATCTTTGAATTAAAGCTCCCAAGTACTCAGATCGAAATCGTCTCCTCAAATCACTTTGTAGATTTCTTCGGTATATCAACCTCTTGTTAAGGCTCTGGTGATCAACTTCTTCAATATCAGGAACACCTGAGGTTTTCAAGTCTTGGAAAAACAAGTTAGGACTTAAAGGTATAAGCTCGCTTTCATTCTCTGACACATATGTTAAGGGGCGTGAGTTCACAATTGATTCGCAATCACAGATAATGGTCACCAACTCTTCATAACTTAATGAAGCACGACCCAAAACACTTTTCAACAACTTCTTCAAAACTCCTATCAATCTCTCCCAAAACCCACCCCACCAGGCAGCGGTGGGCGGATTGAATTTCCACTGGATTGGAAACAAAGAAGTGTCAGCAGTGATTTTATTCCAGTCTAGATTTTTCAAAAGACGAGCGGCACCCACAAAATTGGTCCCATTATCGCAATGAATAACTTTACAGCGTCCTCGGCGTGCGACAAATCGTCTCAAGGCTAATAAAAAGGGCTCAGTGGAGAGTGATGTAACCAGTTCAAAATGCACTGCTCTGTATATCGCACAAGTAAAGATGCAAATCCATGCCTTCTTTTCATCCCTTAAATACAAAGGACCAGCCATATCTATACCACAAATTTCAAAAACAGCTGCATCCTTCACTCTATTCTCAGGAAGAGGTGCTGAAGATGTATCAAGATTCTTCGCTGAGAACCTCCTGCACTTGATGCACTTACGCACAATCGACCTAACAGCTCTCCTCCCATTAATGATCCAGTATTTCTCTCTAAGAAGATTCAGCAGCATTTGTGTACCAGCATGTTGCATTTTCACATGATAATGAAATATTAGTCGCTTTACAACTTCATGTTCTGATGGAAGTACAGCTGGGCTTCTGAACTCTTCAGTATCCTCACGGAAAATGAGCTTGGTTTTCAATCTGATGATATTTTTCTCATCCTTAAAGGTTTTTAAGGTTTTCAATTTTTCTTCCTCACACATAAAAGAATCTTCTTGGATCATTTTTACTATTCTTCTCTCAGCCTCAGAAATTTCTTCAGGTTTAAGACAACCTCTCTCTTTCTCACTTTTTGGTGAACGGCAATTATGGACGAAACGCAGAATCCAAGCCATGAGATTCACAATCTGGCCATATCTTGAGAAGTAGCTGTAGTACCAGTCTCTGGAAGCTGTAGATGCAACCAAGCAACTTGAAGATGCTACCCCCTTTTTCCTCTCTTTGAAAACTTCTCTCTCATTAGCAACAACTTCGGCCCATGGCCACTCCTCCTCGGGTAAATACAGCCAACTTGGTCCCTCGTGCCATCTTAACTTAAATAGATGTTGAGCTGAACAGCCCCTGCTAGGTAGATCAGCAGGATTCACTGACCCGGGTACATGTCTCCAAGACTTCGCATCTGTTAGTTCTCTTATCTCTTTTACTCGGTTTTGAACAAATGCTGACCACTGCTCACGTCTCGTTATCCAAGCCAGTACGGTAGTCGAGTCCGTCCAAAAGTAACTTGCATCACAGCTCATCTCAGGCAAGATGTTGGAGGATAGGCGAGAAGCTATTGTAGCCGCTAATAGCTCTAGTCGGGTTATGGTAGTCTCCTCCTTCCCGGTTGGTGCAACTCTACTCCTTGCTTGTAGCAGGCGGACTCTAACTGCTCCCGGTGTTTCAATCCTCACAAAAGCAACTACAGCATAGGCTTGCTTACTCGCATCACAAAAGAAATGGATAGTACAATTTTCTACGTTATTTCCTCCAAAGTATCTTGGGATGCATATTGAATTCAGGAAAACACTATCAGCCACCCATTTTAGAAAGTCTTTCTTTGTCTCTATATCTACTTCATCGTCCCAGCTTAAATTCATTTTCCACAACTTTTGCAGCAGAAGCTTGGGAATGAGAGTGACCGGGCATGTAATTCCAATGGGATCGAACACTCTGTGAGCCGCTGACAAAATTGTTCGTTTCGTCACTTTATCAAAACACAACTCTTTCAAGCCTGTAGTATTTACACGCAAAGTGTCAGATTTTCTGTCCCAAGTTATACCTAACACATTTGAATCAACTGGAGACTCTGTTTTGGGATTAGTATGCTCCCACCCTCTAAGTAGAAATTTTCTGCTTGCCATCACTTCAGTTGACACTCTCATAAAATGATCAAGCTCTTCTCTATCTGCAACGCTTGTTACGCAATTATCCACATAAAAGCTGAGCAACAGCTTTTCAATAGTTTCTCTTTGATAATGGCTTTCTCCACAAGCAATTTTGTTCAAGACGTCATGTAAGGTAAGTTGGATGGTAGATGCCAGCAGAAATGGGCTGCATGATACTCCGAATACCACCCGGCAATGCCTGTAGGTATTCAACTCTCCACAACTGTCCCTCCACAAAAATCTTAGAAAATCACGATCCGAAGGTGTGACGGAAATTTGAAGAAATGCCTTCGAAATGTCAGATATGACACCTATCTCCTTTTCACGAAAACGCAGCAAAATGTTTGGGATTAACTCGATCATATTTGGTTCTTTCTCCAGGCAATCGTTAAGGCTTGGGAAACCCTTGACCTTCGCTGACGCATCAAACACCGGTCTGATACGTGTGGTGCTATTCTCCTTCACGACTGCACGATGGGGCAAGTAATGAACTGGAACCTGCTCACAGCTTGTGACTTCTTCTATAATTCCATCATTACACCAGCCTTTTAAAACTGTTTCATAATCTTCATATAAAAAATCTGTCTTCAGACGACGCACTGTTGTCTCCAGCCTCTTCAATGCCAACTCATAATTGTCTGGAAGCGCAGCATGATCCTCTAACCATGGTAGATGTACCACAAACCGGTCCTCCCTAACTTCCACTGTACTCAGAAAGTGTTCTTTTGTTGCTTCTTGTAGTTGAAGTTGACTCTTTTTAGCTGATGGGTCCGAGATGCCAAGGATATCTAAAGACCACAAATCTGCAACTGATACTACTCTTGAAAGCATAGAAGTCACGACCAAGGATGCGCTTCCATCCATAGAAGACTGTGGCACTCTACCCATGACCGTCCACCCCAATCTTGTGTGTACAGCTGCTAATCCACAGGGTAATAATTTATGACCGGCTGTCAACAGTTTCCCCGCCACATCTGCACCAATGAGGACTTCGATTGGACCTTGACAATCATTCACAGGAACTACACCACACCGAGCAAACTCTTGCAGGATAGTCTTGTCGACTAATGGAGGTACCGACTCGCATATGACTGGTTGACTCAGCACTTTGAAATTGCAGTGGTAGGCATCATCAACACTTGATAAGAACAAAGTAAAAACATCATGCTTGCACACATCTGTGTTCTTGCCACCAAAAAGAGAATGCTGCAAGAACTCAAATCCCTCTGGTTGGTAAGCCATTTCTTCAGCAGTGTCTCGTAATAAATATGATCGCTGTGAGCCAGAGTCGATGATAGCTCTTGCTGTACGTCTTTTACCATTTCCTCTGATAATAACCTTCAAGGTTTGCAAAGCAACACTTGGTTTACTACAAAAACTTGCCAAGACTTGATCTTTCTCTGCTGAAACTACCACCGGTTTGTTTTCGGATACACTATTCTTCTCAGTCAATTCCGTTTTCCACTGCATACTCCTACATAGTAATATGTTGTGTTTCTTGCCGCAACATAAGCAACTGGTCTTCATAAAACACTTTTTAACTGAATGATTAGGCTTCAGGCACAGAAAACAGCTTCGCGATTGTTGAACTAGCTCTTCTCTTTCTTTTAACTTCATTTTTCTAGCTTTCAAACAATCTGCAGATGGATGAGGAAGGGAACAAAAAATACACTTCTTTGGAACTTGTGATGCAGTGAAAAGGTCTGTAGCACTTGGTAGTTCTTTTACACGATCAGATTGTCTACCTCTCTCCCTTTCTGGGTTGTAGGTAGCCCTAGAATAACCTCTTCCTGGCTCTCTCGATTTATGTTGGGTTAGACTGTATGAAGCTAATTCTATACGTTCTTCTGCTTCGACTTCACTTTGCAGGAATTCTAGAATACATTCCAGCTCACTCTTTTCCCCTTGACTAGGAACAGAATCTTCTAGAACTCGTCGATTCACAGCTCTGTAGCGTTCCCATGCGATCAAAATCTCTTCTGGCAATGACGATTCAACAAGTGGAAAAAGCATGGCTGCATATTTTTCACTGGTGACTCCCAGCAACTCTAATGAACGCAGTTTAGACACTAGGCTGTCATACAATTTTCTCAAGGAAAACTTAGCTACGTTCTGTCTTTGCAGTACCAACGATAGCAGGTCTCTAACGTAAACTTGTATGAGTAATTCTTCTCTTCCGAAGCGGGCTTTCAACTGGTTCAATGCCTTCTCGTAACTCTGACCACCTGGAGGGAAACTTTTCAAGAGTTCATCTGCGGGACTGCCTTCCTTCATAGTTTGAGCCAGGTATGCAAACTTGTCGTGGAGATCAAGGTTGGGGTCTTTGTCTACCTTCTCAAACTGTCCCCAAAAATTCAAATAATTTCGGACATCTCCGTCGAATGTAGGCAGCTTAATTGTTGGGTAGCGTAAGGCATTCTGTGATTGACTGGAAACTGGAGCGTATTCATCTAGGACAGGGTTGGTTTTACTAACTTGTTCCAAGGTCAGCTTTTCTAGCTTCTTCTTGAATACTCGTGCTCGGTCGAGGTACGCCTCCATTTCGTCAAGTTCTTTCTCAAGCTTTGTTTCATCGGTTTCTTCGAAAACATGCTTCTTACAGCTTTCTTCACATGTCAACATCAGCTTTGCCTTCTCTTCAATGACTTGCAGCTTTTCAACTCTCTCGTCAAGTCCCAGGTCTTTCGAAACTTTTTCAAACTCGTTACACGCCTTCGTAAACATTCTTCTATATTGCGTACGCTCACGTTTCAAGTCCTCCATTCTCAAAGTTCAGTTCTGACTTCGAATCAGCAATGTTGAAAATAGGATAATCTAGTCCGCTACTTTTAGCAATGAAGAACCCGAACTCTATTAAATAATCACTTGAAGATATTCAAAACTCACTAAAAAATGACAACTTTTATTCTCAAACACATTTTAACAACTGATAAGTTACAAGATATAACATTTTTACAACTTTCACTTTAAGCAATGCCAAAAACTAAAACATTATAAAACAGTTGGTAGGAGAGCGTTAGTGAACTTGCTCTACCTATTTTTCTAGGCTTTGACGCAACAGTTTGGATAATTTAAGCAAGCCACGTCCCGCACAAACTTAAATATAATAACTTAAAAATGTTTTAAAAAAGATTCACGTTGCGGATCTTAGTTAATTTGTTTAAACTTGTTGTCCAGTGTCCATTGTGGTTGCCACTTCTACCCTCCTCGGTTAGGAATTTTAACATAGCCAACTAATTTTTGTAATCTAAAAGCACGGTCAAGTGATTAAAAGTGTTGCAACCTCAAATGTGCAAATGTACATTTGTACACGTGTTCTATGAAGTGTATAAAATCAATTGAGATCCTAAAATTAGTTTCAAACTCTATCAAAAAATATTTTCAATCCTTGTAATTTTCAACGACAATGTATTCTACCATGTGATTCAAAAGTGTTTGCAATATGTTCTATAATATGTTCCATAAAAGTTCGCAATGTGATCCAAAAGAGATATTCAACAAATCTCTTAGCAGAACACATTCTGAACACTTTGTCAACGGTTCTGGAATGCTTTTGGAATTCGATCATCGCGACGGAAAGCATGTGGAACACTATCGGAACACAATTTTCATGAAAGCGAGTTAAATCTGTTCTGAATGTGTGTCCCGAGTTTGCAGTGTAGACTTTAACATGGCCCTCATTGTTACACTTTCATCTATAAATACCAATGCATAGAATAAAAAAAAGCACTTAAGCTATTTACAGAGGAAATGTACTTTATATTAATTCAAATTAAAGCAGGTACTGCTTTTTATTAAATTAAAGAATATGTTTAAAAATTGGTTTCCAGTAAACATAAAAAAAAATACATGCTCCCAAACTTTAGAGATTTCGTCAGTAGACAATTAGAGGGCTCAGAATGCAAGTGAACCAAATCCATGAAATGCTTCTTTGTGCTACAGACGTTTAAAGATAAAGCCGCTAGGCAGTAGCGATTAAAAACATTTTTGTAACTGCAGTTGCCTAGCGCATATTATCTGAACTAGGGATTTTTTCATAATTGCACTGAAATTCTACAAATATAGTACATCCATCGTCTGCTCCTTGTCTGTCTTAAGATAACCCAAAATAATAAAAAAAATCTTTACATTGTTTGTTTTTTAAAAGCTGCTTTTTTCTGCTGTTTACAGTGATAGAAAAGACTAAATTGAAAATTTAGCAGTTAACATACTTGCTAAACAACAAAATTAGCATAATAAAAAGAGTTTCCTTAAAATTAGTCGCCTCGGGTTTTTTTAGGAAAAAAAAGTTGTAATAACTGAATATTTTTTGTCGATTATAATAATTAATTGCTTTTTTTACTACATTCAGCATTGTTTTTCACAGCCCCTTCAAGAATGGCCTGGGTAACCTGAGCTTTAAGTAAAGTCATTTTTCTTTATTGCATCTTTTAGTTTGTCATTGACATCTTCGATTCTAATAGTTCACTGACTGTAGAAATTTGAACTATTTTTATTTCTTTAGAAGCTTTCAATTGAGATTCCCATTTTCCAATATCTTTTTTACTTTGTTCCAATTATTTGAGTTTTCTACTTCTATACCTTTAAACTTTTGATCTTCTATTATCTACCTCTTTTTAAACGAGCATTTAAGGCTCCCACAGACATTGATGCTCTTTCATCGGTCGCGATTCTTCCAGATTTCGAAAACCCCTCTCAAACTCAGCATTACCATGGGAAAGTGACATTGCTGCCTTAATTACCATGGCTATATTCGGATATTTTAAAGTGGCAACCAGATTCCATTATTTAAAAACATTTTGCATTAACTTTTAGCTTGACTTATCATGTTTTAAAGAAATAAATCTCCTCAAAACTCTGGAAAAAAGAACGTAATTTTCAAGAATATATAGTAGTTCCCGGCTGCTGTGTAATGTTTCAAAATTTTGGTGAGAAAGGGAAAATAAAGACCAGGTTCGTGAAATAAAGAGTTTTAGGGACTTGGGATCTAAAAAAGGATTAAAGGAAAGCCCCTTCCAGGGATAATTTGTTTAGTAAGGACGCTTAGCGTCGAGACTACAATTTGTTATTTTCGATCTCCGATTATATAATATGAATGTATCACTCACTTTTTCCTCTTGGAACTCGCAGTTGCTAGCGTTTACAAACTCAACTTCGTCTTTCCTGCATGTTGTTTCTCCAACAATGATAGTCAATTTGTAGTAAACGGTACCATAATCCTATGGCAAGAAAATAATCAAAATTATATGAATGTTTTTAAATCTTATGACTTTACAAATTCGGAGTTAGAGGAAAGTGGGGGAATATATGGCGCCATCTTAAGGGAAATTGAATTTTCATGCAGAATTGTGCTGCAATTAATGTGAATTGTAATGCATAGCATACTACAGTTCATAATCTATCTTGTGGTGATTTTTTTTAATTTAAATCTTTATAAGAAACTGCATAAAATTGTTTTTTCTAAAAGCTTGCACAGTGGCACGAGTCGAATATCTCCGATCACCTTAGCAGGATCGAGAAATTGTTGGAGCGGGCACTACGATTGCCACCAGGAAGACAGGGAAAGATGAGATGCTGGAATTGTAACGAATAGGGTTACTGGAATATCTGCGTATGAGGGTTGCGACATGATGCTCTCATCTGATTGGCTGGAGCATAGCCATGCTCCAGAGATACGGCGCTGTTATTTTTTCCCCGTAGACATTACACGGTGACTCAGCGAAGCTCCACTAAATCGCATCTAAACGATATAATCAAAGGAACGTAACCACTATTTGTTATTGATTTTGTTTTTAATGATCTATATTCGTCAATATTTATTCTTTTTTGGACTAAAATTCTTAACGGTAAAGCTGTAATCCATGTTTTAATACCGGCGTGTGTCATTGCTATGGAATAAAAAAGCTGTTTAAACTCGGAAAAAAGGTATAAAGCTTTACTTTTTAATCTTTTTATTGTAAATTAAATATCATGTGGACTATTACATTTCTAAAAATAGCATTTTTTATCATTATACTACCAGAAAATGCCATTTTTAATGTCGAAGCTAACAGACGGTATTTGGCATGTCTTTGGCATGCGTTGGCGGAACAATAGTTGGCGGGGTAACGCAAACAAACAGCAAATCAAAGTCATTGCTTACTTGAAAGTTGAAAACATTCTTATTTCTTCCAAACTAAGCAACAACATAATGTTTATATGTGTAAATCTGGAAAAATAACTAGTTTTGTTTTACTGGCGAGTTTGGCTGAGCGATAACGATTTTAGCATGGCTCACCTGCTAAGCTCCTTGTCGTTACCCTGAACAGCACGCAGTGTATTGAAGGTACCCTAGTAACGAAGAGAGCCATTTGCGAACCCGATGCCCGGAAATATACGGGGAGAGGAACAGCTCCCCACAGCAGTTAAACGAGTGAGCTGCCATCTCACGCGACGGAGGTCGTCGTGTGGAGAGGAAGCCCGATGGAATGTCTATCATATTTCGGCAGTGCAGGGAGACGATCACGGAATATACGTGGAAGGTGTGGTCAATGAATACCCTTGCCAAATGATCATCGACGCTGGTGAGAACGTGACAATCATTCGTTCAGATGTGGCATACCGGTTACAAGGGCAACCTCTTTACACTCTATCTTCTCTTACTTCACAAACTGTGACCGGCGAAAGAATTCCTTATTATGGCAAATTGAATGTTTCTATTTCCTTTGGATTTAAATCATACCAACATGCTTTTTTTTTTGTGGCGGGCATCACTGACCCATGCATTCTTTGATTGGACTTTTTACGGAAGTATCCCAGACAGCAAGTCAAATCGGCAAATGGTTGGCCAATCATCGATTTCGTCAGCAAATGATTGGAAGTTTTTTTTTTTTTTTTTTTTTTTTTTTTTTTTTTTTTTTTTTTTTTTTTTTTTTGTACGAGATCAGGAAGGCATCGCACCAACTTGCTACTCCGACGCCAACAAAAACCGGTCGGTTTGCGAGATCGGCCCGACCTCGTCTTCCTATCAATAAAAATTGGTCATTTGTAGAGATTGAGCCAATGTCGGTAAGATCTTTCAATTCGATCATGAAGATTATAAATTTTAAATTTTATAGATTAGTGCAGTGGCTCTCAACCTTTTGTAAGTGACGGCCCCTTAACCCCACAAAATAATTTCGCGACCCTCCCCTCCGTCCTACCTATTCTGTACTCTCAGGACCGTGTGGTATGTTTTTTTTTTCATATGATGCAAATCATTTAAATGCCGCTCTTAATTTTTTTAAAAAAAAGTTTTCATACTAATTATATTTTAACTCAAAAACTGAAAATTTTTCTTTCCATCACCCATATGAAAGCTTTTTTAAAAAAAATCATTGTTACGTTATTCACAACTGTAAAAGCACAGATTTCGTTTAGTTTTTTTTTAAAGTTAAGTTGTTTAAGTTATATTATATTAAATGGCATTAATTTTACAATTGCAATGGGCACATAAAAGCAAAAAAAAAAAAAAAAAAACGAGGACTTAAAAATTTAAGTTTACAGAGAATCCCTAATTTAAAATGAATATTTTGTAGAGTTGGGTTTGTATAACGACAGAAAATATGTATTTTCTTATAAATATAACGTTAAAATTGATATTTTAATGAAATTTTTTTATATTTGTAATCTTTCACTGACAGTGTACAGTGAGGTCTTTCATTCGAATTTTTGGTCAAACATATTTTTGAATAGAATTCGTATTATTCTTTTTTTAACTCACGCCTTAATTTTTTTATCAATAAATGAACTTATTAAGCTAGATGTAATTAAGATATGCGTATCACTTTGGGCAATGATGTTGCGTGGTTCAGGGGTCTGTGAAAATTTTGAATCACGTTATGACATTTTTTAAAAATTTAACTTTAGTAATATATTAACTTTAGAGCTAAATATTTTTTGCCTAAATTCTTTGTGCTTAATTATGAAGAGTTTCCAAACATAAACAAAATGCAATAAAGACATCGTGTGATTAAAATTGAGATACTATTTCGAGATTCCTTGGTTCAATCACGTAGGGCGTTATGCTATGCTATAAACGTGGAGAGGTAGCAAAATCTAGTTAAAAGTATTTAATTTTGCAGTGAAGCTCTAGGTTGATACTGCAATACTTTTTTAACTACAAAACTTAGTGTTAAAACTATAACGTTAGGAATAAATTAGTTTCAATTTAAATTTAGATTTGCCAAGGGTATTTCATTTTCTTATTACACATTACTCATTTGTAAGATGGCTAAATCTTAATTTAAAAGTATTCTTTAAAAAAAATGCATTCATATATATCTGATACAAAATTACTGAATTTAATTAAATAGAAGTAAAATAATCAAACTCTACTTTCTAAACCAGCTGTTAAATAAAACATTTAACTGATTGTTTTATATAATATAAATGATTAATTCGAATTATTAGAAGAAAGAATTGTAATTTTTGATTTAATGGAATATCCATATGGCTAGCTGATTGTTGCGATGAAGTATAATGTATAAAAATTACATTTAAAAAAAAGGGGGGAGGGCGGATGAGGAAAGTCCAAATTTTCACTTGCAGGTCGAAAAACTACCGAGGGAAAGAGGTGATGTCGTTCTGCGGGGGGTCTCTTGAAGTATCCTTTTTTGGTGGTGCATGACCACTGATTACGACAATGAACTTTATCTTTGTCTGTCTGCACGCAAGTGTGTGCTTGTTTTCACATTTCTAGTAAAAGATATCATTTAGGAGGAAAAAAATGTATCTTCGAACCAAAAGTCCACCCAAATAGAAGCCATAAACTCACGGGGTCCAATTTAATTACCCTTCTTGCCTTCTAGTGGGCAAAAGAGTCAGCCTATGTCCGATATGGTCAGTAGTAAAATAAAATAGTCGTTGTCTATTCTTATACGTTGCGATTGAATGTTTATTTTGTTTTCTTTGCATATAAATTTGGGGCAAGCTTTTTAACGTATTTACGTGTTGTTTAAGAGAGAAGGCTAATTTTATCCACTTTTTTCTTGCTTTTCCAATGCTTATAATTTTCGAAACCGTCGGCATTTCGTAATAAGTCCAGAATAAAAATCAATTGTACCTTTTAAAATAATAGTTTTATTTTCGTTGGGAATAAAAATTAAGTAAGAAATTACTATTTATCCATTTTATTATCATTATATAAGTTACTAATTAAATGCATCATTTTAGGGTGTTAATTTTTTTTTTAATTTGTACTTGTACATAAAAATAATCGAAATGAGAGAATAAAGAAAGCTAATTTTATAATTATTCATGAAGCAATAATAATTTGGGTTTTTTTGCACGATTGTATAGATATTCGCATTGTTACTTTAAAAATTGTAGGATCAATTAATTTGGAATCTCACTCGTTTCTATCGAATACTCTATTGCAAGGTACTGTTATAAAGCCAATAATTTGTATGTTTAAATTTATCATAACTAATTCAGTGTTGTTATTTTAAATTAGGTTAATTCATTTTTACCTAATTTACAAATTAATTTTTAAACAATTAAATTAGTCATTAATAATTTTTTTAATTTGTAATTAAAAAAATTATTTCGTTAGTAAATAATAATGATGCAATTAGTAATTAATTATTTAATTAGTAATTAAAATGGTTCCATTAGTATTTAATAACAGTTAATTACTTTGATTAGAAAGTTAAGTTAATGCAAAAGTACTAATTAATGTAATTAGCCGCTAATAATGATTCATAACTGACTCCAAAAAAAAGTAAGAGGGTTCCAAAACGAAATCCCCTAGCCCCCACCCCCAATAAAATTTCCAAGTTGCGGCCCTGTTCGTAGAACAATAAATATGTACACGGTGGACCCATTCACAGTAGTTCTAGTTCTAGTTTAATCCTTACCTTACTGCCAGCCTTTACCACCTTGTACAGTCGGTAGTGGTAGTCGCCATCGAAATTCTCGGACAGTGACTTGGAAGCGGAGTAGGCGGCTCTCACTACATCTTCTTCATCAACGTCCCTATATTTATATCCACCTCTGAATATGAGTTGACAAGTGGCAAGTGCCACGATGCTCAACAATACTACTTCCTTTAACATTTTAAAATAGATGCTTCTGTGTTCACACAAGGGCCGGGAAAAAGTAACGTGTCGAGATGTTTTAGAAGGGCTATTTATACTATCAGGTGCAGATGTTGGTTCGAAAGAGAAGCAATCTGACTGTCGATAAAAATGTTTTATATAAGTTTCCAAATTACTTTTGTTAAGTGGATCAAGGTTAATACCTAAAGAATAAAAAGTAGTTGGTTTTATCCCATGTCTTTCAGCTTTTAAGACATTAGGCGACGCACGTGGCCAAGTTCGCAAATACATGATGGTAATAAATAAATTGATGGTACTCAGTGCTTTCTGTAGAACAAACTAATGTGCAAAATTACTTATCGTTAGGTAAAGAGGCTTATCAATGACATGGAAGAGAGAGTCTTATAAGAAATCAGTTCGAAAAAATTCCGCTTTGCAAAACTGAGGACCACTGATGTGTTTACTTTTATGAATATTCTAATTATCATACAAATTTTATATCTTTATATTCAGCCACATTATTGATTTTAGTTTGAGAAATCGCAAACAAAAATTAAAATTTTAAACTTCAGCTTCAAAAATTTATTTGTTTTTAGAGTTTTTAAATTAGTTTTTGTGTACCTGGCTTAATAATAGCAGTTTGCCACCGAATATTCATTATCGAAAAATTTAATAATGAATTATTTTTATATGGATTATCTCTCACTTGTAGTCGATAACCTCTTTAATGAATAGCCTAAAAAAGAATAGGAATTCCTCCCATTAGTTTGCTCTACAAAAGCACTGAGTGTCGTCATTTTAATTACGACTTTGTGGTTTAAATAGTTTTAATAAAAGCTTTAACTACAAAGAGGAAAACTATGATATAGCTAATAGTCTTAATTTGGTGATTTGAGTTACATTGCAAAGCATCGAAACGGCCCAAATTTCTGCTATCAGACTTTTGAAATCAAATGTTTTCAAGCTCAAAACCATGATAAAATGTATGAACATAGTATTTTTTTAGTTTTTACCACTATTATGGGTTTTAATTTGAGGAATAAAAAAATTGCAATTCAAAACTTTGACATCCCAATTTTTGGTTTTTTAAATATTATATTCCTTTTTTGTACACCGTGGTTTGAAATACCACCACTGGCGCCGAATATTCTATGTGAGAAAATTTCACAATTAATTTTAGAAATAAATTCTGGGATGACTTATGACTTTAGCGGGGCGGCCCGTTAGGGTCAAGCACCGCACTGGTCCATTGTACTAGCCCCATCGTCTAACCTTGAAGCAGGCCGATAGCTGAAATTAACCTCAGAATTTCCCTGATTGGTAAGTTATCAACCTCCCAGGCATCGATACAATGGTACCCAAGATACTCAAATCTTTGTGCAGAGCAGTTGTCCTATTCGCAGAGAACATGAAGGGAACTCGGAACAGCCGCTTTACGGTATTCTTAACAGAATTATGTGGAAGACCAAGCACCGGTTCAGGCCCTATAAAAGCGGTCTTAGATCCCGTATTTGCCAAAATGCCAGCCATTTCATTTCCTTCAATGCCTCTGTGCCTAGGAACCCAAAATAAGGACACTTTATTAAGGCGAGCTAAACTTAAGAGGGACAGGTGACATTCCCATACAACGCTAGAAGAGAAACATTGTTTGGACAGTGCAAGTAATGCTGCCTGACTACCTGAAAATATCCTAATTTTTTGGTCCCTAACATTTCTGTCGAGACAGTTGTGTTCAGAGGCTAGAATAGCAACAATTTCTGCCTGGTACACTGTGGCAAGGTTCCCAAGAGAGAATGAAATGTTTGTGTTATTAGAGACACAATAGGTCCCAGCACCTGTTCCTGGAGACGTCTTAGATCCGTCTGTGAACCAGACCTCATTAGCACTCATTAGTGTAATTCTGACAGCTATCCCATTCCATACGTGTAGGAATCTGTATGTAATAGCTGTCCGCAAAACTGTATCGTTTTAGAATCCAGTCCTTTTTTGCATTAAGACAAGGATGCCCTTGAACTTGAGTTTTGAGGTTTTTAAAAGTAGTTGTTTCATTCACAGTCTTCCAGTCACCAGTAAGCTGGGATTCTCTATTGCTAGTCACCAGCATTCTAAATAACTGACTAGCAATACGTCCATTAGTTTTCTCTGCAAAAATCTGGTAGTACCGCCATGTCTGTTTAATTGAGAATTGAATTATTCACCCTATAATTAACGAATAATTTTCCACATCTATTGTTGATTGAAACTTTGCATCCTGATTTTCGGTGTCTTCCACTTTCCACTGTCGTTGACTCTTTTTATTAGCACAAAATCATTATTCAAGTATGTGCTACACCCCAGTTTGTAACCGTGTGGAGTTTTGTGACAAAATTTTACAAGTTGTCGCTTTTAAAAAAATTAACGATGGGAATATAAAAGAATTTGACTTTTCACACTTGCGCCGCTGAACACTGACAAAATTTACAAAAATTATAATAAAATAATCTTTATTTTTTTAACAAAAAATATTTAAAGATCTTTTTTGGTGGCCAAGATGCACCCAGAAGTCACCAGCTTGTGCTCTCCTTGCAGGCTCTTGTAAACAACAGTTGTGCATTTCTTGTAAGTGCTCTGTTGAAAGACAGAAAAGTGCATTCAACACCTCAGAACAAATTTTATTTTTTAAAAGTTTATTACCAAGTTAAAATAATTTAAGCAAATTCTGTTTGTTGATTAAAACTAAGGTTTTGTCGTTAAAAAAGCTAGTGCTTATTCTTAGGATTTATTTGGATTTCAAAACATTGCTAAAAAGACTAAACTAAAATGTATTAATTAAATATTCAAATTTGTATTTTATTAATTATTTAAAATTCTTATTTTGAAAATGATAATACTTAATATTTATGCAAATTACAGTGACATAGGTTTTAAATTAGTTTCAACTGCTTATATGACTTGAAAATATTTTTAATTGTCTGTAACATAATATTTAAAATTTACTAAATATGAAACATAAATATTGTTTAAAAAATTTATAACTTAAAATCCTCTAAATTTATACTATAAGAATAAATGAATACGGTCTTAAAATTTTCAATACGAGCTTCAAAATTGATAGCGAGAGTCGCTTAGATGCTGCCACGAAAAGGGACTCTTACTTCTAGGGAATGTATCGAATCTGCAAAGACTTAGCCGTCAATAAGGCAGCCCCGTTGAGAAAAAAACACACAATATTTAATGTACATTTCTAACAATGTTCTTCATTCTAAATAGAAGCCGTTCCGCAACATAACTTACAACTGTAAAACTTTTGTTCACTCATTAAAGACCCATTTTGGAATTACATTAATGCATCACATACAGAATAAGAACATAACTTTGAGTTTTTAAAATGCATTTAATGTGTAACTTAATTTCTCACGCAGAAAATACACAGAATTCTATAAAATCCTCAGCCCTGTAGTCTTCATTTAAATTATATTAGTTTATTTAGATAAACTAAAGCTGAAAATTTTTTTCTATAAAAATTGCGTTTTCTTGCACATAGTTATCTGTTAAGTTAAAATGCGACAGCTTATATACATTGTTTTTCTTAAATTTATTACAAAAAAAATATTTTAAAATATTTATTTTCAAAATTTTAAAATGTCCACCAGTGTATTGAATTATCTGCTTTTAATTAGAATATACTAACATTCTTAACTATATAATATATGTATCACTTACTATTCCCTCTTGGAACTCGCAGTTGCTAGCGTTTTCAAACTCGACTTCGTCTTTCTTGCAGGTTGTTTTTCCAACAATGACAGTCAATCGGTAGTTAACGCCATTAACAACCTATAGCAAAAAAGTAATAATATTATGTTCAAATAATATGATTACTGCTCAATTCTATCTCTTAACCATCGGAGAGATTAGTGGAAGAACGATAAAAAGGTGAAAAAGAGCATTAAAGTTCTTCGATTGAATTTAGATACGTAAAAACGTATTTACGAAAGGTAAAGAATATAAAGTTTATGAAAAGGAGAATCTTGTTGTCTCTAATTAAGGGAATGACATGTTCATTGACACAAAAATCTCTTTTTATTTTTTTCAAAAATGTCAATTGGCACGTTCTTTCACTAAGTTTTTCAATTTTGGAGTTGGTAACGAATACAAACTTAAGCTTGTATTTCAAATCCGATTTCATTTCAGCAGGTCTTAGTGATAACTCATACTTTCTCTTAATTTTGAAATAAAATCGTACAGATTTAATCATTTAAAAGTATGAGATAAAGCTTCCGATATACAAAGCATCCAATGTGTATTAGAAAAGAGTGAAAAAGAGAAATAGTAATGGCAAAAGAGATTCGATTTCTTTGCGTTTAAACAAGATTTCCCACTTCGAATTTGGAGAAGCACTAAACGTCTAGTTAACCCTTTCATTTGGAAAAGTTCTTCTGTCTGTATTAATATAATAAATATACATTATGAATTAAAATTTGGAAACCTGGAAGAATATTTAAATTTATATTTTTGCTAAAGTATCCTGCATCAAACTTATGGATAATTTAATTTTTATTAATATTTAACGTTATTAAAAAATTCCTGCATAAAATAACAATTAGTTAAATTGCATCAAATAAAAATTCATCAATTTATTTGTGAAATATAGATTGCTAAACTGAACTAATATTGAATCATGACAATTACAGGACGGGAACTTTTTAAGTAATTTTCTTTTAATTTTTTGGTGTTTTATTTTTGGGTAATATGAAACTTTTATATACAATTCTTTTATTAAGTTCGTTTAAAAAAAACTAATTGCTTTTCTACAAATTGGTAAACAAAACTAGTGAAGTACTAAGCCCGATGAATATTCTTCAACTTGAAACCCACTTTATAACAGCCTATACCATAATCTCTTTTGCAAGAAAAACTAACCTGTATTTCGCTCAGAAATTAAACGGACATCTAGCATTAATAACATGATCATGAGAATGTGGCTTGGTGAATGGAATGGGAATTGTTGCCTCAAATCCAAATCTCAATTTAATCCCATACAAGAGCTTTCAATGGAAAAGAAACCTGGTATATTGTAAAAATACTCCCACCATCCTTGTTTTGATTACTTTTAAACCCAAAACACATCTTAATTTGAAATTGCAGATGGTATTTCAGAATTTAATTACAGTTTGGTAGGTGGCAAAACGATAGAAGGAAAGCGGCGCAGAGGAAGACCCCCCCCCCCCAACTAGATGGTTGGATGTGGTGGAAAGAGACATCAAGGTGTTAGGAGTAAACCGATGGAGGGCCATTGTGGGGGACAGAGTCAGATGGAGGAGACTTGGAAAGACGGCCTTGGCCTGTAACAGGCTGTAGTGTCAGCGAAGAAGAAGAAGGTGGCAAAACAAAATTGTAATTAGCAGCAGATTCCCCAAATGAAGTGGCCCCCGCTCGTTTACACTCCAAGTGTGAAAATATCCTGCACTATTCAAACAATGCGGGATTCACACAAACCAACGACTAAAATTAGTTTTTAGTCGGTCTTCCACAGATCGACTAAAAACTAATTTTAATCGATATGTGGAACCCATGCAAGTTGAATAAAATAAAGATGCTGTCAAGGGCGAAAGATTTATTCGCAAACCAATCTGCTCAGTGAAGCCATGGTCGTTTCTTTTATGCATCTCAACAAACCTATTGGCGAGTAATTTGACCCAACGTTATACAATTAATTTTTAAAAAACGTAAAATGAAATATTTTCGTTTGAAGGAAAATATGAAAAATTTGCAGAATATATCTTGTAACACAGCGTTCACTTGCAAAAATTGTCATCGTTCAGGTTTTAACAGCCGATTCTTAAGGATTTGAATTGTGTGTTTTGTGCCACTCACTTCTTAAGATGCGCTTTGTTGCGGTGCATTAAATCGACTTGGCAACTTTCAATGCAAATTCATTTTTTCCCTCACCAAAATGTGCACCTAATTAACTTCCTTTTGGGACCCATTCACAATAGCCTAATTCCATTCGTGACAGACATGACATAAGACAAATTTCTTGGCTCTTAAAAAGTACTACATGTTAATTGACTGTAAAAAAATAACATGGTATGATGCAAATAAAGGTCTTGATTATAAAAAAAACACTGAAATTCTCATTCAAGAGAAAATTCTTAAAATTAGTTGGGTTAAAACATGCAGTGACGGACATGACAAAATTGAGACACAGATTTTGAGAGACCTTATATTATTACCATTTGCTCTTAACTGGTATGCATTTCAAGTCTAGAATTTTTTGGAATCAAAATAAGATTCTGGTGTGCCAACCAGGAAGAAAAAAATTAAGAAATTTATAAATAGTAAAATATAACAAAATATTTATTAGCGTGACGGACATGACAAAGTTTGATGTTCTATATTTCACTCAAATTTTAAATTTAATTTTCAAATTTTTTTACGAACTGTTTATTTTAAGGTATAAAAAGAGAAAATAACGTGTCAAGAATTTTTGCCGAGCAGATTTTGTTTGAAATAGGAAAGTTGAAATTTAAAATAATGATGTCCATGGCGCATTTCGTGGAATCAACCAATAGTTGATTTTTAATCCTTACCTGACTCTCAGCCTTGGCCACCTTGGCGAGCCTGTGGTGGTACTTGCCAGCGAAGGTGTTCGACAGCGACTTGGCGGCATGGTTGGCAGCTGCCACTACATCTTCCTCGTCAACTTCCCTATGGACATATCCACCAACGAGTGCACAGGTGGCAAGTGCCACGACGCACAACAATACGACTGCCTTCAACATTTTTGGAGAGATGCTTCTGTGTTCACGCAAGAGCTGAGACAAAGTAACGTGTTGAGATGATTTAGTATGGATATTTATAGTATCTGGTGCAGATGTTGGTTCGCAAGAGAGCGCGACCAGCCCATTGATAAAAATGGGTTACATAAGTTTCTATGTTACTATGTTACTCCTCTTTAGTGTAGATTAAATTAGCAAGGTTAATACCGAAGGAACAACAAACTAGCTATTTTTATCCAGTGTCTTTTAAGTTTTAAGGCAATTTTTTTTAAAGTTTTGAATTTGTTTACTGTATGAATTTGATTGAAATAACAGTACTTCAACCAAGTATTCTGTATCGGAAAATTTAATATTTTGAGAAAAAAAATAGACTTTCTTGCTAGAGTCCTCTTTACTAAATAAATACGATTCCATGAATAATTATATTATACATAAAGCTTTAGTACAGTCAGTTCAATTTAGACCACACCGTTATATCGGTTTGTTTAAATTTTAATTATATATAGTCAATAAAATTTACTGTGTGAATTTGATTGAAATAACAGTACTTCAACCAAGTATTCTGTATCGGAAAATTTAATATTTTGAGAAAAAAAATAGACTTTCTTGCTAGAGTCCTCTTTACTAAATAAATACGATTCCATGAATAATTATATTATACATAAAGCTTTAGTACAGTCAGTTCAATTTAGACCACACCGTTATATCGGTTTGTTTAAATTTTAATTATATATAGTCAATAAAATTTACTGTATGAATTTTATTGAAATAACAGTACTTCAACCAAGTATTCTGTATCGGAAAATTTAATATTTTGAGAAAAAAAATAGACTTTCTTGCTAGAGTCCTCTTTACTAAATAAATACGATTCCATGAATAATTATATTATACATAAAGCTTTAGTACAGTCAGTTCAATTTAGACCACACCGTTATATCGGTTTGTTTAAATTTTAATTATATATAGTCAATAAAATTTTATATATTAACTTAAAAACGTTGTTGCATTAAATGAAAATACATAGAAATTACTTAACTAAAAATTAAACTAAATTATATTCTTGTAATTGATGAGATCGTGAATGATTATAAACTTGATAATAATTGCCATTTTATGTTTTTAAACATAATTGAACAAAGTTCTTCAGTAAAAAAATTCATTCCTTTGAAAGACAGTCTACTTTTAAAGAAAATAAAAAAATATATATATGAAAATCCCAGCTGAACTAAACGTTTCAACGAATATAATTTTAAGTAAAAACTATAATAGGTCGTTAAGTTGTTCTTTTCACCGTTATTCACCAAAATACCGTTTTTTTAAAGGTTAAAAATATTTTAAAAATGTTTTTATATTTTTATCATTGAAAGTCCACTTATAAAAGATTATAAGACAACAGTATAAGCTGATAATAAAAGATTATTAAGGTACCTTAAATGTTCTTTCTTAAATCACTTAATTGACACTTAATCTGTTTATAATATTAACAAAAACATCTTATTATACAAATATTTTTAGATATTTTTGTTTTGAATAATATTTGTAACCCAAATCATGGTGTTAATATATTCTACTATATTGATTGGAATAATAGTCATCATCAATATAAACAAAGTTGGCCTTAATATCTATTGCATATAATATATGTGGGAATGGACCAATAGATGGCGCCACCACACAGACCCGTTCCTTGGAAGTCGCGTGATGCTTACGTAACAGAGCTGCGGTCCTGTTGCCGGTGTGAAAAGGACGCTTTGGAACTTTCAACAGAATGAATATGGCCTGCGGGTCTGATGTTGTGTAAAGATGCCGCGGCATCTCTTGTAGTTTTTCGTCTTAAAAGAAAGTTAAATCTTAAAATAAAGTTAAAAGTTCAAAGATTAGCTGTTTATCCTTGTCTCCCCATCTTTATATGGGGACTTGGCCGCGATAAATTTTTTTTCTTTGTACGATATGAAAAGTAAATTTGAATTACCGAGCACGAATCGCATCTACGGGGCTCACAGAACTGCCCTTGTAGACTGAAACTGGTGGATGTGTTCGATGTGTTAGCTGTGTTGGTGATTTTAAAAGAAGTTATTCATGGTTTTCGTGATCAGTGGTGATGTGCAAACTGGATTACAAAAACTAAACTGGTGAAGAAAAAAAAAAAATCGTCAGTACATCGGCGGTGAGTACAGTTTTGATTCCTACTAACAACATGGCGTTCCTCTCTAAGACTCGAAAAGTGGATTTACTGAAACTATCTGAGGAACTGAATTTAACTGTGCCGGAGGGAGCAAAAATTTCCCAATTAATTGAAATAATCACAAACGATACAAATTACGTCGAGGAAACAACCAAAAATGTATTGGCAAATATTGAGGCGGAGCGGCGTGAAAATTTGCAGAAAGAAGCTGAGGAGGCCAGTAGGAAATTCGAAATCGAGAAATTGAAAGCCGAAGCTTTAGTAAAAAACAGCTCGTCGGCTGAGCAGGAACGAAACCCACAAAAATGTAGTATTATAAATTTGGTAAAACCGTTTGACTCAAAGAGTGATATTGGCATATATTTGAATTTATTTGAACGGCAAGCTATAAGGGCTGGTGTACCTATTGAAAATTATGTATCGCACCTATTAACTTTATTGCCCTTAGACATAGTAAATTTAATTGCCCGTGAACCGGATGAGCTTGCTAATGAATACCAACATGTAAAAAGAATATTATTGAAGCGCTTTAACCTGTCCGCGGAACAGTTTCGTATCAACTTTTCATTTCTAAAAAAAGAAGCTAATTCGAGTTGGCGTGATTTCGCATTCGAACTAACAAGCCACTTAGAAGGATGGACGACCGGACTCGACATAAAAACGTTCGAACAGTTAAAAGAGTTGTTAGTAATTGATCAAGTGCGTCGAAAATTACCGAAAGAGACTCGTGAACATTTTTTGGATCAGTTGCCAAAGTTCAAAAGTATACAAGAATTAACTGACGTACTAGATGACTATGATAGTCTTCGATCGAGATCAAATTTGCATAAAGCGAACGTACACGATAAGAATTCGAAATTTACCGGTTATGCAGGGCAGGAAAAGCCTTTTAGAGGAATCGCCAATGCTACTAACCCCAATGTATATAAAAATGATTATAGCTATGAAAGAGTGTTTAATAATAGAAATTTTGATATGAATGATAAGCATGCTGAAAAAAATCGTAGATATAATAAAAATGGTGTAAATTCAGGTGTAAAAAAAATATGATAATGAGAATGACAGTATTATTTGTTTCATATGTAACAATAAAGGGCATAAATCGTTCCAATGCCCAAATAGAGTACCAAAGCATATAAATAATGTGGGTAGCACAAATACTGAGTCGGGTGGTAACATTTTAACATACGTTGAAATAATGGGAAAACAAATACAAGTAGTGGTAGATACAGCAGCATGTCTTAATATTTGTAGTTATAATGTGTATAAAGTGTTAGGTGAACCGAGGCTAGAAAAAGATACCACTACAGTAACGGGGGTTGGTAACATAATAATAGAGCCAATTGGATATTTTGCTTGTAATATAACACTAGATACGTATAAAATTTATTCTAAAATATATGTAGTAGAGGTATTGGAGTCTAACTTTATATTGGGAAATGAAGTCTTAAATAAATTCAACTTTAACGTAAATGAAAGTGGTTTACATATTTTGGGTATGAGAAATGCTAAAACTGTGTCATATTTCCAAATAACGTCACAAAAAGCAACACAATTGCGCTGTGATCCGACTATAAACCAAAATACACAAGGACGTAATTACAAGTGCCATTACTTTACGGTGAACAGACCGACAAACCAAAACAAAGCCGAATCCAATAGTGCCGGCGAAACTGAAAGAAAAGAATGGGTGTTGAATGGAATCCAAGATTCACAGAAAAAACAAGATACAGGTTCAAGCACAACAGACAAGCGGCAATGGCCTATCCTTCCTTCCTTCATGAAGAACAAGAACATGACTTTGTCGTCAGAAATCAATCAAGTTGTTCCTCTTTCATTTGGGAAGTGTACACAGGCTACGTCACTTGGTGATCACGCGGACAGCACTACCGCCAGAACCTACGAAATCGAGAAGAGAGACCAAAATTTCATCAACTTGAATAACGATAGCCAAGATCTGTCACTTGCAAACCTACCTAACTTTGAAGAACATGGACCAGACATCGGACTAATAGAAAATGTTGCAATAAAACAAGAACTTATGAAATTAATCAAAGGCTATAAACCAAACAAGATTAAAGACACAAATTTGTCCATGAACATAATATTATCAGACGAAGTACCAATATTTGTTCGAAGTCGTCGATTGTCGCAAGTAGAAGAGAAAATTGTTGATGAGCAAATACAAAAATGGCTAAAAGATGGAATAATTAAGGAAAGCGACTCTGAATATGCATGTCCGATAGTGTTAACACGCAAACGGTCAAATGAATATCGTATATGTTTAGATTTCCGCCAGTTGAATAAGAAAATAGTTAAAGTTGGTTACCCATTACCATTAATCGAAGATGTAATTGATAAACTTCAGGGTGCAAAAGTATTTTCGTCGTTGGACTTAAAGAATGGTTTTCTTTCACGTGAAAATAGACCCAAAGAGTACCAAGTATACTGCCTTCAATACGCCCACTGGACATTACGAATTTTTGAGAGTTCCGTTTGGACTGTGTATTTCAAGTGCTGTTTTTCAACGATATATAAACACTGTTTTCAAGGACTTACTACGCGATGGAACTTTGCTGATCTACGTGGACGATTTAATCGTGCCATCACAGACTGAAGAAGAAGGCCTGGAGAAATTGAAGAGAGTCTTTCAAGTAGCATCGGAGTATGGGTTAGAAATCAACCTGAAGAAGTGTCAATTTCTCAAACATCGAATCGAATTTCTGGGATATATAATAGAAAATGGAACTTTGCAGCCTTCGCCATCAAAGACTCTAGCTCTACAAAACTTCCCTGAGTTGAAAACGCCTAAGATGACACAATCATTTTTGGGACTTGCAGGATACTTCAGGAAATTCATCAAGGACTATGCCACAATCGCTCGTCCACTAAGTGATCTACTGCGAGACGGCGTCAAATTCCATTTTGGAGTGGAACAAAAGGAAGCCTTCAATAAACTCAAGAAAGCTTTGTCCCAAAGCCCAGTTCTACACATCTTCAAACCCGGTCAAGATTTAGAACTACATACAGACGCGAGCAGCCAGGGATTTGGTGCTGTTCTGTTACAGAAAGCGGAAGACAACTCGTTACATCCCATCCATTACATGAGTAAAAAGACAAGCCCACAACAAGAAAAGTATGGAAGTTACGAATTGGAAGTACTAGCTATCGTTGAGGCCGTGAAAAAATTTCGAAATTATCTAGTCGGCTCAAAATTCAAAATTGTTACTGATTGCGCTGCATTTCAAAAGACACTTAGCAAGAAAGACTTAACACCGAAGATAGCACGATGGGCATTGATGTTGGAAGAATTTGAATATGAAGTCGTACATCGGGCGGGAAAGAAAATGCAACATGTCGACGCTTTAAGCAGAAACACAGTTTTGATCATAACACGTTCTACTGCTGAAATAACGAGTAAAATAAGAGCTACACAAGAACAAGACGAACACATACAAGTAGTGAAAAATTTGACTGAACGTGGCGAGGACAACCAACATTTAGTAAAGCAAGGTATTTTGTACAGATGTGAAAATGGAGAAGAACTACTGGTAGTGCCTCAGAACATGCAAGCGGAAATCATCAAAGAAATGCACAACAAAGGACATTTCGCAGCTGCAAAGACAGAAGATCTTTTGAAAAGAGAATTTTACTTTCCTCAGATGAGAAAACAAGTTGAAAACGTCATCCAGAATTGTGTCCATTGCATCCTATACAACAAGAAAAGAGGGAAAGCAGACGGATTTTTGAACCCTATCCCTAAAGGAAACGTTCCTTTGAATACTTATCATTGTGATTTTATTGGACCCCTCCCATCTACGAACAAGAAGTATCAACACATTTTCACAGTCATTGATGCGTTTACAAAATTTACCTGGTTGTATCCAGTTAAATCCACTTCAGCTAAAGAAGCTATAGACAAACTTTGTGTTCAACAGACAACATTTGGAAACCCTTCACGTATCATCTCCGATAGAGGATCAGCTTTTACATCAAATGAGTTCAAGGAGTATTGCCAAAATCAGAACATCGAGCACGTGTTGATTACAACTGGAGTTCCAAGAGGAAATGGACAAATCGAAAGACTGCATGGAATACTTATTCCTGTTCTATCCAAGTTGTCTATCGATGAACCTTCAAAGTGGTTCAAACATGTGTCTTCAGTCCAGCGAATTATAAACAGCACAACGTCCAGAAGCACGAAATTTACTCCTTTTGAACTATTAACCGGAATAACGATGAAAAACAAAGAGGATCTTCAAATCAAGACACTCCTAGAAGATGAACACATCAACAACCAAAATGAAGAGAGAGAAAGGATGAGAGAGGAGGCAAGGGTAAACATCCTACGCATGCAGGAGGAAAATCGACAACAGTATAACCGTAAACGGAAGAATCCCCGGACATTTCAACTCAACGAACTGGTAGCAATCCAACGAACGCAGTCTGGACCTGGTTTGAAATTGAGACCTAAATTTTTTGGTCCATATAGAGTAACAGCAGTTAAACCAAATGAGCGCTATGGGGTTGAGAAAGTCGGTCAGCATGAAGGGCCGAACGTGACCACAACCTCAGCTGACTTCATGAAAGCATGGGTCTAGACAAGATAGTCGAACAGTTAAAAAAAAAAAAAAAAAACTTTTGTTTGTTCTTTTGCTGTTTTTTGTTTTTATTTTGTAGATTTGACGAGCACTGGAGGTCCATCGGGGGCGATGAACGTCAAGGATGCCCGAGTGTGGGAATGGACCAATAGATGGCGCCACCACACAGACCCGTTCCTTGGAAGTCGCGTGATGCTTACGTAACAGAGCTGCGGTCCTGTTGCCGGTGTGAAAAGGACGCTTTGGAACTTTCAACAGAATGAATATGGCCTGCGGGTCTGATGTTGTGTAAAGATGCCGCGGCATCTCTTGTAGTTTTTCGTCTTAAAAGAAAGTTAAATCTTAAAATAAAGTTAAAAGTTCAAAGATTAGCTGTTTATCCTTGTCTCCCCATCTTTATATATATACTTCTTTATTTGATTGCAGACAGTCTTAATATTGACAGCAGTTCTATTAGATTCATTTTATATCCTAAATATGTGCATATTAATATATTCCATATTGTTTTCCCAAAATAATTATTAAAAATTATCCTAAAAACTGTTACAGGATAATGCACAAGGTAATGGGGCGTGCATTATATGTTGTTAAGAGTAAACCTAATTTTCATTAACAGAATGTTCAGTGCAGGATAGATTTAATCTTACTTATAAGTGAAGAATACAAGGGAAAAACCACTTGATTTTGTATAGGGCTTTCCACATTAGGCCTCTTTGGCAATGAGAGCGAGAAATCGCCTACCTGGTATAAAAAAATGGTTACTCGCATTGTTTTTCTTTCGCGGTAACCATGATTCACGCCAGAGATCAGTGGACACGAGTAACACGTTTGTACCGCGAATGAAGAACCGAAAGAGAAAAAACGGTTTCCTGTCGCCAATGTCCGCCAAGCAGACACTAAGGTAAGACTCCTAAAAATTCAAGTGGGTCTTCCCATGTACTCTTCAAGTAGAATGAATATTATCCTTAAAACACACAGTAAAGCTTTTTATGTAACTTAATCTATAAAAGGCAAGCATCTTGGTAGCTACAAGTGCTGGATCAAGCTTTACGAAGTAAAGTTGTAGTAAAAAACGGTGAAAACATTTATCATTAGCTTAGTAATTATTATTGTTTTAATATAATTTTTTCTAAATTAAACTGTTCTCAGAACTTGCGTACGAAAGGAATTTAGCTATTACAGAAGCAAAAATATCTAATAATTGTAGATATACAGTTTTTTAATTTCAGAATTTTTCTAACTACAATTTTAAATTTCTAAAATTAACAAAATTTATAAATTTAAATATTTGATATCATTTAATGAGGTTGCTTATTTGTTTTAAAAGTGGAATACTAAATAATATTCCGTGGGCATACTCACTTTATTTGCTATTTCTGGTTTGTATTATTATCACATACATCAAGGTTATCTTATCAATCATTCTCAAGGAACTTGACAGCTGTTTTTTGTATAAAAGAAGTAGAGTGTGCTGTATACAAATAATATTGTAACACTTCGTTCAAAAATGTTATTAAAACTTTTTATTGATTTGTTAATGTAAAGGAAAAACGAATACATTTATCCAGATATATTTCCCGAAAAATAATAGTGAATCTAAATTTATAATATATATGAATTGATACTTTTGAAAAGTTGAATGATAAACGAAAATTTTTCTAATCTAATAAAAATAGTTAAAAAATCTAATATCAATATACAAGCATACTGTTGACATAAAAAAATAAAAGAATTAAATTGCCTATTTCCCTGTTACTTTAATACTCATTAAAATTATAATGGAAAACGTGTGTTTTATAACAGTAACTCTCACCTAGAACCACTTTTAAAGAAGATTTACTCTCCTTAAAATAATCGTCGAACTCAGCATTTAGTTGTAATTTGAGTTATCAATATTTTTACATTCTTCATTATTATTTTATTTCTTTTTAATTAAAAAAAGTAAACAAAAAAATTAGCTTAAAAAACGTCAGTTAGTTGTCAAGAATAATATGTAAACTGTTTTATAAAAAATCTTATTTTATCAAATGGATAATTGATCGACACACCGATTTGACGTAATTTCTCGACACTACCAATTTTAATAAACCAACATTAACCAGCAAAATACTTTTGTTTTTCTATTAAATCCTTAGACTAGATCGAATCCTTCTCTTAAAAATTAAATAAAAAAGTTTTCTGTTTAAAACCCGTTTTGAACTCGTTTCCTATTAAACTCAGTCACCTGATACAGGGGTTCATCCAAATGAATTTTGTTATCAAATTTCCAATAGTGTGGGAAAGTCACCGTATGTAATTGTCATTTTTATGTGAGTACAAAATTTTGTTGATCTGAGTTAAAATCTTTAGTTACCACTTGGTCATCCATTCTACGAAAATCTTAAATTTAATCGTTTTTGTAATATTTAAAAAAAAAAGAATAAGAAATTGTAATCTTAAGTTCCCATAGCGCCGAATAGTTGCTAGTTGGAATTTTTAGAGGCTCTAAAGATAAAGGAAAAAGCAGGTGAAACTTTTATTGGCGTGGATCAATGATTGCCTCAGAAGGAACTGAAACCGTTGACTCACATCAATAAAATTTCACACAAACTCCAAGGATATAATGAAAAACCAATTTCTTGTTTAAATATTATTTAAAGATCAATAGAATCATCAAATTTGTATTTATGAAGAGGCAACTCAGATGTACAAAAGTTAGAACCCATACTAAATTAAATTTAACTTAAGGTAAAGTTAAGTTGAACTTAACGTAAAGTTAACTTTAACTTAACGTAAAGTTAAGTTTAACTTAACGTAAAGTTAAGTTTAACTTAACGTAAAGTTAACTTTAACTTGATGTAAAGTTAACTTTAACTTAACGTAAAGTTAACATTTTGACACTATTGGAAATTTGATATTAAAAAAAATCAATACACCCATATGCGTGGATTTTTGTTCCGTGATAGGTTTAGAAATCTCAATTTAATAAAAATATATTACTTGGTGCGCTTTTCCATATTATCCGCGATCTTTATTCCACTTAATAAAAATGCATATCCAAACAAAAATGTAATTTTGATCAGACATGGTCATAACTTGGTAAACTACACCTCTTTTTCGCACCTTCAATAACCACATTAACTTCGGCACTTTCAGAACTTGGGCAGAGGTAATCACGGGTGCAAAATTTACTACCCCAGTCTCGCGCGAAATAACTTCTCTAATGAAACTCATGAGAATGTTTTTAACTCATTACCTTGAGTACTTTAGAAAAATACTGGTGGTTTCATTCACTTGCAGTAGAAATTGGGCAATAACTTATCCCGGTTGAATTTAATGCAATTTTAAGCCATTTGGGGAGAGAGGGAGCTTTAGTTAATGCTTATGAAGAAAAATCGAGTGTTAAATATATGACAAGTGATAAATGGAATGGTTGTATGTGTTTCATTGAATACAGATTTGGTACAATTATTTAAACACTAAATAAATTTTACTTGTGAATTACTTGGCTATGAAATGAAATTGTTAGTTCCTAGTAACTTTAAAATACCAGATTTACATCAAATTTCAAATAAATTTGAGAGGTGTCTGTGACTGTAATGCGTTCAACACGCCATGGCAAAACCTCTCAAAACCATTCTGCCTTTCACCAAGGTGTCCATGAGATAAAGTAAATAAAATTACCGAAAGATAAACTTCAATGTTTTATTTTTTTTAAAATAAAATATTGTAAATTGATTTGTATTTAACAAAAGAAAAGTTAATTTTCTTATGTTTACACTATATTTAAATCTACATTTCACACACTAAAACTTACCTTGACAAAAGGTTACATTGTATTTTAAAGTTTTAAATAAGATCTAAATATAAATATTTGTAAATTATTTCCTTTTTGAAGTTGTTATGCAAAAACTTATTGAATGAAATTATAACATTAGAAGAAGACATAAAATTTAACCAACTAATTACCAAGGTTTTTTTAAGCATTTGGTTAAAAAATATTTTTATAACTCTGTATTTACTTCTTTTTAAAAGAAAATTAAATTAAGTATCGACATTGCGCCCGTACCCTCTTCGATCCGCCCGTACCCTTTTTCAAATTCAGTTCTATCCGTCCAATTTTAAAAATAATTTTTTTAGAAAGATATTAAATCAGATACCTGTCTTTTAAAAGTCATTTTGTCTACCTCTACTATTTTCCGTATGTATTTTCATATGTCTTTTGTAAGACAGTAACATATAATTTCAGTTCTCTCAGTCCAATTTTTAAATGTTAGAAAAGTATGACATTGCATACCTATCTGTTATACCTGGTTTTCGTATGACTGTCAATGCGTACACTCTAAAAAAAAATCTGTAAGGTTACTAAGAATTCTCTAGGAAACTCAGCTTCCATAAGTTTTTTTAGTAATGTTACATAAGAAATATGTGTATATATTACTAATTAAAGCTTAGTATCCAATACAATCATTTAAATTGCAAGCATACTATAAAAACTTCAGTAAACGTTACAAGATATATTCTAGTAATCAATACATCCACTTATGTAGTATCTTTACTAGGAAAAGTTAGTAACTAGCAGTTTCAAAAATGTTAAACAAGAGGGCGCTACTAATTTTCTTTTAGTCAAGAATTATTTCGACTTTTCCGGAGCAGGTCGCAGGATTCGAGCTCACAACCTCAAGATTAGCTCGTCTTTCAACGAGAAGTAGCGCGCTTGTCCACGCGGTCATCGGGACATGCAGATCCTTTGCGTGTAAATAATGAGGTTAAAATCTTGATCGATATAAAGCTTTCGGATATGAAGTTTTAGAAATAATTTATCGCAATTTGTATGTATGTACTAAAATAAAAAAAACACGTTTTTCGGTTTCTCATCGTTGCGATATTGATTCGTTATAATTTTTCGATGAAAAACACATTGATTGAATTTTCACCTTTGACCGATATCGAATCAGACTTTTATCTCTTAGTCTCGCACACTTTCAATTTACGGACGCGATCACCGGTTAGTTTTTGCTAAATCCGATTGCCGATCGAACAAATTTCGAGAAACAAAACAATGCAACAAGGGAAACTACGCATCTCTCAAAAAGATAGCCAGGTGGCGCTGTAAGCGTTACAACAATTTACTTAGTATTGCTTAGTATTACTACAGTAGTTTCTTTAGGTTATAGATGATTTTCTAGTAAATGGTGAAAACCTGTTAAGTTACTAAGTAATCGTTAGTAAATTCAAGCCAAATTTTTTACAGTGTACTATAAATACTTTTGTAAACTAAAGTAACAGGAAAGTTGGCTATTCTAGTTCTTTCAGAAGTTCTTTTCAACTAAATTTTATATATACATAGTTATTTTATTATTATATTTTTGTAAAACAATAGTGAAGTTATGTATTTTACCGTTCTGTAATATGTTTGTGTATCTCGTGTGTCCGATCATCTGCCAGATTTTGTCAGTTTTGTTAGTTTTTGTGTTTTGTTATGTTTTGTTCCCCTTTTGTTTGGGTGTAATTTGAAATATTATTTTTAATTTTCTTTAATGGGGATTTTGATTGTTTAATTTTAAGTGTTGTCTGGAAAGGCCCGGGGGCCCTTTGACAACCAATGTATTTCTGTGAAATAAAAGTGTTCTTCTTTTTTGTGTATAAGTGTATTATGTTTCGTTACAGGCTTCATTTCGGAAGTCAACGCAGCAATGGTACCCTGCGTGAACATCACTCTCGCCGTCAAGGATCCGGATCTGGTAGACACTCCTTCAGACCCGGGAGGACAGTCCGCCACCACACAGTCCTCCGTGATGGAATGGGGACTGCCCTCGTCGCCAGACCCTTGGACATCCACCGGACACCTCAGCCTGGCAGTCCTCGTCGTGTTTGTGCTGTCCACGGCCATCATCTGCAGCAATGCCCTCATCCTGGTGGCCGTGTACAGATTCAAGAGGCTGAGGAACCCCAGCAACTACTTCGTGACTTCGCTGGCTTCGGCCGACTTCGGGCTTGGGCTGCTTCTACCGCCCGGTCTGTACTTCGAGTTTATGAGATCGCAAGTGAGGTGCATACTGCTGTGCTTGCTGCCTTATTGCCTGTTTATATTGCTGTGTTCTGTGGCGCTGATGAGCATGACGGCTGTCGCTGTGGATAGGTGTACGGGTCTGGCTTCTCCTCTAAAGTACAACAACATAATCACGCACGGGTCCGTGGTGAGGTACATTGCTCTGTTCTGGATATACTCTCTTTTGATGTCCTCTTTCCCAATGCTGTACTGGTTCTCGGCAAAAGGGTCTTCCGCCACGCAGAACTGCTCTTTCACAGCGGTCATACTGTGGCCTTCTAGAATGTTCCTCTTTGCGATGCTGTTCGTCCCTTGTTCCTTACTTATCATAGGCAGCTATGGTTATGTCTATGCCGTGGCCAGATCGCATGCCAGAGCTATATTCTCTGCAGAACTTTCGTTCCGCCAGCACCCTTTGTCTGGGCCGAAGTATGGCCGCACACTCGCAGTCACTGTTGGACTCTTCTGTGTATTATGGATGCCCTTTCAAGTGACAGCATTCACGGATTCGTTCAGTGAAAAGACCGTGTTCTACTTGGGATTGCTAACTTTAGCCAGTGCAGCGACAGACCCTTGGATATATGGATTTAGGAGCGCCGAATTTCGAATAGCTTCCATACGAATTTTGGCAAATACTTTTCCACAGCTGAAAGGGGCTATTCTGAAACCCCAAATACGACACGAGAGTTTGATTAGCTGTGCATCTCATGTCCGCATGGGTGTGACACCAAATCACATGACTGCTGACACTATGTGCGCAACTTATATTGAAATACCGATGTTGGCAAGGTCCTTTGAAGAAACGGCGGTTGCCGAATTATAACCTTTTATAATTACTTACATTAAAATGCGTATTGTTATCAATAATTAAAATGAATATTTATTTACACTTTAACAAAGAAAGTAACGCATTATGGCTATTTAAAATTGGGATATAAAACTATTAACTTAAAAAAAGTTAATTTAAATATAATGCTTTTTATGTTCGAATAAAAAGAGCTTCCAATCAAAAATGTATTTACTTATATTTTCTAGTCTTACTCTAAACGAACGCTTTTAGTATAACACCATTCCCCAAAAAATAAATATCCTTTTTTCGAAATGCAATTCATTCTTTAACAAAACTAAAATCGAAATAAGCGTTTCATTATTTTCTTTAAAACATTTTGAATGTTAAATTATCCCAATCCACCTATTTTTTCTATTTTTGGTCAAACAAATATTGGTTGTGCTTCTTCTTAAATAGTTTGTATATTTTTTTTAGAAATCAATTATGAGATTACTTAATTTTTCGATAATTTAAATTCTTTAGAATAATTATAAGAAAGTGTTCAGCTAGTCACAAAAGAGGCCGAAGTAAACAGTCATTAAATCATATGATCCTGATTTAATGGAATTAAAAAAATACTTTTTTATATTACCATGCAAAAAATTTCCACTTCTTCAAATAAATAATCGTGTATAAAGTCACGCTTTAAAGATACCAATGTGCAAAAGTTACTATGCATAAAAGTAGCTTTTCTCACTATTTCATCCTACACAACACCTACATTTTTCAAGTAATATTAAAAAAGGCTGAATGGAGCATGAGAAAAAATTTATTTTGTAACTTAATGAAACTATTCAGTAGCGTTAGAATCTTATACGCGAAGTTAAAAATATATTTTCACGTCATGATAAAAAAAATATCTAAAGCTCGTGCCTAAATTAATTTTTTTTTACAAGGATGAATTTTTCGACGGTCGTCGTTCCTCGTTCGTCTAATAAATAATATTCCACCCTCGTTTAAATTTTTTTTACTTTAACACACTTGTTGCATAAATAAGTGTATTGCAACAGATAGATTATAAATAGATACAGTAAATTGTATAGCCAGTAGTTATACTAACTCTTATATTGAATTTCTTTTAAATTTTGTGTTGATATGTCCTTCAAGCCTATTCCTATCGCTTTACGGAAATAGTATAGCCATAACAGATACCCTCTGTTTTAGTAAGCATTCATAAAATTTTAAGCAGAGTCTTGTACAAAAATAAAGTTTTTACTACACATTTATTTAAATAGTTTTTAAAAAAATACTCAACTTTTAGTTCCAATAAATATATTCTTTAAAAAAACATTTAATGGATTTTTTGTGTGATTGAAAATATTAGCAATAAAATATTCTGTTTGAAAAATATTGCTATTACAATTATTAAAACTGGAAAAAAAGTTAAGAATTATGTTGATATATTGTTAAAAATAAATGAAAGTAAGTATTTTGACTTTTCTCTCACTTTTATACATTTGCTTTCCCATGCGCCGATAATGCTTGAGCAAATTATCTCATTAAAGATATACAAAACTTAATAAAAAAAGTAAGATTATTAAAATAATTCACTTGTTTGAAGTGGTTTTAAAAAAACTTCATCAATAATAATTTTTTAAGTTTAATGAATAATGAGTAATAAATGAATAATGAATGTTGATAATACTTGAGCAAATTATCTTATTAAAAGTATACAAAACCAAAAAAAAAGTAAGATTATTAAAATAATTCTCTTGTTTGAAGTGGCTTAAAAAAATTCATGAATAATAAATATTTTTAAGTTTAATGAAATAATAAAATGTAGAAACTTTGAAAAGTAATGTGTAATGTTATCACAACTAACATTTTACTGACGAATCCATACGAATGATCCTTCAGATACATAACATGAAAATCGGCCTTTATTTATTTTTTAATTCGATTTTATGTTTGGTAAAATGAGGAGACTAAATAGGTATTTTTTAAATAACAAATGTTTATAACTATTTTTAATTTCATTTATTCTTATATAGGAACTATTTAAGCAAATTATCTCAATGTCATCCAATGCTGTGTACAAATGCTCTTCCCCTGTGAGCTTTAAATGTGATTAAATAAAAATATAAATGTAACCTAATTTGTATAGCTTACTGTAAATAAAGTATTTTAACCAGTTTATTTTTGTGTCATCATTGAATAGTTTGGGTTAAATGACAACAAAAGATAGGCAGAAAATATCATCAACGAAATCACGGTACTGCAAGCTTAAAAAGAAACGTTTTCTCATAGTAAAAAATTTATTAATCTTTTTTTTTCTAACATCGTATTTAATATTCTGACAACAAAAAGCTTCAACAGTACATTTTTTAAATGTGCTCTTTCCCAAAAGAAAAAATCTATGTGCTTATTTTAATTTAACATTTGCATTTTTACAACAAAATTATTAATTTGACGCAATGCATTGATACATACACGAAATATGTGGTTTCATTTTATTTAAAAACCAAGGATCACACAAGAACTACAGCAATTGGCCAAATATCTTCATTACGTGACCGAATCCATGTACATGGATGTATTCACCAGTCTCTCAGGAATGTGATAAAATCTGTAGCCCGGCCACCAGAGATTTCGTATCTGGACGACTTCTTGCAGGGAATCACTAAACAGCGTCCAGCAACCTACAGCGAGGAAAAAAGAATGAGCTTCAAAGAGTTTTTTTATGGAACCAGTGGAACAAAAAGTAACACTTGGGTGTGATTGTTGCTTTTTATAGGTGACAATAGCCATGAAGGAAGGTAGGTTTTAAATGTAATAGGCTGAACAATGATTCTGGTTTTATGTTCAAGACTTATATATCAAATTCAGTAAAACTAAGCATTTTAAAAGTTTTTATTGTTTAAAATACAAAAAAATAGAGAAAGTTACAAAATATATATATAATGCTTATCTTATATTAAAAATTTGAAAATAGAATGCAAAAAATTTGAAAAAAAAAGCAAAAATTATGATTTCCTATATGTTGTAAAGGTTTGCAAATTATAATGGTTTGAGAGGAAAAGAAAAGTCTTGAAAAAGAGAAGCATGAAAAAGTAATGTCATCTATAAAAAAATAAACCTTGAATATAAGATTCAAATATTCGATTACGTCATTTTAGGATACAAAATTCATTAACAATAAGAAAAAGCCATAGGTTAAAACATGCAAATATTTTAATGTGTAAGGTTTATTACTTTTTAAATACATAGTTTTTATTTCATGAAATTTCATATCTTTTGAAACATTCAGGCATCAGACTACAAAATTAATTTGTCAAAATTTCAGCACTTAAACATAGTTCGTATGCTTCTGCCAGATGGGCCCATTCAGGGATGGGCCGTCTAATAAGCCTAATGCATCATTTTTGGAAATCACATATATTTTAGAGCATTGCTTTATAATTTAAGCATTTATTCACCAAGTATTAAAATTGTTTTCACAAAAAAAAATCAAATTATATTTCAATGGATAATGTCCTCTTGTTATTTAGTTACTAAGTTTCATTTAATTATTGGTTTGTTATCTCTCTAATCTCACATTGTGACTTTTTGAAATTAATTCAAATATTTTGTTGTAAAATATTATTTAAGGAAATTTAAAAAAGTGGGATCATAGAGACCAGTAAGTTGGCTACGTTTAGCATATCAATAACCCTTTGGAAAAATATTCAATACAACCGGAGAAATGTTTCTTAGAAAATAATTTCTTCCACTGGATTAACACAAGGCACTTTGGTTTGGAGATACATGTTAGGGTGGGCCAAAAAAACCTTTTTATTTTATTTCGGATAGTTATAGTGCGGAAAAGTTGCTATTGGTATAAAGACATGAAAAGAACTAATTTTTTTTATTAATTTATTTTCCGTTCGCGCAATGCCCTCAAAGTTGGCAAAAATTTGACAAAAACGTGTTTTTTATGACTTTTTTAAGCACGATAGATGTTTTTAGTTGCGTTTCCTGAATTAACTACTAAGTACGTAAAATTAACATATATGCATTTTTCATACACTTGTGTTAAATCGGTCAATTTTGCAAAAACTAAGAATTTTCCTCATTTTGTACTACGTTGCGTGACGTAAGATCTGGCTCGAATGTATAATAAGTGCATATATTTTTATTTTAAGTACTTTTAGTAGTTAATTCATGAATAGGAACGCAACTAAAAACATCTATCGTGCTTTAGATAATTATAAAAAGTACGTTTTTTCCAGTTTTTTTCCAACTTTGCGCGAAAAGAAAAGTTAATAAAAAAAATAATTAATGCATTTTTCATGTCCTTACCAATGGCAACTTTTCCACACTATAGCAATCCAAAATAAAAAAAAAAAAACGTTTTTTCGGTCCATCCCTAATCCATATTCAATCGGTCTCAATAACATCTTCTTGGCCTTATCTGAATGGTTGTGGCAGCATATGACAAATGACAGTGATTCCGCCCTCTAGAAGGGAAGGGCGTAGGCTATATAGCCCATTACCCCGCTCGCCAGAAGAGACAGTCACAAGAGACACACAAAGAAGGACGCACAAACACATAGACAAATAACAACATTTATTGACAAACACAAGCATCCATGCCTTTACCGGGATTCGAACCAGGCCCAGCAGCTCCAAAGGCTAGTACACTAACCATTGCGCCAGTGGACCGGCTTGTGGCATCATAAGTAAGTAATAATGTTAACTCACCTTTTGGGTTATCGCGGGAGATGGACTCGAGAAAGTTCGTCGCTCTGTTACCACCGGGTGGACACAACTCCGAAGCTGGTGCGAAGCTCTTCTCGGAAACTGGGAGCCGAAAGTGCAGGTAAGATTGCAGGCTGAATGCCTCGGATTTCGGAAGACCTGAAAAACAAACATAAGGAGAGGCGTTCATAAATTATGTGATGTGGCATTGAAGATTTATTTTAAAACTACGTGTGAATTTAATTTAAATAAAAACCATTAAAAGACAAAACATAAAAAAGTGAATGTTTGGTTTATAATTTCAATTTTCATATTTGCTCAGTTTTATTTTTAATGCAACCTGTTAAACTTAACACTTTCAAACATTGATTATAACATTATTATTTGTAAATAAAAAAATCAAATGTAGAAAAAAAAATTCATTTGGCATTCGTGCCATTATTTAATTCTCTGTATACGGATCCCTCGAACATGGACCCAGTGGAGACTAAAAGGATTTCCAAATTTAACTATTTACCTTTTTCTTGCCTTTTTCATTTAGTGACTGCCTTACTTTAAAGTCAGTATTAAGATTTTATAATTGGGCCAAAATTTTCCTATTTGACTTTAGTTTCTATAAAATTTAAACAATGAATCATTTGAGCCCCTACAGGGCTATCTTCGATGGATCCGTAGAGGCCTTCGAATACGATGAAACTAAATCTTTTGTTCATTAAGAGGTAAATTAAGCATTTAATCCAGATAAACCTTAACCACTAGTTGTAAGTTAAGTAAATCGGAACATTACCCGTATAATGGGTATTATTTTCAACTATCCCTTTGGAACTAATTATCAGTGCATTCTTGGGACCGATTGTTGTTTCAAAGTCAATCAACTTTATTAGAGCGCTTAGCCTTTTCTCTTCTACCAAGTATCCCTGAAAAGCAAGAAAAATAAGAGTTTCTAAGTAAAATTGAGTGTGCATCGAACAGTATGTTGAATTCGTTCATTTAAAATCACCATTTAACTTCATGTTTAAAATTTGGTACTTTTCAATTTTGCGGGCGCAAGCGAAAAAGTCACCGAAAATATATTTAAACGCCACCAAACGTTTTCTTATAGCAACCTTTCTGTGTATGCTTTGATCCATTAACCCTGTAATGCATGATTTTTTCTTTTCATCCCGAAAAAATCTATTTCAATCTTTAATACTCATTCATTATGGCGAAATATACCGAAAACAAATGTACTGCATTGGAATTTAAATAATTTCAATTTTTAAAATTATTGTCATTTGGTAAAAACCGACTACAAAATTCCAATTTCAATAAGAATGATTAGAAATCTACTAAATATATATTTCAAATTACACTCTTGAACTATAATTATTTTTTCAAAACAATTTATTTGTATTTAGTACTAATATTATTGTACTTTGAATACTGCCAAAGACTAATTTCACAACAGTTAATAACTTCACTCTTTTGAATACTATTTTCTAATTCTAATTTTGAATGCACTTTTTACTACCGTCACCTATGAGGGTTATTAGCAGCTATAACTTCAAAATGGAATTTAACAGATGAAAAAACACAGATTTGTCGAGAGGGACCTATACTTTAATAGAATAAAGTGGATTATGTTACTTGTTGTCAAACGGCAACGGTATGCAATAGAGGGTTAAATAAGTATGCTACGTTTTGTTAGCGAAGAAAGCCCATTTTACACCTAAGATTCCGTTTTGCGAGATTTGCTCCTGCGAAATGGAAAAGTAGGTACCTAAAATTCATAAGTATTGATGGAAACCTTAAACTTGTATTGAAGCATAGCAAGTTTCTTTTAAATAGCTTTCGTTTATATCTCTTTAAAATTAAAAATAGTTTTATTGGATTTAGCTAACCTGAGTATGATCGTTAGTGCTACATCTCATACATCATCATTTTTCCTGCTTTAAGAGATCAATTTTTAATATTCTTATCACAGCGTTGTATTTGCACACTTTAAATATTGTGACAAAACTTTTCATTGTGTAGATATACAAATTATTTTTAAACATAGCAGTTTTAAGGAATTCTAATTTCTTCATTTGGTGTTTAATGAAGTGATGCGTTAACTGATCTTATTTTCTATGCTACCAAATATGGAGACAAATTCAAGATAAATTTATTTTAAATTAAGTTCAACTATGTATGCCGCAAACAATGTTTATTTGGCAAAAAGAGAAAAAATAGTCGTAGGATCACAGGCAAGGAACTTGCAGATCAAACTTTTCTAATTTAAAAAAAAATAAAGCTTTTTAACTTTTTACTCTCTTTAACGTTCGTTTAAAAGAAATCTTTGTTGCTTATTTAGCCAAAAAAAAAGGGAAAAACTTTAACATGCAATATTGAGTTTGAACTAAACTTTCTTTTATTGAGCTGAAAAAAATACTGTGGGATTTTTCTCTGACAAAATTGAACTCTGACTTTTCTAAAAAGTTCAATTAAAAAGTGACCAAATTAAAAATTTACCAGCCCTTCTGATATGATCATTCAGTAGTTTTTCCCAATAATTGTATTAATGGTGAATAAATATACCACAAAAAAAGGAAAAACCCGAAAATTCTATTATTAAATGTACGTTTATTTCTTACATTAGTAATAGTATTTATTTATCGGAGGATGTATATCAGTACTAGTGTATAAATTTTAGAACAAGCTTTTTATTTATTACTATACCGATTTTGCTTCGTTCTCCTGGTTCGTATCCTTGATTGTATGCATCCACGATGGATCTCCTTTAAATATGGATCGTACAAAATGGAGCGATTTCAAATCATCCTCGGATGGAGGAGACATACATTTCCACGAGTATCCATCTAAGCTTGGGTATAAGGGATAAAAATTTAAGTCAATAAAGTAAGTGGTCATAGAAATTTAGTGCTCATATTTTTTGTCCTTAAAAAAAACATTTTATTTCTTCAAAAATATTTTAGTCTTGAAAATATTTCTTTTCTAACTTTATGTAGGCATAGGAAAGGTTACTTTCATTAATAAAGTTAATTTATAAGTATATCCACAAGTTTTTGGTTAAATCAATTACGACATTTTAGCTGTTTGTCAAGAGTTCTGTATCTAGTAACTAAACGTAATTTTACAATAAGTTAAATTCGTCAAATAAAAGGAATAGTTTACAAATTTTTTTTATGCTGCGATAGGGCATCTTATTATGGTAAGGAAATATGGTAGCCAATTTTATTGAAGATTTATTTTTTCCAAAAAAGTGCCGATTTTTTTTAATATTTTTAATTTTAATCGGCAAAGATATTTGTTTACTTAAAATAAAGCGAAATCGAAATAGTGAAATATGATTATAGTAAAAATATTTCTTTTTTACCAATCTATCCATGAATCATCCCAGTAAAGATATCATATCAATCTATGAATTAATTATAATCATTAATTTGAAATTTAATGAATTTAAAATGTACTACAAGTCTTTATGCTTATTGCATACATTTCGCTAGGTAATATATGGCATTTTAATAATTATACAAGAAATAAAATGAGAAAAATAATTTTCTATAGAATTCTATAGAAAAAATTTACATTAAACCATTTAAATATATCATGCTGACCGTTTCTATCTAATAACTTGCATCAATGATTTTAAATTCTTTTTATCCGAGTATTTTTTTAATTGAAATTATTTTTAATAATAAACGAAAGTTTGGACATGTACCTGTAAAAAAACGTTTTGCTGCGAACATAATCTTCTCCTCGTCCAAGCGCAATGTAATAATCCCTTTTAGTACCAAAAATTTTAGCAAAAAAGGAAATTGAATTGAACTTATTTTCCGCCTGCAACATAGGCAGAGAAATTTCTAAAATACGTTGCTCATCGACATTGAGAATAGCCCCCGAGGAGCAAAAGTAATCCATTTTCAAATTCAGTTTATCTTTCAACATTTCGAAAAGTTATTTGATTAAAACTAATGCGAAAATAGGTATTGCAAAAATAAATGTCAAAATTCTTTTTTCATGTGTAGGATCACTATAAAACACTAGTTTGCAAGTTGCCATTCTCGAAAATATTAAATATGATACATTTAATTTAATGAATTTAGTTGTATGATTATCTTTATTAATTTGACTTAATGAAATTATTAGATTTTGAATGTATCCTTTCATCCTCAAGCTCGTGCATGAAACTTTTGAAATTGTAAAGTTTTTTTTTTTTTGCATGAGCTGAAATACGGTAGCTAAGTAACGAGGGTTTTTTTTTTTTTTTTTTTTTTTTTGCAGAAAACTGTAAGTTACCATTTTAATTAGTAAGGCTGAGGTCCCATGGATTGATGCATCATGCCGAGGAGATTACCAATTTCAGATTCTACCTACACTCCAGCCATCCTATAGAATATAAACGATAGTACTAAGAAAAAAATCCATTTACCAAATACCGTCGTTTATATATGGGGTTGTGCACGTTAAATCTGTTATGATCCAAGACCTGATACCGCGATAGATGTAGCTACGATTTCGTTGTGTGCCACCTCAAGAATTGTTTTCTATACATTTTTTTTAAATTTCAAAGGCGCCGCGCAGTGACACCATGAAGTCAGGACCCATGAAACAAAGAGAGCTAAAAAGTCCATCAGCGTCAGTAGTCTGCAAATCGAATAGACATATATGTATCCTCGAGTGCTCCTCGTCACTTGACAACGTTTCAAAATTACAGGCTTATGGCCAATATCTCTTGTGTAAATCTAGTTCTAAATTAATTCACCCAAAAAAAATTGCAAATTCTCTTCTTTGAAAAGGTCATAGTAACTTTACAAATTGACTTTTTGTGTGTATGTGGCTTACAAAATACGTGTAAGATTGGCGACAAAAGAATGCTTTTATAAAAATAATTAGACATTTTCTTTTGTTATTTCATTTCTTATAAAAAAAAATCATTCTAATTTTGGCAATACTACAAATGGGGTTTGTACTCTTACGAGTATTTCATGACAAAAAATGTTCCAACTTTTGTATGGAACACTTAAAAAAATATTGAAACTAGCTAAATAGAACACTCTATGCTATTCTTTTATTTATGGGGAAGAATATTACAAATTTTTTTTTAATCTAAATTAAATACTTTTTATGCTATATTTAATTGTTGGTCACTAGGAAACTTTTGCGATGAATGCGGGTAACTTTGTTCCAAGATGTAACTATTTCTTTATGGAACTTTGCACTTTCAAAAATGTATGTAAAAGTGTATTCTGTTTAACTACTTTTGAAGATGTCTTATTTTTATGATTATCCATTTTAAGATTATTAAAAAAATATATAAACGATTTTAACCCGTAAAAAGATAAAGATGGAATGCAAGAAACGTCAACATTCCAAATTGCTTTGTCGAAATGTTAACATTTTGAAATTCCATGAATAGATTTTTTTTCTTGTATAATAAAATCGTTGGCTTTTTTATAAAAAAAAAATTTTTACTTCTAAAAATAAGTTATTTTCCCTTATAAAAAATTTAAGTTTATTTTTCTTTTAAGCGTCAGTCAATACTGGTATTCATAGTGTAATGTCATTCTTCGATGCACTGCAATGCAATGTAAACGTTAAGTTAAATACAATTTTTAATAACTATGTATCTTAGAACTTAGTTATTTTTATGTTTAAACATTTCAATACTGCTATTTAATTCGATAACCCATCTTTTGAGGATGTTAAAAAGTATGTTTCTTATGTATTTCATGCTTGGACCAAAGTTACCCGCCTGGATCCTAACCGAGCTCTAATTTTTGTTTAACTAATACTAATTTTTTTATTAATTTATGAATTTTTTTTAAAAAATGCCAATAAAATATTCCTAAAAGTACAGTAGAATTATAATTACTTATACAGTTAGAATGCATAATTATTTTTAAGTGTTCAAATCGTTTTTTTTTTTTAGTTTCTTTTGTAAAAAAAACTATGGTTTTGGACCAAAGTTACCCGCACTGATACATTTCAACGCTTGTGTAAAAGAGAAGAAGAATATTATTCCAATATGCCAATTTATGTATTACTACACCTTTACAGAGTCTTCATAAATTTAACAAAAATGTGTTGCTACGACACTGACCAACACTAATAAATAAGAAGTTTTACTTGGGATAATGGATAAAATTAAAATCCAAAGAGTGAAATAAAATATCTTCTTAAAAGATTTTACTTCTCATTTTCCTGATAGATGGCAGTACGAGTGATGGAATAAAACTTACTTCATGTGTGGTCTTTGTAATCTGAATTTGAATCAAAACTTGGTTTTACTTTGTCTCTTGACTTTGCTTTCATAATAAAATTAATAAACTTTAAAAAAAAACTATGATCTTTATCTCTATCATTATTTGGATTCATGAAACGGAGCAAAATTTCTTCTGACTGTTGTTTCAAATGCAAAGAAATTGTTGGTTGTGTTTTAGCGCTAAAGTGTAAAGAAGTAGACAGCCAAATACACAACTACTATCAAAATATTCAAAAATTGATAAGAATGTTTAACAGTTTATTTTAATTTAATGAATAAGAATGGATTTTAAAGATTCCTTGAAACTTTTATGTTCACCTGGCAAAGGATATTCTCAATCTTCTATATCACTAGAATTCAGCGAAGAATTTTGCGTGAAATCTCACCCTTTACATGAATTGATCGAAACAGAGTGGAAGAAGAAGCTCAAAGAATCGATAAACTTGTTCAATGCTTCTAAATTCCGACTTCATCGCATTATTTTGAATCAAGAAGATGAAGATAATTCGTATCCATTGAAGTTATGCGTTGGTACAACCTCTTATAAAGACTTCATCGGCACAAACTGTGCTCCTTATGCCCAGAAACTTGTCCAAGATGGACTCGAGAAGTCGAATTCGCAGCTCTACTTGTCTGATCCTATTGGCGTTGGTGGGTTGCTTGTAACCAGTGATGATCAGTTGGTGTTTATAAAGCGTAGTGAGAAGTGTGCTGAAATGCCTGGACTGATAGATCGTCCAGGTGGCCATCCGGAACCTGCTGTATGAGTTTTATGAATATTTGGAACACCTAAGATATAATTGTCGGTCTCGGTTTAGCGATTTGCATTACTTTTTGTGCCAAGCAACATGCAATTTGCTTCATGTGCCAAATGTTGTAAACACAGTAAAACCTCGATTTTACGCCCCTCGATCTACGTTTTTTCCCCATTTTTAGTTTTTTTTTTTCAAGTTTTTTTTTTTTTTTTTTTATACTGTAATGTTTAATTAAACCGTATTTTAAGTTTGTTTTTTATTTTTTCATTTCCATACGTTTTTTTTTTTTCCTAAATAAAAAAAAAAAAAAAATGTTCTAAAATAAGCACTCTTTTCCCCATTTCAAAGGCTACTTTTTTCTGAATCCTTTTCTTTTCCGGGATCATGATTTCCTTCTGCGGCGTTTTCAGAGATCTCTTTAAGACTGGACAGCATTGAAGGTTGCTGTTTAGCATGCTGTGGTCGCATTTCTAACCTTTTTGTGCCAAAATATGACGAGTTAAAAAACAATATGACGAGTAAAATACGCAAAAACTTTTCTGTTACTTTCTTGTTACTAACTTTTCTGTTACGTTGCTAAAGGAGACTCCTGTCACGGAGGGAAAATGTCTACATTGCGTCTTACGGTTTTACTGTGCTGTAATATTGATGGAAGTGAGAATTTGCATGATTTTTTTGTATTCTATGTAATTCCCGTATTATGTTTTTCCCGTATTTTACGTTTTTTTAACCTTTTAACCCAGCCCCTTGAGAAACGTAAAATCGGGGTTTCACTGTATTTCCTTAGCTAAGTGGCTATACATGGAGAGGCGGGACATGTGAACCATAGTACTCTTCCTCCAAAACATTAACAAATTAATTTCCTCTCACCAGTAATTGGTCTAGTGTGCCCATTCTTAAACTAATCATTTATGTTAGAAAATGTATTCGTTTAAAGGTTTTGGAGGAACAGTGGCAATATTTCAATTCTATTTAGTAAAGGTTCATATGTCCTGTTCCATGTATGGCCTGCTATACAACTTGATGGATAGGGAACACTAAGTAAAATTTTGAAGCTTGCCACGGCCATTATATCATAAGTGTACCGAATATTTATAGCCTTCAAATTGCAATAAGATTTGTTTTACCAGATATGATTGGAGTGTGAAAAGCAGTACCCATTACAGCTACTTTTCTAATTCATTAGGTGTTAATAATTATAATTTTTATTTTACTAAAAAAGAATAGCATAAAATAAATTACTAGTGGATTCTCTATTTTAGTCTAATATGAAGCAGTTAGCAATAAACACTCTTTAGGGACCTAAAGCATTTAATCCCTTGATAGGTTGTTTTTGTGAAGATTTCATTGCCATGTGAATAAAAACTAGTAATATTGCATACGACATTGAATTTTTTTTTTAATTTTAAGCTGATGCAAAGTTGTTTATTCAGTAATCTAATCGTCATATTTACCAGAGATTCCCTATAACATAATTTTCTGGGTTTAGTAAAGGCCTGTTAATCATAATAATTTAAGACTGTTGTGGGTTTGCTGTTTTTTTACAGTCATCAAACTACAAAACATTGAAATATGAAAAGCACAACCCTTTAGCATATTCTATTTTAAATTTCTTTTATACAAAACAATTCTTATGTTTCTTAATAATTATACTTAAAACATAAACACATTTAAGTTGAAAAGTTTGTCATTCTTTCCAAGTGTTTAGTGTTTTTTCTTTCAAACATTTTTTTTTTTTTGGCTAGGAATGCGTAATGCATATTTGCATTTCATATATGAATTTCAAAATAAAAACAAAAAAGTTGGGAAATGTGCGAAAAAAGTTTAAAATTTACAATTGTACTTTTTCTTTTCAACATTTTAATGAAGGAAGTTGATACCAAAAATCTTTATTTAAGAATTTACCAAAAAATTAGAGTCTGTTTTTTTTAATAATTATTATCAAACTTTCAAACAGTAGAATGTTATTTTAGTTTAATAATAATATTATGCTATTTTCTTAGGAAGTCAAAACAGCATTCGGCCAAGGCTTAAAGGATGTGGATCCATCTGCCATTGTCGAAGAAATATTTCAATCGGTCTTGAAAGAAATTAGAGATGAAGTTAACATACCTGTGCATGAACTCTCCCAACCTCTTTTGTTAGGAGTTGGATATAATCCTAACACATGGAGAAGACCCTCAATGGAGTTTTATGTTAGGTATACCTATTTTTTATAATTGTCACAAGTTTATTTTTCATTTTAAAAAATGTGAGACCTTTACATGCTTAAAATGCAACCATTAAGTGAATTTGAAGTATATATTTTAATTTACAAAAACAGAAATTTTATTTCAAATTATCATTCAAATTATGTATCATTAAATTATCTAATCACTCAATCTTTGACTTCCTATATTTAAGACCATTAGTTAGTCATATATGATGTATAATCTAGCTTAAAATTCTACATTTTATTTAAACACTTAAGTAATCAAACTTAATTGCAGGATAAGTTCAGAACAATTAAAATATTTTTACTTACTTATTGGGTTTTATGCAGCTGGTATTTACCAAATACACAGCATAACCTTCGCAGCGTGAATATTCGGTTGAGCCGGTGTCATAGAAGGGTGAGCTGGCAGTTCACTGGACTTTTTTTTGTCTTCAGATTGTCAGATTGCTGTAATGAATCCATTTTTCATCACCTGTCACAATGCAATGAAGAAAACTCTGTTTTGTTGCTGGAGCAGTTGTTTACAAACGATCAAACAACTATCCACTTCCCTTGGCTTAAAATCATAAGGAACCCAGTTTCCTTGCGCTTGAATCACTCCCAACGCATGCAATTGCTTGGAAATAGCTTGTCGGGTGACTCCCAATGCTGAAGCAAGCTCGTCTTGCCTTTAGCAAGATTCCTCATCTAGCAATGCTTCCAAATCGGTGACTTCGAAGGGTTTTTGGCCTTCTTTCACATGGATGGTCATCAATGTTAAAATCACCATCTTTGTAGCGACAAAATCACAGGGTTTGTACGCGGCCTTGAAAACCTTGAAAGTCCTTGAATTTTAAAATTTCGTTTTCAAGGCCTTGAAAAGCCTTGAAAAATCGAATTTTACCCTATTACCCTTGAGAATCCTTGAATTTTAACAGAGTCTAAATTTTTTTGGCAATCTACGGCGATCTGAAATTTGCGAAACTACGGCGATCTGAAAGTCTCGAAACTATGGCAATCTGAAAGTCGCGAAACTCCGTGGATCCGAAAATCGCGGAACTCCGTGGATCCGAAAATCATGGAACTCCGGGAATCCGAAAATCGAGAATCTCCGTGGATCCGACCTCGAATCTCGCTGTATATGGATGAAAACTAAGCTTAAATTTTGATAAATAACTAGTTTAAATAATGAATTTTAATAATAAAGATGACATTTTTAATTAAATTTTGATGATGAATTAAGATTAGATTACAGTAAGATGTCTTCAAATATCTGACAGTTCTGTCTCTGCGTGATCAGAAGAGTGTTTCATAAATCATTACTTTAGTAGCTCCGGTTCAGGCCTGACATGACCAACCAGAATATTTTCTTCTAATCAAGCATTCTTGAGTTGTGACCTTGTGATCACAAGAACAGCTTGAACCTTAAAATAAATTACTTTTGAAACATTTTAGGCATTTTTTTTTATTTCGGCTAATATACAATTTATTCGGTTTGGTCAATGATGACCAAATTAGAACTACATTATATTCCCCACAGCCCAACAATACATTAAGTAAGTGATTAGAAGGTACTTTTTTCCCGATCAACTCCAAATTTTCAATTAACCTATTGTGGTTAGGTCCAAATTGCGTTGGATAATTGGAGTCCTGCTGTAATTACTAAATAAACCAACACACAGATCATAAATTAAAAATAAAATTATATGGTCATGGTAAAAATCCTACTTTTTTTTTGTTTTCACATGAGATAACTGAATTTTGCATTTGATTTTTTTTTCTCAAATGGATTTGGCCGATTGGAAAAATAATTGGTTCGTTGACAGGTTTAATTTGTTTAGGCCAAAAAAAAGCAATATCCGTTGAGCCCTAGTTTTTATTACGAGTTGTGCAATTGTGAATTTCTTGCGTCTTAAATGCTTATTTTTTGGTGAAATGGGTGCTTAATTTTTATAATGATTTTTTGCTATGCACCCTGATGCAATATGCAAGTTTATGAATATTGTATTAGTTGATGAGTAATAAGTGCTTTTGTCCCTGTCCCGATTGCCTTGGTTTAGCCTTGAATTTCATATTTGAGAGCCTTGAAAAAGCTTGAAAGTCCTTGAATTTTTTCTCTGAAAAACTGTATGAACCCTGAAATCAATAAGGGCATGTTTAACTTGAAGCAGAGTCTCCATATACTTTTTGGAGCTCTTGATGCACTTCGGCTGCCGTTTTCTTAGCATGAAAGAAGAAAATCTAATCGATACTTCCAGCAAATGACGATTATTTGGAACGAAATCAGACATTTTCACACAACCAAAAAAGTTATGATGAAAAATAACTAACTTTTTAACCATACTTGTTTACTATGTGTCTAACCATAATATATATATAATGTATATAACCTTTAGGATGTGTTAAACTCGACCAGCAATTACTGTTGATGCCATCTATTGACAAACTGGGACAACTTAGTTGGGCACCCAATACTTTTCTCTTATCTTGTATGATAACCAATGTTGTTTGGGGAGTCGACTCAAAGCTGTGTAACTTCTACTTTAGACATGCTCTATATTTCAAACTCACGATCACTTTTAATAATATGTTTTATGTATCTAGCAAAACATGCAAATGAAATATTAAGTTATCCTATATTTGTCATTTGAATAAACCATGAGCATAAAATCAAAACTGTCCCAAATTGAGAGATGAAACTGATCAATATGACAAAGTCATTTGATTGAAGTTTTTAAAAAATCGGTTTAATAGCAAACAAGTTACCGATCAAAACAGTATTTTTCAATAAAATTTGCCCATTAAAATATTAATTGGACACGTTTCAATCAAAACTTTTTAATATTTTTAGAGTATTATTTTATATTTTTGCTCTTTTACTTACAAAATAACAAATCATTTTACTACTTTTATTTATCTGCAAATATTAGATATTGAGTCAGCACTCCACTTTTACACTAGTTACATACACACTAGTAAATTTCATGTATTTTATTATAATATCAACAAAAATTAATCTATAGTTTTTTAATGGATGAATATTGTTATTTTGCTTGAATTTCTTCACTGTTCTCTGGGATTGGCTTACTAACTACAATTATATTTTTTAAACCATTTCCAGTAACTTACTACAGTTTCCTCTTTACAACACTGAAAAGTGGCATCCCTGGGCACATGGAATTGAGAAAATGTGTTTCGTTAAAAAAAAAATCCCCAGTGAACTAAAAAAGTGTATCCCCCATGTTAATTGTTTATTTTGAATTTGTCTACTATAAGTATTCCTAAAATTAATGTATTTTATTTTCTTATAGATGCAATTTGAGTAGTGACCAAGTGGCAGCATTGTACAAAGAGCAAACTCAAGCAGAATCAGATGAATCTACTGAAATTTTAATCTTGCCAGTTGCAGAAGTATTAAAAAGTTGTATAGAAAACTTAAAGTACTTTGATAAACTTACCCATCCAGCCAAAACTGCGCTCTATTTTCTTAAAGTATTTTTACAATGAGTATTTTTAATGTTTTATTTTTATATTTAATTAAAAATATCATGTTTATTGAACTGTTATAATGAATTGGATATATATAAATTTTTTATTACTATATAACTTCCTATTGATTAAAATGAGCAGGTTTTAAGTTTGATGCTTACATTAAATTTAAAATTTTAGATGTTCATTGAACTGTTACAGTGCTTTGTAGAATTGAATATGCAGTAAACTCTTGATTATCTGATTTATGAATTTTCTGCTTTGTGAATTATTCACAAAGTGGATAATTCATAGGATTCACAAATATTTCTTCAAATAGATTCACAGAGATTCCCCACCTATTTTACAAACATATTTTACAAAATGCACAAAAGTGGAAACTCAACTATTTCAAAACTTCTTGTTGATTGCATTCCAAGAAAAACTATTGTAATACCGTTAAATTTTTTGCCTAGTTATCAAAAGCTATTTGTTATGTTTTGCAGATCTCCGATACCACAGTACTGTGTTTCACAAAACTATGTGAATGTAGTTTGTGCTGTTAATCAATGGTCACCTTCTTTACACTAATTATTCAATTACTGGTGGATCCCACTTACTTGACACATCACATGCAAATTTTTGTCAATAAGTGCATTTCTAAGGCAGGCTAGTCATGATTGTAATTTAATGTACCTAGAGTATACCATTTCTAGCCAGAATGTAAGCTTGGAAAAGACTCTCTTCCCCCATCCCTTCACTGGGTTTTCTACGAAAAGGGGGGAACATCACTTATCTAATCCTAGCGTGCTTCAGGTTTATAATCAAAACAGTTAGTATTTCCCCCTGTAGGGCGGGGGAAAAAACGAAACAGCTATAAATCACCCCTTTCCAAGAAAACCGCACTCGTGGATGGGGGGAGGAAATGCTTTCCAAGCTTACATACTAAATAGACCTACTAAAGTATTTGGATACCTCCTTTATTTACAAAACGCATGATAAGTTTCAAGACTAAAAAAAACGAAACAATTAACTGACTTTTTTTTGTAAAAATATGAATCCTCATATTTCATTATTATTCTTGTTGAGCCCACCTTTTCTTAAATAAAAGCTTCAGCCTGAAATGTTGTTTTCTTTTGCCAATTATTGACGAATTCCCTTATCTGCCCCTTCACTCGGTTCCCCAGATAATAAGGAGTTTACTGTATGTAAATTTTTATTTATTGTATTGCTTTACTTTTCAATCAAAATTTGCTTAATAAAGAAATATATTTTTGCTTTTTAATGCGAAATATAAATTGCTGTAATACTATTTATATAGATGATGCTAAATAAGTTTCTCACTAATTCATTCGTGAGAATGAAGTGGATGCTTACTTATTGCTTGAATTTCTTTGTAGTTCGTAAATTAGAAACAATCATTTTATGCTTAATTAATTGCAAAACTAATAAAATAAATACAATATCTGTATTAATTCACCATTGAAAGTTAAGTTTTAAGTAGAATTTGAACAAGTACATAAACACTTTTTTTTTAATAAGATGGATGTTTGAACAAATTTTTTTAATGCAGATACGATACAAAAATCTGCAACTTAAAATTTGCCAAGTTATAAAATTTGTAAACGTTTGCAGTTTTAACAATTGGAAAATTATCGTTTAATATTTTATTAGGTCAATTTTAATACTTTCATGCTGAAGAATATGAAAGGAGGACTTTTTATTGATATATGATTGATTATTAAGTTTAATAATTGTGCCAAATCTATGGGACTTATGGAATGTTATTGTTTAAAAAATCCTTTCTTTTAAAGGAAAACTAATGATTGTTTTTTTTTAAACTGTCAACTCCCAAAATTTTCATAAGGTTTTCTTCCAAGTTTATGCTAACTTTTAACCATTATTGTAGTAACTTATGTGGAAATTTTTTGGTGCTTTTTGTATCTACTCTCATATTAATAAGATTTAATATCCAGTATAATATTGATGTTATAACTTATTTCTTTCGTATAATATCCCCATTTATGAAAATGCAAAAAAACAATTGTTTTACCTTTCTTTTTTTTATATGTATTGTTTCAAATATTTTTCAGAAATACTAACATTTTGGCTTTAAATTATTATCTAATGGTTTCAAAATAACTCATTAGTTTAAAAGAAAACTACCTATCACTTATTTACGTAACTTTCCCCTTCATTTTTAATAATGGTTTACTTTTATATGATTGCATATTTTTATCTATTTAATGTTTTGTTAAAAAAAAATTATAAAATATTCAGCTTGTTCTTTATTTTTGAGAATAACTTTGCGCTAGACTTTGAAATGTATTATTTTGTTTATATCAACTTACTTAATACTTGTAGTGTTATAAAATAAAATGTTATTTTTTTATTTGAAAGTATATTTTTATGGGAGAGGGGAATGGTGTTAATGTAGACATTCACATTATAGATTTATTCTTATAGTTGAATATACATTGTGGAGGAACAATGTTGCAGTTTCATTCATTAGCTCCAAATAAGCACAATTTTAACATTGTAGAAGAAAAAAACAACAATACTCACTTTTTAATCACAACAGAATGCAACTATTTAAAAAATTTCATGCTATACCTTCCTTTAAAACATTTTTTACAAAGTAAAAATTATTTTTGTTGCAAAAATAGCTCTCATGCCAAATACGTTAATAATTAATCCTAACCTTTACAAATGTCATAAACAGACAAACTCATCTAAGAACCACATGTTACTTGCGGGCTAGTTTCAACATTTTGTCAAAGAAAATAAAACAACCAATGAAATCACAGTTCGCAGCGCGTGACGTTATAAAAAAAGAGCTTGTTTCAAGTATAGTAGAGTCCCGCTTATCCGAAAATCGGTTTAACAACGAAAATTCCCGAGCCTTTCGATTAAAATAAGAAATGTATACGCATTAATAAACACACAAAAAATAAATACTTACAAAGTTGGTTTTATTTCTCAAAATATGTAGTAATTTTTTATTTTTGCTGCACAATTTTGGAACCGTACCTTTCGGATAAGCGGGACTCTACTGTAGTAGGGAAAGAAAACAAAATAACCAATGAAATTGCAGGATGGAGAGCTTGACATCATAAGAAATATTCCCACGTCTCGTAGGGGCTGGGGAGCCCAGTCGGTTAGGCACTCGCCTAGCATGCGAAAGGTCGCCAAAATAGCTGCTGACCTATAAACGGCCCGTGCAGCCAAAAATGTCCGACGAATATTACCCCGTGTAAGGGAGTGCACGTTAAATATCCTTCAGTCCAAACGCCTTAAAGTCCAAACGCTGCGCACGATGCCGCCCTTAACGGTTGCGTTGGGTGCCTATTCAGGAGTCGGCTCGTCACTTGACTGTGGTTCTTAAATACGACGCCCGTCGCCAATAGCCCTCATGTTGCTCTAGTGCGACGATAATTCAAACCTAACCCATGTATCGTATATTCTAATTTAAAAGTGTGAAATTCTTACTTTTTTTTTTTGTTAAGTCTGACATGCAACGACTCCGCTAAATTTTGTTGTACTCGCGGGCGTAGCATGATCAGCAATGGCAATGTTCAATCAGTTGCAGCTTTCACATTGCAAGTGCAGAAAATGTGTTGCATATATTACTCCTACGATCTACAAACGTTAACACTACTACTATATGAAGAAATATGTATCTTTATTCCTTATCTCTTATTAAATTCGCATGAAATATTTTTTTTTTCGCGAGTGAAAGCTTTATTTTACTTAAAATGCCATTGTAGATCATGCGGCATCGTTAATACCGCAAAATTATCTAAGCCTTTGTGTGTGAAACAAGTCTAAATGTGTATCTAAGCATTTGCTCTTTTTTTACAAATTTAAATTTATATTGCACACAGTTCATATCCATTTCAATCTGACACATTCTCAAGGTAATTCCTTCCTGTAAAATAGGATATTACGAGAATCCAAATAAATCGTTTTGCAAATTGACTCAAATATGAAATTTAGTAACTTCTTGCAAAAATAACAAATAGTAAAATCTGTGGAATTAAACTATTCATTTCCGTTTAAAAATATCTTATTTGTGAAAAAATTACGTCACAATTCTTTATTCCACAAAAAACGGACGATAAATTAAATAAATGTTTAATGTTCTTGATAATCGTTTGCTCTTTTAAGAATATTCCGTTATAAACTGAAATCTTGAAATCTGTTGAAAATCATATGCTTCAGATATTCTATTCTCTTGCAATGGTTTATTTTTCGATTGTTAAAGCAAATAAATAATTTTAGATTAAATTTAATTTATTTAATATTTTACAAAGACTTCTAATTCACAGGTCAGTATAACTTTTTTAATATATTCTTTGTTATAAGCATTTTTTAAAATACAATTTAATGTCGAGAATATTTTCTTTATGTGATTCGTTTACAATAAGTTATAAATTTGCATTCGTTTTGAAATATTTTAACTATTTATAGTCAAGTAACATTTCATTAAAAAATATATACATAATCAGTATTTTCATCTTAGAAATAGTATTATGAACTATGCGAAATAATCTGATAAAAGTCATATTTGTTCGATTCAAATTCTACAAATAATAAAAAAATTAGTTAATTTTTCTAATTTGATTTGTAAAAAGTTTGAAATACGTATATTTATATAAATCACGTTTGCAGTTGATATTGATAACAAACATCTTAAAAGTATGTAAATAAAAATATAGTGTAGTTATTATAAAGTTTCCCAATTAAATTTGATGAAATGTAATTTAAGAGTCAGTGTGTTTGTTCTTTACTTTCATTTACCTAATAACGAACTAATACAAAAAAATATCACCAACCAAAAATTTTTTTAAATACAAAATACAAGTCCCCCGATCGTTCCCGTTGCTTATGCTCATCGTAATTCCAAATTGTAATCAATAACAAGATTAATATCGCCCGAACGGCCAATTCAACTTACAAACAGTAGTAAGGGCCGTCAGGACATTTTACTTTAGAGAGTTTAGCCCCAGCATAATTTGCACAGAGTTTTTTTTTTTTTAACTACATACAATTCGCTCCATAGGCATAGTTTGAATAAAGTCAAGCAAAAAGTTTATTAGTTTCGTTTCTCCTGATTTCGAACATTCTGTGTGTTTTTTTTTTTTTAATTATAAAACTGTTGTGATTCTCTCTAAACCCCTATTCGATTGGGAAATATTTTAAAAGTCAGCGCAAGTAGGCCTTTCTCTTATAATACTTTGATATTTAGTACCTTTTGAATATAATAACTTCTTTATAAAACTATGCCTGTTAAAGTTTTAAAATACCGTTCAATTGAACGGTTTTGAGTGTCATAGCTGTCTGTGTTTATGTTTGTATTTTTTAGTGCTTCCTAGTGAGTGGTTTCACTAAATGCATAAAATCGAAAAAATAACTTAAGAAAAAGAATTATACTTATAAAAAAAGTATAAATCATTTTAATTCAAAATAACTAATTATTTATATTAATGTAACTTAAAATTTTAACTAAAGTGAGTTTTCCAAAAAAAAAAATTTATCGAGAAATTGACAGTGCTGATAGTGTTACTATGGAATAGAAAGCTTAAATAAAAATCAATTTGCTGCTTATGAACTAATAAATTGCCTACTTACAACAACTTTCATTTTAAACCTTTTTAATACATTAAAATTATTGCATTTACTACTCAATCGAATTTAAAGAATCATATTATTATAAGTAATTGTAAATAATTTAAAGTTTGATATAGCTAGTCATAAGACATAAAGTAACTTCAGGGGAAAAAAGCTGAGCAAAAAAAAAATCTTTTATACTTGAAATTTGAAGTCAATATCTTGTACAATTTATCTTAGTATTACACGACAGAGAAAATATTAGACTGTCCAATTATTGTATTTTGTTATTTTAATAATGATAAAATTTTATACGATGCCAAGGGAGAATGGTCTCGGGTCTCCAAACTAAATTGAATTTTGTTGAAAACTTATTTATTTAAAATTTTAAAAAATATTCGAACCAATTTCAAAGTGTTGTTATAGCCTAGAATTTTTTTTATTTCATTGGATAAACACAGAGGCGCTTTAGTTTGTAGACCCGCGTCCATTCCCCCTTAAATGGTACCGTATACAATTTTATCATGATTAAAGTGTGAAATACAGTAAACGGACACTCTAACGTTTCCATGGTCCAGAAAAAAGTTGGCTTCAATTTTCAAGCATAAAGGGTTAGTTAGTTTGTTTGTTTTTTGTTGCTGATATAACGAGTTTTTAAAATTATATAAAAAGTTTTTTCATATTTAAAATAATGAAGGTTCTTTTAAGGGTTATCAAACGCTAATATGAGAACTAAACAAGCAAAGAGGTTGAAAGTGTCTACAAAAGATAGACATTTGGCATGGATTGACCACTATACTAGTAAAGACTTTGGGATATGGATTGAATGCACTTCCTGTAAGAAATGGAGGAAAAACTTTGAGTACAGCGAATCTCATGAAGTTCCTGAACATTGGTGCTGCTCAATGGCAACTTGTGAGCATAATTTTACATGTATTGATTAATAACAAAACAATTTTTTCGCGCATTTTCTTAGTTTAAAAAAATTGTATTTGAAACTATAAATAAATTTTAATCTTAAACATTCTGTTTTAATAATATGATTGCTATTTACCCAAAAAACGTTTAATTCAACAAAATTACACTTAATTTATAATTAAAAAAATTTTAATTACATATTTGAAACTGAACACAACAGATGGTTACAAAATATATAGTTAAATATCCTATATATTTTAAAATGTTACTTAATATAATTTTGAAAAAGTTACTTAATGAAAGAAAAATAAGTTTGCTTATTTTTAAATACTAAGTATTTAAGTACATATTTCATGGATTTACTTAAATTTGAACTTTTCTGGATTCCACAAATGGCAATTTAAGTTAAAACGTTTATGCATGTAGTGTCTCCTGTTTTTTTCTCATATAAATATACACAAATAAATAATTAATAACAAATTTGTTTAAGACAATGGTAAAAAAGGAAATTGTGAAGATCCAGAAGAAAATTCCGAAGAAGAATATTTTGAATATTCTCCAGGCTCACTTGTATGGGCAAGATTAGATGGCTATCCATGGTAATTATTCAATCCATGCTTTTCATATCAATCCCTTGATATTGTTTTCACTTAATAATCATAGAATAAAACGAATACTTTGTTTAGAATATACGTCAAATCTAGTGTAGCGGTAAAAAAAAAGTAGATGAACACACACAAGTTCTTTTCTGCTCAAACGTTAAAAAAAATTAATAGGTTTTTTTTAATTTTTAAATAGAATAATTATTTTTACCACACGATATTTCCATTATTGGAGATTGCAGCTTTACATAATAAGGAATAATAATTGAAAAATATATCAGATTTTGCTTTCCTAGTTAGTAAAAGTTCTTGTTTTTTCTCTACAAATTATTCATTTTTTTCTTCTTCTAAGATACCATAAAAGCGCAATAACACATTCTGATATTAAATAGGTGGCCAGGAATGGTAGATGAAGATCCTGATATCGAGGAATACTTTTTCGAGGATGATAAAGGCATTCGTGTAAGAAATTTTAAATATTTGCTTAATACAAATGGAAAAAAAAAATTCAAATTTCGCAGATTAAAAACTTTTTTAATTACGGTGTTTAAATTCTTTTGGGACTGAGTTAATTATTCCTTTAATAAATTCATATTTGTTACATAGTGAGCCCCTTCTGACTTCTCAGATCACATTGTTTTAATAATAGTTGAATAATTGCATTTTAAATTTTAGTGCTATTTTTTTTGTTCTAATAACAAAATTATCTGTATAACTGATTTCATTTATAGTATTAAAAACAATCACACATAATTATTTTAAATTAATGCTTTTCAAATGAAAAAAATAAAAGAATTTCTGGAATATTAATCCAAGCAAATTTTAGAGATTGTATGAAGGAATCACGTTTATTTTCCCATACATATTAATTTACATTGTAGTTTTAACGGAAACGTTTCCCTAACTTGAGCTCAGTTTTCTTCCGTTTGTAGATAATAATTATAGGTCCTTTACGAATATTACAGCTGTTCTAAATATAATTATGCTTTAAAAAAAAAAGAAAGAAAAGCGTAGAAATCTATAAAATTATTCATTATTTATTTAGTCTTACAATGTTACGTTTTTGGATGAACGTGTCACTCATGCTTGGATACCAGCTAATTCTTTGAGCTCATTTTTGAATCCTCCACCCCGTAACTCTGTAAGTAATTTTATCTATCAAATCAATTTTAACAACTGTAAAATATGAAGTTAAACGTTTATATTGATCTGTTATTCAAAACATCAATAGTGTTTATTGCTTAGCCATGTGCCAGGAACCTACATAACTAATATAATTATATCAGTATGTTTTTTCTTGTCATTAGCACTTGTTTAGGTTTTCGTCACGAAATTAAGAAAAGTAGAACCTTATCTATTTTCAATTATTCTATACAAATGTTAAAATATTAGTTAACATATTTTCGACAGTTATTTAAACACGTATTCAACCAACACAAACCTTTTTAAATATAGATCCTTTTTACAATTTATACTGCAGCATGGGCGTACCCACCATAGGGCAGAGGGGGGCAGCTGCCCCCCTCTAGAAAGGGGGAAGTGGGCCCCGGTCTTATGGGGGCCCCTGTAAATATTATACTATAAAGAAGAATATGCTTTTTTTAAAAAAATTCGAGTCCATTTCTTCCAAGTCGGGCCCAGGGGCCCACTTTGCCCCTAGAGGACCTTTTATATAATTTGATATAAAAGGGGCCCACGAATGATGTATTTGTATGAATTGAGGCCCATACTTTTGCGATTGGTCCTGAGTTGGAATCTGGGGGCCCAGTACCTTATGCATAAAGGGGCCTACATATTTTTCAAATCAGGCCATTTGTTAGTAATTGGGCCCAATTTCCTCTGAAGTCCCCAATTGATGTATATTCTATATATAAAAGGGGTTCTATATATATAATTGGGCCCACTATCTTTGTGGGTTTCCAAATCCTATTAAGACTTTTTGCAAGTGAAGTCTTTTTTTAATTTGGGGCCCCCAGCGTATCGTTTCAGTCTAAACATGGACAACTAATGGGCCAAGAGATTTGTAATGGGCTACCGACTTGTGTAAAATTAAAGTTTACATTTACCATACATTAAGCAAGACAACGTGATTGTTTTATCAAATTGCTATACCATTGTTATCCAATACCCTTCTTAATCCAGTGTGGCAAAGCAGCAGATGATAGCACGGATTATTTAAAGGGTTGATTTGGAGGGCCCCTTTGCATTTTTAAAGGTAAATTCCTTAAGGGGGCCCATCCAACTAGGAAAATAGGGGCCCCTACCATTACCTGCCCCCCTCTAAATCAGATCCTGGGTACGCCCTTGTACTGCAGCCATCATATAATAACAAATTGTCAAAAATTATCTAATTTTTTCATTTAATAAGAGGTTTATAGTAATAATTTTTACTTTATTTTAGTGCGTACAGAAACAGTACAGAAAGAACAAGTACTCCGACGCAATAATGAAGGCGGAAAAACGCGCCCAGGTTGCTCTAAAAATGCCAATAAAAGTAATGTATACTTCCCTACATTTGGTAAAATATATATTTCGAAACCCTAATTTTACAAATTTTTATTTTTTTTAATGACTAAACCAAGTAAGAATTTATGTACCAAAAATATTAATAGAATATTCAAAACTTTAAAATACTTCTCTAGGAAAGTGACAAAAATTAATAATTCCACGTAGATGTTAATAGAAACCAGATATTTATATAATAATTACCCGTTCGCTCCCAAAAATGCCAGAGAGTATGCTCACTACCAACCATTAATACCAACCTATTTTTCCAACAACAAAAAGAACCTCTTAGTGATCCATTGTTGCACTTTTACAAAGCTAACTTGTTTATTGAAAGGCAACCCATTTAATTCGTTAAAAATCAATTAATTCGAAATTTTATGCCAATAATTAAATAAGTATTTTATTTAAATATTAGCAATAATATAAATAAGTACTGATAAAGATAAAGATTAACGAAAAGTGTAACCTTAATAAATAATATTTAAAAAAAACACTATTCATTCAAAAAAAAAATATTTTATTTAACTTAATAATTAAGATTTATTCAGAAGTTATTGCTTATTATTTATAGGAAAGATTAAAAAAGTTTAGCTTTGTGAACTTATTCAAAGGAAGGTGGCCTTTAGCTGAAAACTTCGGTAAGATTTTGCCCTTTATACCTAAACCACCCTTTTAGTTTTACCCACAATGAGAGCTTTTTTTTACCTCCTTTTTTTAATTCTCGCTTTCATTACTCCTTATTATAGAAAGTAATGATGAAGACGATGATGCCCAAGATGTAATCGATCAACTAATACAAGAAGTTGACGATTTAAGTTCAATCAATTCATCGGACACAGGTTTTTAATTTATTATATTTTTTATGTAACAGTGTGGGGGGAAAATACCTTGGATTTACCTAAGTTTTTTTAAACATAAAGTCATAACAACATTTTATATTTTTATGCATAGCCTATTTATAAACATAATTTAAACCTCTAAAGAAAGTACTAATAAAATCGTAAATCAGTATAACTTCATTAAAGAGATTTTATGCAGAATGTTTTTTTAAAAATTTATAAAGAAGATACTGTAAAAAACAAATTTTTCGTAAATTCTAATTTTATGAATTAATTTCTATTATTTTTCATTGAGAAATTCCTTTCTGCTCATGTTAACTAAATCGTGACAACTCTAGCAATAAAAAACCTTTAAAGAAGTTTTCGAGCAAGTCAGTTTTCAATTTATAATTTTCTTTGAGAAAATATTTTCTTTGGTAAGCTGCAAATACAGTTTCTTTTGTTGTTACTCTGCAAAATTTAAAAAAAAAAACTATTTTATTAATTTAAAAAAAAAAGGTTATGACAGTTTTTTTTATCATTTGTCTTTTTAACTTGCATTTTAAATCATCAAAGAATTAAAACGTCTTAAGCACGTGAGTATATGGTATTTAATACTGATATATTTTGTTGTAACAGATAATTCGGAAAGTACCGAGGCAGACAAAAGATTGGATTTCTTACCATCAGAAAAGGATTTCCTTAAACGCGGATTTGATTATTTAAAGAAAAATAACAAAACTAAAAATGCAAATGCAAAGAAGCAATCTTTTAAAACCATGAAAGAACATAAAACAGCAAAGAGAAATTTAGTTACTGGTATCACAAAATTAGAAAAAAATCTTTTCATGGAATCGTTTAAAAACGAGACAAATCATTTGACGACAAACAAAACTTCACAAATATCAACAAAGAAACCAAATATTAAAAAAAGTTTGAGTAAAATTGGAATCGCTAATTTAAAACAAAATACAACAGAAGAAATTGAATTGATGGACATTTCCGATCACAGTAGCCCTGGTAAATCGGCTGCTCCTCTACGAGTGACTTCACCAATAAATAATAAACCGCTAGACGAAACGGATGATGAAGAAGATGGTAATATGGATTCCGAAGTTAATCGCGCACAGGAAAATAATGTAGCATCTATGGAAATGGATAAAAGTGAATCACCAAATTCTGTTAAATTTTCCTCTCCAAAGTCCTTTGATGAAATAAGTGAAGCTAAAAACAAAGAAAATTCTTTGCCTGACAATGCAGCTGAGACCGCGAGTGAAGACAATTATGTGCTTCACATTGAATCGGAAATTCTAGGACAAGAAAGTGCAAGCGAAAAAGATCTCATTGCACAAACTGGAGGTGAAATGACAAGTGAAGAAAATTCTTTGTCTCATCATGCACCTGAAAGCTCAACTGAAGATAATTCTTTGCTTCACACTGAAACTATAACTTACGAAGAAAAGGTTTTCCAAAACACTGAAGATGCCAACTCCGATATTATCGTTATCGAAAAGTCAAATGAAATCCTTGAATCTTTAGGTATGCATAAATTAAGTCAGTTGGAAAACGAAACAATTCTTCGCCATTTGAATGAATGCATTGATGATGTCATAAATTATGCTGGGGAAGAAATGGAATTATCACCAAACCCAGTTCAACAAACAGCAAAAACTTCAAAGAAAAATTCCCCTGTGACTAAATCCATTGGTAAAACACCAGTAAAAAAGTTGGCATCAAATGAAACCGTGAAGAAAATTAAGAAAAATATTAATACACAAAATAACATCTCTAAAGAAAATGGCCAAAATCTTTCAACTGTAAAAAGCACACCGCAAAAATCGACCAAAGACTTGTCTCCATCCAAAGACAACTCGGAAGAGATAGAAGGAAATCTAGAAAGTTCAAAAGTTTTGAAAAAGCCAGCCAAATTGGTCGGTTTTGAAAAAGGCCCTAAAAGTAGCAAATTGAAAGGAAAATTTCCAAAAGATTGTCAAAATACAAATAAAGTTGCCGAAGTCGCGCTAAAAGAAAAGGATACAAAAGATAATTTAACTTCGGTGGGGCAGAATAATAATCTTAATACCGGAAATAAAATAAAGCCAGATTTTAAATCTTTTAAGCGACCGTTTAAAAATAATTCGTGTCTAAAGAATCCTGTAGCAAACAAGAAACAATGTACTGAACCAACTTCAATTGAAAAGAGCGGCATTGAAAAATATTCTTTCGTGGAGCTTTTGGAAGATGCTTCGAAATCAAATGTTACTCCTCTCGGCGATTCTAAAGATGAAGTTAAAACATCAGTCTTGGATTGTAAGGGAGACGATATTGCAACGGAAATCAAGACTGATTTTGACTCAAGCTACCCTGACTCGAAGAAGTGCGCTATTGAAAATAAAGAAAACGATTTTGAAACTGTCGTTAATCTGGACGATGATAATAGAGTTTTCAATCAAAATGAAAACAAGGATGACTGTTTTTCTATGTAGAGGTTTCGGATGAAGAATAATACTGAAATTTTTTCATCAAAAGATTATTATCTTTTTAAAACCTGCATATTAGTTTAGTTTTTTGAAACTATGCACTTATTTTTTAGTATTTAATTGGCTTTCTCTCATGAACTATTATAACTGTAATGTTAATTAGCTTATATTCGATGATTATATTAAGTCATTAGAAGATTATTAGTCATTATTTCTACTGACATTTCATTCTTGCGGCAAACATTTATCTTATGAGTTATTTCAACTACTTTGTAAAATATTAAGCAAAAAATAAAGAACGATTTAAATGAGATTATACTTGTTTCATTACTTTACACCCTTTCATATAACCCTTTGTACAATAAGTTTTTAAAATTCATTTTTCGTGCAACTTAATTTGTTCTAAAGGTTCAGAATTATGGTCTTAATTTGTTTCTTATTTTTTGTACATTTAGACAAATTAAAAGATATAGCTTTTTACCAACCGTCCGTCAATAGGTTAATATAAATAAAGTTCCTCTTGTTATTGTTAAGTAGTGGCAATGTTGATTTCATTCCATGAAACACGGCCCTCTTTGCTTTTGAAATGTGTTTTTTTTAAATAGTAATTGAAGTTCCTCGAATTATATTTTGTTTTTGATATTTCTTTCTTGTAATACTTGTTCAAACATACTTTTGCTTTAATGTGCTGAATTTTTGACGCATCACACTCGTTTGTATCATTTTGGGCTGTGAAAGAGATAAACTGGCAGAATAAAAACTTACATTTTTTTGCACTATAAACGTAGTGTGGAAACTAAAATTGAAGAGCTTAGTGGAAGAACGTGCTAAGTGACGAAAAGGTGAAAACGAGAAAATGAGCTCGAAAGTTTTTAGTTTGCACTTAAATCCATCAAAAACGGTACTTGCAAACGGTAAAAAAATATACGAAACTTTCATTTTATGAGAAAAGGGATACTTGTTACTTTTTAAGAATGAAATAGTATGTTCATTGACACAAAAATATCAATTTTTTCAAAATGTCACTTATAAAGTTCTTCCACTAAGCTCTTCAATTGATTATAGATGTAATGAAGTGACTATATCGACTGGAAAATATTAAAATCCAACTGGTGGTTTCAGCAAAGCCACAGATAGATAAATTTTACGATATAGATAAATTTTACGTTTCTGGTTTGCCAGCCCTTTTGTTTTTCAAGCCAGATTGGCCAATAACATAACTCTAAAGAAAATGTTACGTTAAGTTGTAATAATTATCAAAAACTCTCCCCAAATTAGAGATTTGACGAGATTCGTCTTGAAGACGTTTTGGGGCTGGGGAGCCCAGTCGGTTAAGTATTTGCCCAGCATCGGAAGTTCCCGGGTTCAGGCATCGCCAATACAGCTGCCGACCGATAAACGGCCCGCGCAGCCAAAAATGCTTGACGAATAATACCCCGTGTAGAGGGAGTACACGTTAAATACGCTCCAAAGTACTAACGCCGCGTACGATGTCGCCCTTAACTGTTGCGTTGGGTGCCTACTCAGGTGTCAGCTCGTCATTTGACTGGTTCTAAATTACGACGCCCGTCGCCAATAGCCCTCGTGTAGCTCTAGTGAGACGATAATTCAAACCTACCTACCTTGTAGACGTTTCCGGAGGCTTCAGATTAGATTAAAGAGATTAGAGGAAGAAATTTGATTAAAGAATTATAGACTGCAGTATGAGATTAGAAATCCGTTCTATTTTATCGACGGGATTTTCCGGCTATTTAAAAGTAGACTAAATTATTAGTTTGAATTTCAAATTGCCTGACTGAAAACATTTTTTTTATAAACTTCCACTTTATAAATGTAGAGTGGAAGCTCAAGAAAAGCAAGACAGTACAAATGCTTTGGCTTTAAGCCAACCTTTATCATAATATGTAGTACAAGTTTCTCCCTGTAAAAGCTGCTTCGTTATGTTAGTCTTTTTAGTGCGGGAAGTTAACATGCAGGGACTAAAGTCTAACCAAATTAGATTTCCAGTCTAATGAAACATTTCACTAAATATTTTCTTTTTTAAAACAAAACACAAGATTTTTTATATTAGGACTAGGGTTTGTAGAAATAACGTCGCACTAGAACTACAGAAGTGCTATTTTTGATAAGAAAAATCACAACTGGTAAAAAAAAATTATATTGAAATATTTTTTAATAAATCAGAAATATATTGTTCACAAGTAGCAAAATATAATATTACAATTTTATTGACAGTCTGTATTTCAACCAGGAAGCCTTCATTAAGGAGAGTTCATTTTTTTAATCAATTTAAAAACAAAAAAATTATAACTGAAACTCATACTTTGTTTTCCTTTAAAAACAAAACAATTTAACTATCTTTACAGATTATATTCCCCTATTTAAATAAGGAAAAAACTGACAACAGTCTTATGTTAGGCAGAGCTACTTTTTACTAGCTAACAAATTTGATAAAGACATTTTTCTTAGTCACAATCATACTTTTGTTGCAGTTCGGCTACCCTTTATCACTTGGTAATTAAAAAATGATAGTGTACCCACTACCACTGTGCCGCACACACCAAACATCTGAAAAAAAAATTCGGAAAATTAAAACATTTATTAATTTAATTTAAAGTTATTTAAAGGCATTTTGTTTTAAATTCGAAATAAATTTTCGAAAGATTTCTTAAGTTTTTTTTTCTTCACTTATTAACAGATTCTTACTATCATTCCCTGGAAGTGTTTCAGAATTCTAAGTCAATATTACTTATGTCAGTGTAACAATATTACGTATGTCAGTGTAGAGCTTTTGTTCTGATCATCAATTCAACGTGTACATTGTCAGCTATTAGGAACAATTAATAGTTGTTTAGTAATTAAAAAAACGTTCCAAGCTTCGGATTTAACCAACACCTCCGGTAAACACGAGGCTGTACACAGATTACCACTTGACGTGTGACGTTGACAGGGTAGTCTATTTTAACCAATCATTTACCTAAAACTACTGGAGAATTACGTCTTGACATTGCTTTTCGTTATAGTGATTGATATAGATCGAACTACTTCAACCTTGTTATTTATTAGAGTGTTGCTTTCTCGAAAGAAGTTGTTGATTTGACCCGGACATACCGGATTTTTAACCTCTCGCGTGTACCGATTACCGGATTTTCGAGGACGAAGCCTTAAATTTTTCTTTGGAATCCAGAAAAAGATTATTCGAGTAAAATATGGAGAGTTGGCGGATTTTTTGGTTGGTTGGATTAACGTCACATAAGAGCCGCAGTTGGCAGGTCTGAATGAATTGTCAACCAACTAATTAGTCATAAAAGCTGTACGTTTCCGAACAGACAGGGACCGTGAAACAAGGACATTATGACAAGTTTCACCTGCAACGTTTCAAGTTTTGCTTTGCCATATTGAAAATCGTATTTACTGTGTAGCGCTGCTTAAAAGTGCTTATTTCAGATTTCAATTTTAAGGGCCTTATTTAAATGTGCTTATTTTTACTTTGAGTTTGCAAAAGGTGCTTATTTTACTTTGAATTTTTTTTTAATTCAATTAGAGAACGAAAAAATTTCTTGCTGAATATTCCAAAATTCTATTAGGATCGAACTTTGTTTTCAACCAAACTTCAGTGCTTCGTAATATATCAACTAAATCGCCGCGAAAATCGCACGTGTTTTTTTCCAAGTTTTTTTTATTTTGGTTGGTTGTGTAAACCATCTTCACTAGTTCGTAATATATTACATTTTTAGCGGCAAAAAGCGCACGTGTCTCCAATTTAGTTTTATAATTCTGTTCCAACAAACTTCAATACTGCGTAATTATATATATATTCGCGGCGAAAAGCGCAAGTGTTTCCAATATAGTTTTTATAGTTTTGGTTGTTCCTGTAGTTTTCAATCAAATGGTGACAATGTTAAACGCTGCTGAAGCAACAATAAGTAATAGAATTTTTTTCCGCACTTGAAATGTGATTATCATTGCCGCTATACTTGATTGAAAACCACACGTAAAACGGTAATTTCGGCTTTCACGATAGTAAACATACTGAACACATTGAGTGTGAAACGAGCCTGAAATGGACAGAAAATTTGATTTTTACCGCAGCAAAAATTATTGCCGTTTCCGTAATAGCAAGATCCAATGGCAACCATCATAAGAATAGTTGCGATCAGGTATAGAACAGTAGACACAACATCACTTAGGAAAACCTAGAAGAAATAGTATTTGTATGCAAAATTATAAGCAGACAAGTACATAAAAACATTTCTAACACGATAGAACTAGATATTAACAAACAAACATTTGACAAACAGGGTCATGCTCCCAAGTCATGATAGTTTATCACAAATAATTAGCGCATTTTCCAAACATTGCTTATTTCTATAGGAAAATTTACATGTTAACTCTATATTTTTATTCATTCTATATATAACTGATTTACAGTTTATATTTCCATACTATAACTGTTTATAGTTGTACATGAAAAAATATGATAGAGACAAAAAATTACTAGGTAATGACATACGACAAAAACGAACAGTAACATATACGGCGGGAGAAATTTTCAAAAATTCGGTTCATCACCAGCGCTTGGATAATTGGAGTTCTACTGTAATAAAGAGTATCATATACTTGGCAACTGCTTGCTACAAATTCCTCAGTGTTCCGTTCATTTCTTTACTTAAATTCCTTTTTTATATAAATTTTCATATTTCTGTTAAGGAATAAATAGTACCTTGTTTAAATCACTAATCGAAAATTCTATCGTTTCGCCAAATGCCTTAAAATTATATCGATGTGACACCATGTTAAGAAGTCCACAATTCCAAAGAATTATAGCTTTCGTCACGATCGTCAAGTTGCTTTGGAAAAATTGCTTTAAAATAAGCTATCACTATAGTTTCATATTTCTGATACGTAATGCGAGTGTGACGGTTGACGACCATCATTAGAACCTTAAACATCATTAGAACCTTATTACATTAAGAACCTTAACTTTACAATCACAAAGTGTGACAGACACACCGGAAAACGAGCTTATTTTTTGGCCTTAATAGGGTTACTGTGCCTCTACTCATATTTATCTTTCTCTGTCGTTGCCCAACTTACCGATATCGGCCAGTTGATGAACGTTGCTATCTTGTCGAGCTGAAACGCGAACAGGAAGAGGATGGAGAGAGACAAGATGATCGTGCTCAGGACCACGTAGCTGTAGAGCCTGGTGGAACTGTACATGCACCACCCAAGCTGGGATTCGGAGATGAGGCCGCACAAGGCGATGGCCTGAAACGGGAACGTTTGGTTGAATGAGCGTCGTACTAGAGCTACGATTGACGACGGGCTTTATTATTTACAACCGCGATCAAGTGACGTCCCGGATTGAGCGAGGTTGACTCTACATTCATATTATAAGTGGGTTAGGTTAGGTTTGAATTATCGTCGCACAGCTACAAGAGGGCTATTGGCGACGAGCGTCGTATTTTAGAACCACAGTCAAGTGACGATCCAACGCCTGAATAGGCACCCAACGCAACCGTCAAGGGCGACATCGTACGCAGCGTTAGGACTCTGAAGGATATTTAATGTGCACTCCCTTACACGGGGTATTATTCGTCGGACATTTTTGGCTGCACGGGCCGTTTATAGGTCGGCAATTGTTTTGGCGATGCCCGGACCCGAACCTGGGACCTTTCGCATGCAGGACGAGTGCCTAACCGACTTGGCTCCCCAGCCCCATAATATAAGTGGGTTGATAATATGAGAACCAAGCATACTTGGGAACTAAACACCATAATATGCCCCACGTTAAATATTTCGCAGGGCAAAACGCACGCGAGGGTTCCGCGTGAGGTTGACCACCTAACCGGCACATATCCCCAGGGCCCAGGAAGCGCCCCAGAACCCATGATCAATTAAGCTGAAATGAGGACCGCGGGCCTTGGCTAACGGGCTGTTGTGCCGAAGAGTTTAGTTTAGTCAAGTGACGAGCCAACATCTGAATAGGCATCCAAAGCAACTTTTAAGACGTCGGCACTTTTGGGCATATTTAGCGTGTACTACCTCTACAGGGGTGTTAATATGTTATATTGTAAAATGAATTAATCGGAGCCGAGATATCGAGCTATTTATATCATGTAGATGGTAACACATTAAATATCAAATCATACTCTGTCACAAAGTTATGAGATCCCTAGTTTTCTTAATTTAAGATCTAGGTAAAAATGTGATACAGGATAAAGAAAATTTGTCAAATATGCATTATCTACAAATAAAACACATATAAACATACATGGATTACAAACATTTAGAAAAATCATAGTGGAACTTTAATCAATTTCAAATTAACTAAAAAAATTCACAAAACGGCCTAACTATTGACCGCATTACCTAAAAATACAGAGCAGGGTATACAAATTTTGGAAAACCAATTACGGAGTTTTTTTAGTTATTATTGTGATGAACCTATTTGCTCTTGGCAAAAGAGCATAACACAGAATCGGCTGCAACTCAATGTTTGAATAATCCGTGAAAAGAAATCGAACTCCTTTTGTCAATGATAAAAATTGATCCTTTTTTGGGCAATTAAATCAAAAGGAAAAAAATAAACCACTCACAGCTTCTGCGATTCTTAAAATTCCTGCTTTAGATTTCAGATATTCCACATTCAGGGAAAATACAGATTCACTTGGGGCGGACATGTTGAAAATTGAAGGAGTAGTTTTAAAACAGTTGACAATTGACGGTTGTTTAGTAATACTTTTATTTCCCGTTTTTACACATGAATTTCCGGGATGTGTGCGTGATCTTGACAATTGAATTTTGTGCGTGAACGATAGGTAGGTAATAGTTTCGGGGTGTCTATTTTTTACTAGCCGTGAAAAGATTAAACACTGCCAATTACGCCTTGCAATGTAGAACTGCGGTCAAAAGTAAAGAGGTCGAAAACTGAGCTGGTACTTTTATCAAACTGATAGCGGCATCGTGCGCTTGTTCGGGATTTAGTTATAGGATTTGACCTCATTAATGCCCTTGCCCCATAAGGCAACTTTTCAGCACAAGCATCTATTGATTTTCAAAAATAAGTCTTTTTTGAGCCACCCTACTGTCCAACATAGAAAGATCGATGAAATTTCTGAATTAAAAGGAGCCAATAAATATCGCCTAATAACAAAAAAGAAGCCAAATACTTGTCCTCCTAGGATCAGGCATCGTTCGAGGTTTTTTTTAAATAAACTTTATTGAGTCCATCTACAATTATACATTCTACGTTTTAGGACGCGGACGCTAGCCTTTGGAGCTGCTGGGGTCGGGTTCGAATCCCGGTCAGGCACCGTCAATAAATGTTTTTATTTGTCTATGTGTAATTATTTTCTTTTCGACTGGTTAATATTCTTTCTGTGTCTGTCCCACTTGACGAAAGCTTATATAAGCGGTTCTCTGAACAAGCACACAGGCTGGAATCAACGAGCTTATAATAGGGGTAGAGCGGCCTAGGGAAGGTTTCTAATACGGAGCCGGTGGCACCTAGATAATTTCTCATACAGTCACGCGGTTTACCACGTGACTATGAGAAAGGGAAGTATATTTGGCAAGTTATCGTGCCGTTTGGCACTTTTTGAAAAAATAGCGCCGAATTTCAAAACATTTTGTGTTTGTTTTGGAATGTTTCTTTGGGTGGATTAATGTTGCGTTAGACCTACTGATTATGTAGGTCATTTGATAAACACTTCCCTTTAATTTATTAACGGCTAGGATATTTTTATGCATATTTGTAAAAAATATATACAAATGTGTTGTGTGTAAGAAAACTTAAGAACCCACTGTTCACTTCATTCAACTAATTTTGTGAAAAATGAGCCGAATCAAGCTTTGAAAAATTATATATATTATACTTTCTCCTTTCTTATGAACTTCGTTGCAGTTAAAAGCACAACAAGAAACAACCATTTTTGCAATAATTTAGCTGCTGCTAATATCATGAACCTTTCCTATACCGATTGCCATGGCAAAATACACAGATAATATACGCTAACGCGCTACAGATCGTCAACTCCGACCCGTTTTGACCGCTCTCCGAAGCGCTCCTATGGGCAAAGAAATGAACTGCATAGGGGGAGGGGAAAAAGAGGGAAAATAGAGAGGAACCTTTACGCGCCGAAAATAATTTCGCGTAAAAGCGCATAGGGGGAAACGGGGAATCGAACCTGGGACTACTGCATGAGAGTCGCATACTCTACCACTGAACCAGGGAATCTTACTAGTGGGCCGAGATTCAAAGTTTAAGTTGAGTTTCTCATTACAAACTACGTCTTATGAATGTTTTCTTTATTAGTTTTTATTGAAAATGGATAATAAGAGAAGAATTAAAGATATGAAATAAGTAACACAATTATTTTATGCTTGCATTTCTTTTTTTACACATTGCAATATTTTCTTGCTTACATAATTGAACTCAATAGAATTTCATCATGAATAAATAATAAAAAGATATTTTTATTTTATTTTCATGATAACTTATAGTGTCATAACCTTTATTTTATCAATTTTTTATACAATTATAACATTCTTATTAAAATGCAATGATACATTAGAAAAAGCTTGAGTTTCGAAAAAATATATATTTTTTAATTTTAAACAAGGGAATGAATACCTTAAACTTAATTAAATTATATTTTAGAATATTTTTATTAATAAAAGACAAAATTAAAGTACACCCTTCAATTCGCGCCATGTGAAACCATTAAAAAAAACACCCTAAGCTATAAATATATAGTTAATGCATGATATGAATACAATTATTTTTTTAATTGTTAGTTAACAAAACTTTGTTTGGATATACGTTTGTTCTTTTATAAGTTTTTAAAATTATATTCGTTTAAATTGTGTAGATACGAATTTACTAACATTTAAAAAGTTTTGTTTTAAAACTTATTGTAATGTTATTTTTTTTTCACTGAAAGCTAAATTAAAATATAGTTATAACTTTTAAAATTGTATTTGTATGTTTTATTATTACATTTTTAAAAATATTTTTTTCTATTTTAAATAAAAAGTTAAATTCACATTTTGTTTTATAAAATATTTTATAAATTGCGATATTCTTAAATATGTTTAAAATTGTCATTTCAAGATACTTTCATTCATATATATTATTTTAAAAATAAAATATTGTATTTTACTTATTCACAATTTTACATTCTTTAATTTCTTATTTCATATCATAAACATCTTTAATAAAAATATTTCGACTCTAATTTTTTAATAACTTTAAATTTTATGCTCTTATTAGTTTTTTATTATTATTTTCATCGAGACAATAATATGAAGTCATCAAACTTATGCTACAAAAATAACTTATAATAATAATGCACTGCACACACATAATTTTTGACGGTCGAATCTCAGCGAAGCTATTTTTTCTCCGCATCGTCCATAGGGACGGAGCGAAACCCGCAGCTCTAGCAGAAACCTGTTCCAAAAGGGCCTCCTCCTCCACCTTTTGGCTGCCGCTAGGGTCGCATAAAAGTGTACTGTCTGTAGCCCCGAAGGGGTATATTGTCTGTGGCAAAATACATACACAGCCTACTCGTAGTAGGAGATGCAATCACGTGACCCTAGGAAGAATTCTCGGCATGTTGGTTCCACGGTATGGTTGCCATTAGCCGCTCTACCCCTATTATAAGCTCGTTGGCTGGAATATATATGTACCATACCATACCATACATATCCATCACTACAGTTTCCACTCCAAAAAATTTAAAATCCCTTCCTGGGAACCAAATAATCCCTTTTATCCCTCAGTAGCTAATTTAGCAACCTATTTCCATGCATTCTTCTTTGAATTCTTTACACCAATGCAATGGGAATATTTCTTATGATGTCACCTCTCCGCAAACTGTGATTTCATTGATTATTTTGTTTTCTTTGGCAAAGTGTTGAAACAAGCTCATTGTTTGTTTTTTATAACATCACGCGCTCCAAACTGCTATTTTATTAGTTGTTTTGTTTTCTTTGACAAAGTGCTAAAACAAGCCCATAACCATAATTCCACTGATCAAGCACACAAGCCAGAAAATATTTGTGCATAAAGCGAGTACGCTTTTATTTGCTAAGGTTTTGTTAATTTTTCATTATATTGTGCTTTTATATTGATTTAATCATTCCTTTTGAAAATATTTATTCTTAAGATGGCCTGGTAGGAGTTTATTTAATTATTAATCCTTAATTTTCAGATTTTTTGGTTAAAACAAAAAAAAACTTAAAACTCAATAAAACAACAAAAATATAATTCATTAAAATTTTTGGTTATTATTGAAATTATGAAGCTAATTCTGCGGATCTAAAGCTAATCTTATTTGTAAGCGTTTTTTATTTTTAATAGAATTTTTTTTAAAAAATATAAATGCTTAAAACAACGAAAAGACGAGCATCGTGTAGTAAACCTGTATGCGACGTTATCAATACGACGTCGCTTCCGCGATGAAAAAGAAAAGCCCATGTGAACACGTCTCAAAAAACACCAGTATTCAACTTTCCGCATAATCGTAGGACCCATTGAAAACAATTGGCAATTTGTTTAGATACTGATATTTTGTTTAGTTTCTTTTTACGCTCAGGGCAATTTTGAAAACAAGAAAGAAAATTCGAAATTAAAAATTACCATACATACGCGCGCAACGCCAGCATCACCTGCCCACAATACATTTCGGCAGAAAATTCCCTTTAGCCACGTAAGGCGAGTTGACATAAGCCATCGAATGACAAAATCCCCATTAGGGGAAAAAGAGGTCGAGCAGGCTTTCTAACCCAAATGATAGTCTGTGGCCGAAATCAGGCGCGCAACCACGGGGGGGGGGGGGGGGGGGGGGGGGGGTTAGGGTCAGAACCCCCCCCCTCCCCCCCCCCCCCCCCCCCAGAACCAATATTATAGTCACATTTTATTTTAGAAACAATAAAAAAATCGAAATTGATGAAAAAAAATTCCACAGAGAAACACCATTTCACTATTTCGCTCCCCGCCAACAAAATAAGAAACTGTAGGGATAACGATTTTTCAGAAAAAAAACCGATGTTTCAAAAACCGGTTTTTCGGTTTTACTGAACCTTAAGACTGGCCTTATGAAAAACCGGTTTTTTGGTCGAAACCGAGGGCAAAAAAAAACGGTTTTGGTTTTCCATCCCTAAAGTGTTTCAAATATGGGTGGCCGGTGGCGGTAAGTATAAATCTGTGTAAAACAAAATATTTCTAATGAAACTCTTTTCTAATGTGTGTGTGTGGGGGGGGGGGGTTGAAAAAAAGCGCCAGCTCTGATAAAAGGACATGTCTTGCCAAATTTATTCATTTTTGTCGTTTTTTATGAGTTGCTCTAATATTGTGCATTCAAAAAATCAGTATAGGTCACGGTACTACGCAATGATTAAGATCATAAGAAATAGCAGAAACTGCCCCCCCCCCTTCCTCGGATACTATTTTAAACCAATAATACGCGTTATCTTTGGATTACTGTACTTTTTTCACCGTTTTATTTTTAAGGTTTTTATTTCGCGCCTTTTCTATGTAATTTCTACTGAAAGTACCTGAAGATATGAGTATGTTTGTAAGGAAAGACACTTTTTTTTTCTCTCTTTTTACTGTTTTGTCTGAATGCTTAATGTAAATCTAAGGATGACTGTTAAGTTCTGTTTTCATTCCATTTCAATTGCTTTTTTACATTTAAAACATGTTTTATATCATTTTGTTGAAATTGTTATATAACGACATAAAAACATAATTTTTTTTAATTATTCCACATCGGCGATTCGTCTGTACGACGTCTTAAATGTAGTTATAGATATAAGTAACATCGTTGAAGTTTGGAACATTGCCCGAAAATAATATATGTTTTGACCAAAAAGGTGTAACAACGGTTAACCGAAATCTTAGTGAAAGTTAGTATACTTAATAAAGCAATCCTTTGTAGAGGAAGTGTACGTTAAATACCGTCCTGACGCTGCGTACGATGTCGCCCTTAACGGTTACGTTGGGTGCCTACTCAGAGGTACGTCTCGTCACCTGACTTGATTCTAAATTACGACGCCCGTCGCCAATTGCTATCGTTTTGCTCCAGTGCGACGATCATTCAAATCTGGACTAAAATTATAATGATAACTTTTATTATCACAAAAACAATATCAAGAAAATTAAGCAAACGAACGCCAACGGAAACCATGAAATTCAAAAAGCAATCTTCTATTGACGACTGAGCGTACTGGCACCAACGAGACTGATATTATGAATTGCATTACCCATAAACAATTCTAATCGTTCTTAAAAAGTCTTTCTCTCTTTTCTTTTCGGATCTTTTTTTTTTTTCGAATAAGGAGTGGCGCCGATCACCGATGAACAACGTTATATAGTCGAAGGAAGTATAAAAAAAACCCATAAAAAATAAAATCCTTGACTGATTTATTTGAAATTGGCTTTTTTTCCCTTTCCATCGTGTATTTTTAGTTTGCTTATTATACATAATACAAGTAAAATCAGTGAACTACACGTAAGGAGTTTTTGCGCGTCTTTTTATCGTATTCTATTCTAAAATCTGGATAGGATTTATGTCGTGTGTGTGAGCAAAATATCGGTAAGTTTAATTTCTTCTCTAAAGTCTCTGAAGATGAGTATATTTGTAATTAACTTGGGCGCGGTTTTTTTTTATATCTTTCTATTGTTTTTACCTGAATGCTTTTAACTTAAATCTAGAAATGGCTGCTCAGTCAGTTCTGTTTTCATTACATTTAAATGAATGTTTCATATTTAAAGCACGTTTTTCAATAATTAATTTGCTATTTTTACGGCATAAATGCATACAAATTTTTAATTATTTTACATCGGAGATTCGCCTGTCCTGTCTGACGCCGAAAGTACACTTAATAATATGAATTGCTTTGCTTCGTTGAAGTTTGAAATATTAAATCATTTAATTGGTTTTTTTTTCTCTCTTTAAATATGTCCGATTTCTATCAAATTTATTAGTTATCGGCCAAAACGCGACGTGCTTATAAAGATTGCCAGATTGTTTTGTTTTATTAAAAGCCAATTCACTGCGTCCTTAGATACGAATTCGTCTGTGACCGTAACATTTACAGTAATTTCTTTAAACAAAATTGTAAAAATAGTTTTGTAATTATAGAATATTTTTAACATTTAATTTTTTAAATTTAAATAACTGTTCAATTTATCTTTACTCTTACCTCCTTTTATAATAAAAATAGTAAATAAAAAATAAGACTAATTTAACTTATTAGATAATACAAATCCGGTGATTTAAATTATCTAATTAGTTAAATTATAAATAAAGACATACAATAATTTGTTATTTATTACACTTAATTTTTATTTTAAAAAATAAAACATTAATTAACTATTAAATACAAATATGAGTTTCGTACAATAAAAACCAATGTTCATAAATAGTAACTAGTAATACTAAATTAATACCACAAAAACTGCATAAAAACAAAAGGAAATTAAAAATCAATTTTAATTCAAATAGTTTGGATTGAAAAAAAGTAATTTTTATTTATGTAATTTTAAAATTAACTTTAATTAAAATTAATTTAAACAACAATGAATTTTAATTAAAATTAATTTTAATTACAATGAATTTTAATTACAATTAGTTTTAATTACAATTGTTTTTAATTGCAATTAAATTTAATTACACTTAAATTTAATTAAAAATAATTATAATTGAAAAATATTAAAAAATTGAAACCCCCCCAGGATTTTTTTCTAGTTGCACCCCAGGGCCGAATCCATGTTATGAAACGTTAAACCCTCCTTCATTGGAGGGTTTGCGAAGCCCCCAATAAACCCTGCAATTCCGGTTCTGTCCGGGAGAAAATCCCCAAGAGGGAAAAATTGCCGAGTTTTCTCTTCAATCATTGGATTCGATGGCTCATGTAAACGCGCCTAAAAAGTTCTTATCGCCCTCTAGAAATCCGCGAAATCATTGGCCACAGAAGTACCGCCGGATTTATTAAAAACATTACATACTTTTCGCCTTGCACTTCTTTCAGTTTTGTTAAAAAAAAAAACGTTTTTGAAAAAATTGGTAAGATTTGTTTTTCAAATATCCCTAGTTTGACTCCCTTTTCTCTTTCAAACGGGATTTATCCCTTTTCATATCCCTCAATCCTTTTTTCATTCTCAAGAAGCCAAAATTTCACAGATCTGCCCCTCGGTGGAAAGGTGAAGCCACTTGTGAACCATTAAGTATCCCATAAGGCAGTTCGCAAGCCCTAGCACATAGCATGCCTTACGCCACCAGATGGCGCCATGAGATAATTTGACTAATAAAAATTATATATTTACTAATTAAAACTTTTAACCAGTTTTGCTAGCATAAGTTTATAGCTGGATATGTATTGATAATTTCTGGCAGATATGAGGTATATATTCATAAAAGAAGCATATTAAAAATGCAGTTTTCATTGCGTGTAACTCTTCGGCAAAAGCATTTTTTGTGAACCAATTTCCCCTGATTCATTGCAAAAAAGGCGAAATGTGGATTCATCACACAATCGCTCGGTTTGTATTGCATTGTACGGGATTGCGCAATCGATGGGCATATCTGTTACTTTCTAAATCTATGCGAAATTCTCACTTCACTTTAAAAAAATGAGCTTATGAAGAAATTTTATGTGTTTCCACTTAAGGTGTTTTATCCCTCTTAGGGATAAAATACAAGGTGTTTTATCCCTTTTAGGGATAAATACGTGAGGTGGAAACTTTACGTCACATAAAATTTCTTCATATACTCATTTTTTTAAAGTGACGTCTTAAAAACAATCAGATAAATATAAAGTAATAACATTTTATTAATAACATAAACTTTTGAATTTCCTGCGTTTTGTTAAAGTTATAAATAGCATCTACATAAGTTAAAGAACATTTTAAGCTATTTCTATTTTGATTAATAAGTATTTTGTTTTATGAAGTTGGAAGTCCTGTCGTTCTGCACTGGGATTGGTTAATTCCCTGGCAATACTGAAATGACGGTTTCCTGGCCTCTCTGTGGTGTGTCCCGAGAGTAGATCGGGAAAGTTTAGTGAGATATTAAAATCATATTAATAAATAAGTCTGTTCTTTCAATTTTTATGTAATGTTAAGCGTATTTAGTGGCACCGATTTTCCTACCAAAATTTTACTTGCAATAATTGCATCTTGTTCGAGAAATTTAGGCCTAGCGCTTAAATAACATCTTATTTAAATCACCAAAATATTGTATGTATTTTATACCTTTCTCTCTGTATATTTTTTATTCCATGTGTTGGTCAACAAACAATGAGCTGTAAATGCGGCGTTCTTTAGATTTTTTGTTGTTTACATCCTGCAGAAAATTAACGAAACTAAATTATAATCGATATCAGCGGTTAAAATGCTTCAAAACTACATAGCCGTATTCATATCCACCAAGATAACCCTTTCGCGGCAAAATTTTTGTATTTGTTATGTCTTCCACTAAGAAAGTGAGTCTGAAATTGTGATGTAAAGAAGATCTTTCCGAAACTAAGGAATTAAGCCACGTACTTGTATATTTTCACCGGATTATTTACATACCCACCAGCCATGACTTCGGCTCATCCCGGGGCTAGTTTGACTGCTACACCTTTTGTGGATAAAATTGATCCGTTCAAGAAAGGATCCCTGAAAAGAAAACCAAAGAAGTCTCAAGGATCGTCGAGGTATAGATCTACCAATGATGTGGAGTTGCAGGCATTGCCCCTCTTGAAAGGTAAGACATATGTAAACATTAACGTTTTGTTTACCTTCAAGGTGTGTTGACTGACTTGCTGCTGGGAGGGTTTCACTTTATAAACAAGATACTTTTGCATTTGATTTTTATTTTGGATAATTATTTTGTTTAAATTTTTTTACTCGTAAGTCTGCATCAAAGTTTGTGCTAACTTATCAGTTTTTTGAGCAGTTAAGCTTTCAGTTTGTTCGTAATCATATTAAGATCTAGGGCAAATGTGGAAATTTCCATGTTTATGTATTGCATACTAGTTTTAAACATGGTAGGGACTTTTACCGTCTTTGTTTTTGTACGTACACACCTCCCTACTCTCTTAATAGTTCAGGAACAACTGGTCTCTTATAGTTCTTTTAAATTTACACTACTCCAGTGAAATTTAAATGTTTCCCTTTTCCAAAAGATTTTGCCGGTGAACTCCGTTGAATAAGATGAAATAAGATCCAGTAAATTTAAAATTTTCCACGTCTGCATAGAGTACTTTAAAATTTCCTGGTAGAAATAACACAAATGTTTTAAAAAAAAACCTATTTTTATGCATAAAATTCATTTGTAGCTGGTTTGCTAAAATATTTTGAGACTTCACTGGACATCCATCTATCCATTACATTTATAGTGGGAAAAATAATTATTTTCTAAGCTTGTATTTCATCAAAATGTAATCCCTCATAAATAAACACATTGTATACAAAATAACTTTTAAAATTTACGAAGTGGCTACGCGTACGTCCACCGTATACGCATTACGTATAAGTCCAAGTAACTGCGCATGCGTGATAAGCGGGGAAAGAGATTGTTGCCACCCGTGCCTACAGTTATGCTTTTTTTTTAATTATTATTTTACACTTTTGAAGACGTGAGGTAGGAAACAAGCGCCATGGCTTTCGTTGGAGGTGAAACGTTTTCACGTTACGCAGATCTTTCATCATTGGTAAAAGAGCATGAAGAAGATGCCTATTTTATCAGTTCTCTTCTCAGTTTCAATCAATCTCTTTATCAGTTTCATGTTAAATAACAGCGGCGGTAAGCTCCGCCCCCGCCCGCTGTATTACCCGTACGCACAATGCATACACGGATCTAATAAGCCCCACCTCAAGCATGCGCAGTTGCTTGGACGTATACGTAATGCGTATACGGTGGACGTGCGCGTAGCCTCTGCCTAAAATTTGAGTACTTCAGGTGATAGTACTCGTGAGACCAAATAAAAAACATACTGTAAATCGTGTTTATGTACAGTCGTACAATGCTCTAAAGTAGCTAAATGGATAGTAGAAAAGAAATGTAATTGTGTTTAATGTGGGTTTTTTTGCATGGCCCTTGTATATGTGTACTTTGTCTGTTACACACATGTGTAACAAGTCAAGAGGTTAGGACCATGGAGGAAGGACTAAAGGGGAGAAGACATGAGTGAAGCCGTCACTGTAACCGCGACGCCACCTTGTGATTGGCAAAAAATCGAAGGGAGTGCGTAGTCGAATGCGATTTTGTGTCTATATAATAGCGTTTTAATTACATATTTTAAGAAAGATTCTGAAACAATTTTAATGTGTCAAAGGAATTGTTCATTCTCAATTACTTCTGGGTGAATAATATTTTAATTTGCCTTTATTTTAACTAAAATTTGCACGAAGTTAGATTTCAATATTTTGCATCATTTTAAAATGTAATTCTGTTTCCCGAATTGAATAAATTTTATTTCACTATTTCAGACGACTTTTATGTGAGTTTTATGTAAAATTTTAACATCCTTATTTATTTTTATTATTCTTGCGAGTCTTATATGATAAAAATTCATTTATTAGTAAATCAAAAAATAAAACTGCTACCGAGTCTATATTAACTACTATTTGTTTCCAAATAACTCTCATTTATTCTTTCCATATTTTAATAGCATAAATAAGTTTTCATTAGTTATTATCAATAAATTATTTGCATTATAATAATTAACATTAATTAAACATTTAATGAAATTTTTTTTATCAATTTTATTTCTAAAAAGAAACTTGTGTGTAAAATATGAACACAATAATTTTGCTGCCGTTAGATGTCTAGTAGTAGTTACTCGTCATAATAAAGTTTTCGAAAAAAAATTGCGAGTGGTGGCCGCTGTAGCGCTTTTTTGGTTTTAAAGGTATTGCTGAAAACGGAAAGAAATGCAGCCATCAAATTTAGTGTCAAACATGTGTGTTCCCAAAACTTTTTTCCGAACTTAACTCAACACCAATTTGACTCTGATCCTTTGGACAACCATCTCCTTTATTTGATTCGGGCAATTGTTCAAACATGCATGAAAGTCCTGTTAACCCATTATTATAAAAAATAAAACACAAAGCAATCTATTAGACAGTTTTACACAAAAGCCATTCTATTTGAAGGACAATAAAATCCTAAATTTTAACTCTGATTTGGATGAACTCACCAAAATGTACTTTTCTTACTCACCAAATTGTAATTATTTTCATGAAACAAAATGTATTTATTTTTTAAGAAAAGTTTGTTTTGCTCGTGTATTTAATGCTACTTATTAAATTCTACACATTTTTCCTACGTATAAAAAGTTGTAATTGTCTCTCTAAAATAAAAATAGGATATTTTCTCTACATTTAGTAAGATTTATTAATGTACTCCATATTCCAAAGTTTTATTCAACACAATGTACAGCTTATAATATATGCTTACGATTCTTAAAGGAAAACCTATTTTATTAATTGAACATGTTGAACGCATTCCAGGTAAGAAAAAAAATACAAGTGGCTTTGATTATATATTTTTGATGCCAAATTTAAAGATAGTTTTAAACAAACTAATTTTCTCTAAAATGAAAATAAAACATTATTTAGCTTGTGTTTCCAAGTGTTTGATAGTACATGAATGTATACCTAAAATTATAGCTGCAATATATTTTTTTAAACCCTCCAAAAGTCACTTTTCCTGAAAATTCTTATTACTTCCTAAGGCGTCCAACGCGCGGTTTGCCAATCATTCCCTGTTTTTAGCTTCCCTGCTATACTTTACAGTTACTTCACCCCGCTCAATGGCGGGGAATAGGCAATGTCCTCTCCCTACTACTCATTCCTCCATGGTTAGGACAAGTAAAGGTCCTCAATCGACTAATAATTAGCAAAAAGTTTTAATGCTTTTTACAGATCCACACAAGATTATGATTTTACATAGTTTTAAAATGGTCTTGATTGGTCAATCATGAAGCGAGTTTGTCTTTTTGAGAAAAATCCATTACTTTCAAGTTATAAGTTTCGGATTTTCTGAAAACAGTGTTCAAAATTAACGGCTAGTCGCAAAATGCACCTAATTCCTTATTTTTTGCAACTTGAAAATAAATTTAGTCCAGTTATCGAGTCTTATTTTTTTAAATGTCGATATATAGACTTTTTGATGGTGGTTTCCAATGATCCAGCTGAAAATTATCTTGAAATCGCAAAAATTAAGTTTTTAAAACGAAGTGGCTATGCGTACGCCCACCGTATACACATTACGTATACGTCCAAGTAACTGCGCATGCGTAAGGTGGGATAGGTAGGGAAAGAGAATTGTTGCCGCCCATGCCGACTGCCTACAGTTAGGCTCACAGAGTACACTTAGTAGAGTTAACTACATAGTAGAGTTACACTTTTGCAGACTGTGAGGTAGGAAACGTGCGCCATGGCTTTCGTTGAAGGTAAAATGCTTTCATGTTACTTAGAGCTTTCATCATGGATAAAAGTGTACGAAGATGCCCACTTTATTCAGTTTTTTAAAATCTAGTTCACGGACAATAAGTAGCACGAAAAAATGCACGTCCTACGTCATAATTGCAAGGCCCTTCAAATGATCAAATAAATAATTATGGTGCATTTTAAAATTCTATTTGTATTAAAACTAGTTATTGAAAATTCAAATATTCTAATCTCTTTATCAGTTTCGTGTTTAATAAAAACGGCTGTTTGGAGATGCATCATACAGCCGTGCACGCAATGCATACACGGGAAATCGACGTGCTTGCAAAGCATTCACGGCTCCAGTAAGCTCCGCCCGCTGTATCACCCGTACACGCAATGCATGCACGGATCTAGTGAGCCCCTCCTCAAGCATGCACAGTTTCTTGGACGTATACGTAATGAGTATACGGTGGACGTGCATGTAGCCTCTGCCTTTTTAAAATTTCTCTTTAGTGATCCTAAAATATTAGCAGTCCTAAAATCCTGCAACTTTTGTAAATTGGATATCTATTCTGAAATTGATACTCGGGTGATTCTGTAAGTTCACAACTATATTGAAATCTTTTGAAATTTCACAGCATCAATGTAAATTTCAAGACTTTTTGTAGTAATTAATGTTATGCCGTTACATTTGTTAGAAAAGTAACCATAACTATCACTTACATTTAAAACCTAATGATTTTTTCCAGAAAAACTAGCTTTTTTATCGAAATTTTTTATTATTTTAATTCTTTTCTTTTTTTAAAATTTAAGAGATTATCTGGAAGAAGATTTTTAGAAAATGCATCAAAATCTGAAAGTGTTAAACTTGCTAAACAAGGATATTTTGATTTTTTTAGCTGCTAAAAATATGTTTTGATAGTACAGGCAACAAGTTTTGTGCTAGCAAGCCTAACACTATTCAATGTCGACCGTCAAAGGCAACTGCTCATCAATCAAAGTTTTATTGAATCAAAAACGCATTGCACAAAATTGATTCAATCAAATATAAGCTTGTCTGTAATCTGTATCTTTATGTTTTCAGTTTAATAGGTGTATTGTAGAAAATGTAAGTTTTTTTAAAAATGCAAATGTACTTGACGGCACTATTGCAACATATAGGCACCTTATGCTTTCATTTTAAAAAAAAATCTAGTATTTGAATGTAGTTAATTTTAATCAAACTCAACAGTCTATAAATACAACTATAAATTATTCGTTAAAACTATAAATTTCAGTTTGTGTTTTCCTGTGTGCATGTGCATAGTATTTAGTAGCTAAATTAAGGATTTTACATTTCTTCAAGCAACATCTATAAGATGTACTTCCCACTGACCTAAAGACTACAATTATATATAATTTAACTTTGTATTTGAAGTCACTATATCTCCTTAATTTTATAACATGATCCATGGATAAGAAAATAAATGGCCTTAAAAAGGAAATTGAAATTTCTTTTTTGCTGACTAGATAATGAATCTTCTTCCAATCCATAAAAAAATTACTTTAGAAGGTACTCCAAACAGACTTATGATATTAATAAACTCTTAACTAGTTTATTTTTGCATCTGCTATACCTGAACATCAAATTTTGAATAAAAAACAAAATATGCAATGTTTATGAAGTATTCACCTTGATTTTAATCTTGTTACTTATCTAAAAAAAACCAGAAGCTCAAAAGCTGATAAAAAGCTTAATGTATAAAAGATATTGACTGATAATCTTATTACCTACCAATTGCGCAAAAACTTCCGATAGTCAGTTATTACTAAAGCTGATGTTTTGAATATACCTTAAAACATTTATTTTTACTGAAGATTGTTCTCAACCAATTTGTGTTTGTTTAATGGGTTTTTAATTTTTTATATCAATGTTCTCCTTACTTTTGCACTTGAAATCAGACTGGCCATTATAGGTAGCCGCTTACCGATTGGGGACTATAAAGCGTTGAGCCCTTATTGATTCTGATTGATAAGGTAATTTGGGCCTAGTATCTACATATAACTAGACATTGAAGAGCAAAATTAACTTATTTGCCAATGATTTCTTGGCCTCCTAGTTACCTAGACCTGATCTGGTCTGTGAAAAGGGTTTTGAATAAGGAACTTTTGTTACATACACAGGCTGAAGCTTGAATACATAGCTAAAATTTAGTATGAACAAAAAAAATTAAGAATTTTATGGGTAAAAGATTTATTTTTCACAAAAGCTTCTGGTTTGAGTTGATTCCAATGGCCAATGGCAATGTACTGTTTTGTAATATATTGTAGCCCAAAGAAAGTTGTTATTAACCAAATCCCAAAAGATTCAACATGTAAAAAGTCTTCAGGGCATTCAGACAGCCACTTACGTAGCGTTTGAAGAATCTTTTTCGATAAAAGTATAAATCTGTCCTTTTTTTCCCCCCAATGTACTTAAATTGCTGTCACTGTTTCCTAATCTTCATTTTGACTCTAAAATTCATTAGTAACACTAACAGTGATAATAAAGAACCATTGTTCAATTTTTGTAATTTTGTTTTAGTCCTTATTATTCAGATGGGCTTTTATTGTTAGAGAAAATAAATTCTTTATCGGAAGAGGCAGTATATCATAATATACTATATGAATTGACACCTAATGGGTAATTTAACCATCTATATAATTTATTTTAATTTTTTTTAATATCCTCATTGTTTAGGATTTTAAACATCATGTGGATATGGAAAGGTGATGGGGGTTGGGCGATAAGGTTATCCGCTCTAGGCGCAACGATGAGAAAAAAAAATTACATTTTACACTAATAAAATTACACTTTTAAACAAATCCTTGAAAATCGGTTTTGAATCTCAATAGAAATAGATTCATTCATATGCGCCGATTTTTTTAAAAAAATTGCCATCTGCCTAGAAAGACATCGGTATGCCAATGGATTCGATGTTCTTGATAAGAAAAGGAGAAACCTTTCGAATTCAAAAATATTTATATTTTTCTATTTGCGTTCAAGTGAGATCGTAAGCATAACCGCAGTAAAGTCTTGTTGTTTTTATAATAGTTTTATTTCAAAACGTATCGTTATACCAACTTCAACAAATCGTATTATTTACTACTTTGTGGAGAAGTCGCAGTAGTAGTGTCTCGCTGTCTCGTTATTTTTATAGTTTAAGTTGTAGACGAATCTGGCGATCGAGCTTCATCGCCTCGTAATTTGTGCTTATTTGCGGCAAAATCGTAGAAGAAAGAGTCCGTTGTTTAGTCCAGAACGGATCGATCAATCAAACCTCGATGACTCGAGTTTTTTGAAATTCAGGAGATATATCGTTCTATCAAATATTAGGTATTTTATCACTTTGAAGTTTGATAGATAATGCTACTTATGTCTGCCGAACTCCTTTATTTCTAAATAGACTAACGCACAAATCCCAAATAAAAAATATGCATATTAAAAGGTCGCGGTTATAAAAGATAATCGACCCATCGGCTGATTTAATTTTTGAACAATCGACATCGGTCGATCCCTAAAACTCAATGTGCATTTTTTCTCTTTTAATCAAACATTTCGAAAGTACATTCCTGGCATCATTCTAGGCATTTTATAAGCTACTACCTTTAGCCAAATATCTCTCTTCAATTTACAAGCACTGTTGCTCTTGCTTTTCACCTTTTCTTGGATTGATGCCAAGCGTTTCGTTCAGTAACTGACAGTCAGAACAAATATAATTATTTTTAAGTTATTTTTTTTAGTATTATACTCTATCGACATTAGAATTATATTGAAGATACTGGCGGCTATATAATTCCTGTCGTTCGAAGGCCGTCTTTGTGACACACTGTAGCCCTAAGCAGTGTGGAGGCGAAGAAAAGTGTAAACAGTGAACGCCCTTCCGGTGGTGTTAGCTGCTTTTTTCTTCATTTCTTGAGAAAAGAGTTCGATAATATCGATAATTGAGAAATAGATATAAATAAAATATTAATTGATAACATGCCCGTGAAATTACTTTGATTTAATTCTTGATTTATTCGCGAGGTTCCTATTAATAAATAACCATAGAAAAACGTAGTTAAGTAAAATTGGTTTTTCCCACTTAGTAGCTTGGAGGAGCTCCAAATATTTTTAAACAAGTTGGATTTTGCAGAGGAAGAAAAATTAAGAGTATTGAAGCAATAATTAACCTTGACCTAAAGGTTTGCGCTATACAAGTGTATCAACTATATAGAAGTAAAAATGAACACCTTTATCTTTACTATATATAGGAATAAAATACAACACACAAAATTATTAAAACTTAATCGAAAATTCTGTCCATCCTTTATCGTATCATTGTCTTTTTCCTATTTTAGAATGGGTTTTTAACTTTTGGATCCCTCTACACCCTTTTTTTTTTTTTTTGTCCCTATGCACCTTAAATTTTGTTATGGGGATGTTTTTATAAGGGTAATTGTTTTTTTCCTTGAAAAAAATTACAACCAAATGTTTTAAAATTTTATTTTACTTCATTTCTTTTGAAACAGATTTCGATTTGGTGTGCCACCTTCACACTGTTTAAAATAAATGTACGTGGAATTGATAATGACTCAAATCCATTTATGATTTGACTCAGTTTTTTTTTTTTTTTTCAAAATTTCTTAAATAATAGTAATATCTAAGTGTTTCGATGTTACAAAAAACAAAATTGGTCTACATTAAATTAATGGTTTTAATCACTCCTTTATTCGTATGTTAAATGTATCTTTTAAATTTGTTTTTAGAAACGTGTGCTGAAGGTTTTATTTAACTGAAAAATCTGTTTATTTTCTTTTACCAATATAGGGCATGTCATTTTTCTTATCAACGGGGATTTTGGCACTTAAAGATTACACGTCTGTATGATAAGATTATCTGGGGATTGTACAGTGTGACATTTTATTTAAATCATATTTTTTCATAGTTCATTTTACAGTAGCAGGTCATTACAGAATGTGTGCTAAGTGTGTCGTTAAATCCACTTTAATTCAAATTGTTAGTTAGCTGATGAATGATGACATGTCTTTAATCTGTTATTATGTGCTAATATATATCTTTATTTGATCTTTCCCGCCTTTTGTAGGGGAGGGTGGGGGGGGGGGGGTAGAGATTATTAACCTATGTTTTCTCTCGTCACTGAACCGTGCTTACTTACTTTTGTTTGAGTTGTTTTGTAACAGATTTACATAAAGTTTGTAATTTTGATGAGCATATGTATATAAATAAAAAAAGGGTGTACTTTTCACTTAAAATATTTTTTAAACTATTACCTAACCGCCCACTAGAATAGTTAACAATTTCCGAGGATAAGGATTTTTACGAATTTCTTATGAAATGTCAATTGTAACAACAAGCAAACATTGTAGGAGAATCTTATGCCGCTTGACGAACCGTATATCTTGTATAAAAACAAGATGGGTAAACGCCTGAGTGACTTAAATCATTGAGCGTAATTGAAGAGTAATTTTAAGTATGGGGGTGTAGCTGCTTCCTCTCCTTTCTGCATGAGTAAAATTAAAGGAAATTTTTACTTTAGTAGCTTACTATGTTTAAAGAAAAGAATAAAGATTAAATTGCATTAACTGCTCCGTATTACTGTAATGATTATATATTTGCATTTTTAGCTGTTGTTCAACAGTAGTGTTAAGCACTTTTAGTGTGGCTTAATATCACAATTTTCAAGCCATTCCCGAGAGCTTAAGAGAAAAGATTGTAATTCTAATTGCAGTTTTTTTGGTTTCTAGCCAGGGCAGTTTTTCTGAATGAGTACTAAGAGTTTGCTCAATTACCACGTTTTCTTCGGTCAATTAGATTTAAGACAACAAACATTAAAATTCTATTTCTAGTTGAAATGTGTCGAGAGTATAAAATACAAAGACTCAAACACATGATATACTGGAGTTTGCATTGTTGACTGGTTTAAAATTAAAAATATATATTATCAGAAAATACTTATTCTAGCCTGCTATATTATTTATTACTACTATTTTGCCTTATTAAACATATTGTGACTCGCCTTGTATGTACTCAGTTCGCTGCTCATTTTCTGCATAGATAAAATTTAAATGTAATGTTAATTTTTTGATATTTAGTTAACATGTCTGAATTGGAAAAAAGGTGTAACTTAACTTTCTTTTTATTCACTCTGCAAATCCATAGCATATTATTAGCATTTAAGCAGTTGAATACATATTTAAAACGCAATTACGCTTATGTAAGCTTATTAATGTGAAATATTATCTAAAAACGCATATGGACGATGCATTTGTAATTTTGTGGATTATTCTTGTACGTCTTGAATTGCAACCTTAAAAAATATTTGCCATATTTCCTTAGATGCTGTAATAAGTAATAAGGAAGGCTTTTCAACTTGTTCTATATATCCATAATATCCTTTATGAACGTTCCTTTTTTTCTAGTTTTTGCTGATGATCAAGACTGCATTGTAAAAATTTAGGCGATTTCCCAACTGTCTTTAATTCGGAGGTCTTTGTTCTTGCAACCATATTTTATTCGACGAATTCCCAAAGCTTGACAATAGATAGAAAAATACAGAAAGCTGAAATTCGAAATAATACGATATTTCAGCGGCTAAATATTAAATTTTTCGTAGGAGAATGTCGTGTTGGTGGAATCGTGCACTATGAAAATGCTTGTTTAGCCAGCGTGGATTTTACACCAGTGTCAGATGCACAGAGATAGAGAATTCTTGAAAAGCATGGTGTTTGTATACCATCGTTTGCTTACCCCTCTCATGTGCATCTGGGCAGTTCTACCATAATTTTTAATTTCAGGTATAAAAAAACTTGCGCAATTTATTTTTTCAAAATCACTTTATATGTTTGTAAAAAGATTAATAAGGGCTCTATAATGACAAAAAAAAGTTCAGCACATTTGATTTTTTTAAATTAGAGATTTCAGTTTTTTTTTTTTTTTTTTAATGGTGTCAATGAAACCGGTTTAAATTGGCCTTATGAAAAAAAAAATCCATTATCAAGCAAAATCAAATGTACCAAATCCCAGGGTTTTTTTTTTTAAAACTTTTATGGAAGGAATTTGTTAAGATATAGTATTAGTTCAATTTAAAATCCAAATGAATGTAATTTTTAGCTCAAAAATGTGTTAGTTTGACTAATAAACTAAATTTGACCTTCGGGATATCGGACGGTAAGGAATTTTCTGCATTGTTTTGTGTTATAAAAATTTTGGGGAGTGTTTCTTTGCTTTAAATTAGTCTATTAATAAAAAAGAAATTTAAAAGAAATATGAATGTTTTCAAAAGTTATGCCCAAGGGACATAAAATTAAAAAATTATGGTAGAATTGCCCATCTACCACACAATCCTTTTTAAATGGTAAAAAAAAATCATAATTTTTTCTCAAGGGAAAAAATATGATACTCTGATTAAAAAAAAAACATGTCCCATCCTTAATAAAAAGTGGAGAGGGGGAAAAAACAGAAAAGCAAGGGGAAGAGGGTTACAAAAGTTAAAAACTTATCTTCCAAATAAAGCAAAAAAAAATTAAATCAAGCTATTCAGAGTATTAGCCTTTCTGTCTTCACCTAAGAATAAATAACGTAGGTGCTCGTAAAACTTTTTTATGTAGGGAATAGCACAAAATGTGATGAAAGTAAACACAGCACAGGCATATATTCTCGTATCCCCAATAGCGTGAACGCTGCTGTATGTTTCTGCACCGACTGGCAAACTGTGAATTTATTTTCTGTACTCAGTGCCAGTGGTTGTCATTTTAATAACCCATTCTCTTTTCAACGGCCATGTTTTATTAATTTCCAGACGATTTCTGCCTTGCCGAACTTGAAATATGCTCACCTCTGCCATTTCGATTGTTAGAGACAAGACAAGGGTCTCCAAACTCTATGGTGTGCCGGAATATAATATGAGAGAAGATTTTTATCCGTTCCGCAAACTCCTAAGGAATAAAAATATACAAAATTTTTTTTTTTTTTTCGTATTGCAAGTGCAACAGCAAAAAGACTTTCTTCAGATCTTAAGATTTTGAATATTTTATGAAAGCCATGATTGATTTCTTTGAAACCTTGTCAAGTGTAAGTTTTCGCATATTTTTACAGTTTTGTGATGCTTATTTCAACAGTTGTTTCTGACTCCCGTACTTAAATTTATTTTTCGACCCAATACGGAGAAATTTTAGAAACCCCTTATTCAAAAGAAACACAAGAAAGAGTTTCCTGTAAGCTCTTTAGAATTTTAGTTAGTTTGTCAAAACTCCCAATGATACGCGATTGATTTTAGGCAAATGGTTTTTAAGAGCTGAATGCGGAAATATAATTTGTGTCGATAGAGTTAGAAACATTTAATTATCTCATTACTCTCACGGTTTTTCCCCTAAAACCCCCAATTTTTCCCTCATGTTCATTTAGAATACCATGCTAATAATGCCAGCAGGGCCGGCCCAGGGCAGGGCGGACCGGGCGGCCGCCCGGAGCGCAATGATCTAGGGGCGCCAAAATCACGGAAAATAAAAATAAACTAATAAAAAATTAAGTCACAGGCTGTCCTAAAATCAAAAATGCAACGCCTAAATCAACCATGCTACGCTGTACAATTAAAATCGCTGATAGTTTATTTTACAAGTGACTCTTTATGACAAATAGCTCTTGGATGTGCACCTGGCCGAACACATTTTGGCACACACCAGGTTTTCTATAGTCATTCTTATTTTAAGTGCTCGTGTAGCTCTAGTGCGACGATAATTCAAACCTAACCAAACTATTTTACGTGCATCCGCAGTTTTTTTAACGTTATTCGTCGTTCTGGAAACGAATTCGTTGTTCTTGGAATGCATTCTGTCAAGTTTTGAAACAGATAAATTTCTTCTCTCAGCGTTTTGTTAAATTATATTTGAAGGTTAAAAAAAAGGGGATCGTGGCCCGCGGATAATCGGGAGTTTACTGTACGTCATCCTGTCAGAAGCAAAACAAGAAAGTTTTTTGTATGAGGGCCCGGATAAACCCGTTCAAGACCTCAAACAAAATTATAAAATAGATATTTTTCACAGTATGGATCCAAGCAATAAATTCCTTGTAAACCAGATATAATTTATTAAATACTCACAGCAATTATTTCAGCCTTTTGTATAATATTTTGGGTCTAAAAGACATGCCCAGAAATGAGCTACAGACACATTGCAAAAATTTGGAAGTAGTTTTAACTGATGGAAATTCAAGTGATCTTAACGCCCTGCTTGGAATTAGCCGATGAAATAAGGATTGTTTTGTCATTATTAACAAAAAAGGAAACCCCTGCTGAAGTTTTTTAGTTCATCGCTACGCTCAAATTCGCACCAAACCTCAGCGGTCGGCATTACTGCTTACATTGCCAGTCACTTAATGGTCGAGATTAACGGTCGCCAGTCGCCAGTTGGCGACCAACAAAAAATTTTGGCGATCAAAATTTCTCGATGCAGTCGCCGCGGTTTCGTGACTTTCGGATCGCTGTAGCTTCGCGACTTTTGGATCGCCGTAGTTCCGCGACTGTCGGATCGCCGAAGCTCAGCGACTGTCGGATCGCCGAAGCTCAGCGACTGTCGGATCCCCGGAGTTCCGCGACTTCCATGATCGTCGTAGTTTCGCGATTTGCGACCTTCGGATCCCCGGAGTTCCACGACTTCCATGATCGTCGTAGTTTCGCGATTTGCGACCTTCGGATTCCCGGAGTTCCGCGATTTTCGGATCCCCGGAGTTCCACGACTTTTATGATCGCCGTAGTTTTGCGACTTTCGAAAAACCGGAGTTCCGCGATTTTCGGATCCCTAGAGTTTCGCGATTTTCGGATACACGGAGTTTCGCGATTTTCGGATGCACGAGTTCCGCGATTTTCGGATCCCGGAGTTCCGCTACTTTCAGATCGCCGTAGTTTCGCGATTTACGATTTTCGGATCGCCGGAGTTTCGCGAATTTCGGCTACCCAAGTTGAAAATTTATGTGCACAATTTTTTTTTTAGGTTTTTTTAAAAAAAGACCAGTGTTTTAACATTAAAAAAAAAACGTTTATTATATAAAATATGGCAAGCAATTATCAATGGTTTCAGTCACTCTTTTTACAACTTTGGAGGTTACATCAGGGTTCGAAATTAACTGGTGCTATAGGTGCACCTAAAAAAAATTGTGCACATAAATTTTCAACTTGGGTAGCCGAAATTCGCGAAACTCCGGCGATCCGAAAATCGTAAATCGCGAAACTACGGCGATCTGAAAGTAGCGGAACTCCGGGGATCCGAAAATCGCGGAACTCGTAATCCGAAAAACAAGTAAACCTTTTTTAAAAAAAGGTTTACTTGTTTGAGATTAATTCATTAAAAGTGTATGCAAGGCAAATTTGATATTTAAATGATACATTTGTAAAATATATACATTCTTCTTGTACTGCAGAATGTTGAGAAGTTTATATTTTTGTAAAGGTTTCAATTGCATATTTCCAGACAAGTTACAGCTGCTTGCCAGTGTACGATAAATCTTTCGATAATGTCGAATTTCGCAGGGGGGCGGTCCTTATTCCCTGCAGCCACATTTTTTCCTTAAAAAGTCATGCTGCAGCCACATTGCTATTGGGTTAAATAATAATTCATTTCAGTATTCATTTGCATTTTTTTTGTGGATATTATATTACTGTCTTTTAGTAAATATTTATGCTTTATATTGATTCAGCAGTCAGATTTTACAGAAATTTGTTAAGTACAATACAATTCTTCCATTTAGCTGAACACATGAATGTGGTTTAACTTTAATCGTAATTTTCAAAAGTTCCTATTTTATTTTGGCTTCCAAAAATGTAGAGTTGGCGACCAAAATTAAGGGTCAAAGGAGCCACTGGATACCAAACCAAATTTCTAATCTAGAGCATTACAGTCACTGTGACTTCAGGAGAAAGAAGTTTTTAAAAACAAAAAATTATTTTAAAAAAATCACAGAACGATGGAGACGCAAAATCGGCTTAATGGATTGGCAATGATAGCTATAGAACACCAAATTAGTGACAAATTAGACTTGAAATCACTGGTTCGTGAGTTTGCAGAAAGAAAGGTTAGAAAAAGGGCATTTTAATTACTTTGGTTAGTTAGAATTTATTTAAAATATGGGATATTAGTTTATTTAATTTTTTTTCCCTAGAGTGCCAAATTGGTGATTTTGTTAACTAATATTTGAGTTTTTAATGAAACGTTTTTTTGTTTTCAATGCTTCCTTGACTCTCTGTTATGGTCGCATGAGATTTAAATAAAAAAAATGGGCGGGGGAGGGGGGGGGGGGGGGGGCGCAAAATTAAGGTTTTTCCCGGAGCGCCAAAATGTCTAGGGCCGGCCCTGATGCCAGTACAAATAGAAAAGGGTATAGTAAAAACTAGGATTTACAATTTTGTGATACCATCGCAGATAAATATATAAGGAGGACGTACAAATGTGATCGGTGCCTTGCGTTATTACGTGATGATTTCATTTCTTGGCGTTTGTGATTTATGTCTTTCTTTTGTTCGCTTTGAAGAGAAAGGGGGCGCTGCTTGCACTTTTTTTTGTTCGATGTGGAATAAATAAAAATGCCGGCGCGTGATATTTTTTGTTTTTATTTAATATTGTAATTGTGAAATATCTCGGATATCACTCTGGGTGTTTTGACTAGTACTGAAACTTCTACTCAAAGCACCCTGGTGCACATTTTGAGACTTATTTAATTTTGTTAAGATCCAATGTACATGCTATTATTTATATACGGACCTTGCGTGAAAGTTTATTGAACTTAAGAGTTTTGAAGAAGAGAAGAGTAAACCTAACTTGAGTAGCATTTCATATCTTTTCATTTTCTCCTCCAAATGTATCAATAGCAGTTTTTCCCCCTTTCTATATTGCTTATGGAGAGGCTCTTATATGTTCGCTTACTCCTAATAGAGACGAACGGAGAAGTGATGTACGATCTTGGGGCTCCACCCATATTGTGTTGCTATGACAACCGAGTCGATGCGTCATCCGTGACGTCATCCTGATACTTCTCTTGCATCTTCCATAACTCCAATTGTAATACTACTACTAAATTTCTTTTTGGTGAAAATCAACTTGTCGTTCAATGATGCCCAGCCACTAACTTTTTTGGCATTTCAAAAAAAAATCCTTTTAGTCGTATTGGAATATTCTTTTTCGGAAATGTATCAACTTACGCCGAGTGCAACAATTATTTAAATAAGTTTCGATATCAAGTTTTTATAAAAATTTCCGAGTGTTATATCAAATGGATTGTTTGCCTTGAACCACCCGGACCTTACGTCCCTGCCACTTCGCGAAGGGCCTATGGATGCGATAATTAATTCCACGCAATAAATAAATATTAACAGCCATTAACGACCGATCCGCAACCAATTTCGTAGCATGCATCGCTTTCGATGGGATGGCCCAATAAAAGAACAAATTGTGTTCTGGGAGTTTCGCCTGTGGCATATTGCAGTCATTGATTTATCTGACTCTAAATATCGAGGAGTCGATTAATTACCACCCACTTTCCCAATGACGCGCCTCCAGCAGCATTTTTCAAGTCAGCATCCACATCTATAGTAGTCATTATGTTTGTGGTTAAATTTAGAATCTATTCTCTTTTTTTATATTTATTCGGTCAAGTAAAAAGTTACAGTAAACTCTCGATTATCCGCGGAATTGGGTGGCGCGGCATCCGCGGATAAGCGAATTCGCGGATAATCCGCAAAAGTAAAGAAAATATCCACAAAATTACTTTTGTTTTCATAAAAGTACGGTAAAATATGTAACAGTTATGAAATATGAAGATTTATTCAATTTTACAAAAAAGTCGGTCAATTTTTTGTTCTGTTTATTAGCCATAAAACTTCTCATTCTTATTTGTGATTAAAGTTTGTCTTATTCTTTTGTTATTCGTGATTGTCTCTCATTCTTATTTGTAATTGAAGTTTTTTTTTAAAAACTTTTTTTCGCTTCTCACTCATTTTTCTATCAAAATCACGCAAAGCAGTTCACTGAAATAGCGAACAGTTTATTTTACAATTGACGCTTTTTGGCAAAAATCTACACATGATGTGCACCTGGCCGAACGCATTTTGGCACACACCCGGTTTCCTATATCATCCTTATTTTAATGTTGTTCGTTGTTCTTAATGCATTCTTTGTTTTTTTTTTTAATGAATTCGTCGTTCCTTGAAAGTGTTCGTCATTCTTAAGATTAATTCGCTGTTCTTGGAATGTATTTTTTCAACACGTATTAAAAAAACTAAATTAAATTTTTCTGGGATTTGTTAATTATTATTTTTGCAGGGAAATGGAGGGGGGGGGGGAGGAGAATCAATAACCGCGGATAATCCGCAAAGCGGATAATCCACCCGCGGATAATCGGGAGTTTACTGTATTTGGTTCTTTGTCCCAGTGGTGTTTCGTTTGCGTCACCAAAGTATTTATGTTCCTTAGATGCCGAAATGTTACATAATGTCGCCGGTGGACAAAGTGATTTGTTTGAATTCCGCTGTCATTGTATTCTTCTTCGATAACTTCTCGAAAATTTGGGAAATCAAATATTGAGTTGTCCCGGAAATTCGAACTGAATTAACTGTTGATTTCGAATGGCAAGTTCTCCGTGGGATTTTTTATATTCTTATTTTTAACTTGCAAATAGATCGAAAAGGCAGTAATCGAAACTGTCTTTTTTAGGACTCATTTGGCATGAAATAGTAAATCTGAAAAGTCATAACTTCTAAACGGTTATCTTCCCTAAGCACTCCCTCCGACCCTCCCTCCAATTCATCTCATTATGAATTTGATCCCACTACTAAGGCGAATCCATTAACATTCTAGCATTTAAAATAGCGAAGGAACAGTTATGGTGCAGTAATTTTCGGCAAATTACCCCATACATTTCAACAAATTATGGATATTTAATGCACAGTTTGCTAAATCTTTGCTTTGTTTTTTTAATGATGAGCTGGTTATTTTAAGTTAAGATCCACAAAATAAAAACTGCTTTGTATGTTTTTAGATTATATTGGTTTTCGTTGATAAAATGGCAATTGACTTTCCTTGTTAGTGGGTAGATGTTTATTTTTGAACCAAATCGCAATGTTCTAACTAAATCAAAAGGCGGGGAATTTTTCTGAAATAGAAATATTTTCGATAGTATTTGGTGAATATTAATGAAAAAATTATACTTGAATTAACATAGCGTATCCCGGTTCTTTAAAAGAATTTTCAATAGCTAATTTTCTTTCGTTAAATTTATTATTTATTCTACTTTGTTAGTTGTTTTTCACAACCCACTGCCTCATTCGTGTTTTATCTATGCTAAAAATTTTGTCTGCGTGCAATGATAGGAAATGTTGTTTAAAATGGATTGGTTTGGTTTGAATTATCGTCGCACTAGAGCTACACGAGGGCTATTGGCGACGGGCGTCGTATTTTAGAACCACAGTCAGATGACGAGCCACACCTGTTTAAAATGGAAGGTAAACTTTAAAATTAGGTATAAGTCCATTGGTATACTGCAAAACTGAGACAATAAGAATGTTTTTCCGCTGTATTAATAACGTAGATTGTTTTTATTAGTGTGTGGGGGGGCGGTCAATCATGATATCAATTAATCGTTTAAAAAAAATTAATAACTGTAGGTAATTGTAATTCAGTGAGTTCTAGAAGTGTGGGTAGACGTGTGAACAAGGTCAGTTTTAACAACCTTTTCATAGTTAATTAAGAGTTCTCATTTAGCCAAACTATCAGTTGCAGCTAATTTGTGCAACAGCTCTAGTGCAAAAGTACATTCCATTTGCTAATTATGATCATTAATTTTTTTTAAACATAAGAGCAAAATTAGTTAAAAAATGCATATCAAACTGTGCTGGAGTTAGAGGGTATTTGCAGCCAAATTGTAGCCCCCCCACCCCACTCCTCGTGTAGCTCTAGTGCGACGATAATTCAAAACCTAACCCTCCCCCCCACACACGCACACACAATTTTTTTTCTCCACCAATATTGTTTTATACTTGATAATATTTTTTATCTTCTAATTATTTTGTAGATTTTTTTTCCCCGTTCGAAATTGGCTTCTGCGTGCTTACGACCTGCTGAGGCATTTGTCTTAGGAGTGCTGTTACGGCTTCATCGATCCGTGGTTTGCACCCACGCATAATCCTGTTTTCTTGTGAATCAATAGTGAAATCACTTCGGAAATTGGTAATCTGACTCTTGAGTCTCGGTACCAAAGTGACCGTTATCGGTCAGACTGGTCGAGGGACATCGAACTTTTCTGAATGTGACGTTTCAGTATTGGGGGAATATTCCTCATTCTGAATGGCTCTCCTGTGGTTTTTTCTTTTATTATCCATTTTATATTATTTAGTTAAAATTATTGTGAATTTACTCCCAGTTTTTTTTATTAACGATGAAAAGGTGTCTCTCGGTTTAGATCAGATTGTCAAAGTGGCCTCACAGATACGCCGCAGGATATTCCCACGCATTGTTTTAATCTAAGGAGAAATCTAACATGTAATTAAGCTAATGCATTATGCAAATTACGATAAAATGTTGCGACGCGAAATTGTCTAATGGTCTGATTGATGATTTTGACTTCCAGTTCAGGGGATAGTGTTTTCGCAACTGTTATGGTTTAAGAACATAAAAGTTATTGCATAAGAATTTTTGAAATTCTAGGATGTTTTAATTCTGGATTATTTGATAGAGAAAACAAGGAAGTTGATTTGTAAGCTTTGATTGACTAGTGATTATTATTTAATAATATTAGGGATGCACCGAATATCGGTATTCGGCCACTTTAGCCGAATAGCATATTACTATTCGGCCGAATAGTGAAATTTAAATTTTTTCAAATTTCTTCATGTTATCTTCTAAAACATTGAACAATTCCCAAACAGGACTTTTTTTTATATATAGACTCAAATTCTTACGAGTTAGTTATTTGTAATGGTAAATCAAGCTTTACTCATGTTTCATAAAATAAACATGTCACTTTAAAGCTGTAAAAGAACCAATAATTACTATATTATCGATCATAATAGCAATTTTTTTCAATAAAATATTTTTAAAAATTATTTTTCTAATTGTATAACAATATTGTAAGCCATGGCTTTATTATTAATTTTTTTCTAATTTTCATTCACATCAGATCTAAATTCTTCGGTTTTAGTTTTCATACTTTCGTTTTCGTGTTGTGATTTTACCAAGTTTCAAACACTTTCTAAAGGGCTTGTTTTGATAACAAACGAGTACTACTTAATTGTGTTTCTTTAATTAAAAATTTAGTAGCTCTTTTGTATTAAAATTATTGTGCGCTTGTGTATTTATATGTTTATGTTGAATAAAAATTAATGAATAATAAATACAACTTACTTAAATCTGACAAAAAAATACTAATTGGTTTATGCAGGCCGAATATTCGGCAAAGACTTAAGGCCGAATATTCGGTATTCGGCCAAATTTGGTATTCGGTGCATCCCTATTTAATAATATCACCTTAAACCTTAATTAACGAGCAACACGTTACGATAAATAGCATCCTCATAGATGGGCGAAAAGGGAAGGAGTCTTTAATTCAAAGTTTCATTTTCTCGTTTTTGAATCCCACGGTGAATAAGAAGACTTGTATTTCACAACAAAACAATGAATTTATTATTCCCGAGTTGTAACTTGTTGTTTTTTATTCATGCAGTTGACGAGCCAAGCCATTGAGCCTTTACACTTCAAATGAATTTCAGTGCCTCGGTGGTGCGTTTTTATAAATAGAAATCGTTGAATCCCATTCGCCATGTTCCCGAAATAAACCTACTCATTTGAAGGTAACTAAACATTGACTTCATTTTGGCGCCTGACCCACAACTCTAGTTCCTGACCTCCTTGTGGAGACAGTGCCAATTTTGTCATAGCAAGGCCCCTTACCCCCGGCCCTTTTGCCAATTGTTTCCTCTACAATTGAACTTTTGAATGGGGTGCAGGTACTGGGGCAGCTCCAGTTCTTTTTTGACGGTCTGTCACCGCCTCTACACCTGCTTGCCTGCCTCTGCTTAGAGTATGTATGACATACCTGGATTTTTGAATTTGTTTTGGGTTTTTTCTTAATTTTATCTGTCTAACAATGACCAGTGTTTTTTACCTCATTAAAAGGTATTTAATCCTTCCCTTTTTACAGCATATTTAAACCCTACTTTATTGAGTCTTAGAATTCTAGAATTTTTTTGTGTGCTTGTTTTAAAAATAAACACTCTAATCTTGCTCACGGTTGCCATATATTTTTTTCAACCAAGGTTGTCAACAACGCATTCTGTGTTGTTTTTTTCCCCTTGAAGGTATTTTGAATTTTTTTGCTAAAAGTTCAAATACTATTTCGTGAAGAATTTGATGTTTATCCTTATAATTCTTTAAGTAATCCGATTAGTGTATTAAAGGCGCAGGTTTAAGTAATTCAAAATATGCCTTCTCGTTTTCCGTATTCATGAGTACTTTTTTAGATTAAAAAAATTAAATTTTGATAAATCGTACTGGCACGGTTATTTGCCCACTTGGCATTTTCCTTTGAACTGTTTTTTTTTTAATATGTTCAATTAAGACTTTTTTTTTTTTTGGTGATAGCGATATCCGTATAAAGTACTATGAATTTATATTCCTTTACACTTAATTAAAAATCTTTTTTGTAATTTACTTTAAAACAGTGTTGGAATAACTGGAATTGTTGCATATCTACCTCCAACTCTAAGCCGAATAATCCGTCCGTGACATGGCTCCATTTCAGTAGAATAACTTTTAGCATTCATTTCGCACCCATCTAACTAATTAGTACTTTCATAAAAGCTGTTCTATTTTTATGCCAGAATCAGTCAATAGCTTCTCGTGCTCACTCATTCGTGTAACAACAGTAATTGAGAAGCTGCATGACTGTTTGACGAGAAAACAAAAAGCGATTAACACATTTCTTCAGTGACTGTGGTATGACTGTATTATTTTGCTTTTTGAGATAATATTGAAGCAAATGTCCCTGTACTGATTTTTGTTACATATGATCACGAGATTATATCAACAGGTAGTGATCGGATTTAGTGTGTAGCAACTTCTTTAGAAACGAGACTGACGGGGTATAATATCTACAATTAATTTCTGTTTTTGACATTTTGAAATATGATTTATTGGTAATTTAACATGGAGCACTAGTTTTTATACTTTTTTTTTTCAGTTGGACTTAGAATTTTTTACCCTTGGCTCAGAGTTTCTCATGCTGCCATCTAAGTTTACTGCGAACGGTGTTTTTTTACTGTTGTGATCGTGTGACCAGTGCAATAATAATAATAATAAAAAGACAATGATAAGTAGAAGAAGGTGGTATAGAACAGTCAGATAGTTCCAAAAGAGTGGAGCACAGCACTAGCCACCACATCCGAAGCTTTGTCCGTATAAACGGTTTCCCGGGAACAGTTCAAGTTTTTTTACTGTTTTTACCAGACATTCGAATATTGCAAATCTCATTTGCGTTGGTTATAATTAAATAGCTTTTGGGTTTTTTACTTTATAAATTGCAATCTAATCATCTCCCTCTCCCAAATTTGAATGTTATCAATTTATTGTGTTTACCAACCCAAATAATATAAAAACATATCCTATGTAATACTATGAGCACCTTCATAATATTGCGTATCAATAAAAATTTAAGATGTCTCATTACAATTCTACTCTAGTCCTGTGTGTTTCCTTTCATTTGGGTCATCTCTATCTGAATTAGCTGACTTGTTTCAGCTTCGCTTAGCAACGAAACATTTTGGTAAATATGTTATTACACTGTTACCCGTATTTTCCGGTATTACGTGATTATGTAGTGCATTTATAAGATGTTTGACAAAATAGCGGATGTGTTTATTCCGACTTTCCAGTTATATTTATGTAAAACCATCAGAGGTATGCTATTTGTTTTTTTTATCATACACATATATGGTTTTAAGAGGACTCCCTTGGGATTTCACATCTTGAAAATCGTAATGTTATTCATATGGAGAATATTCGCAAGTCAATTATCGCCACAATTTTAATAAAAGGTGACTAGTTTCTTGTATCATTGTAAAGAACGAAAGGGACTAAAAGGCTAAAATTAATTTGTTTTGTGAAAATCACGTATTTAGTATTTTTATAAATTTTAAAAAATTAGAACTTAATGCTTACTCCATTTTTTACTAACTTCAAAAAATTATTAAAAATACTAAATCTGTGATTTTCACAAAACAAATTAATTTTAGCCTTTTAGTTCCTTTCGCTCTTTACAGTGATACAAGAAACTAGTCACCTTTTATTAAAATTGTGGCGGTAATTGACTTGCGAATATTCTCCATAGGAATAACATTACGATTTTCAAGATGTGGAATTTCAAGGGAGTCCTCTTAAATAGTCGTACTGCTCAATTATCTTACAATGCTGTGAGGTAAAAATTTATTTAAGTTTAAGGGCAAATGTAAGTTATTTCCATTTAGATTTTTAGAATTAGAAAGTGGAACTGTTCATACAGATTGTACTACAATAATTCTTACATTCTTTGTATGTTAAGGTAGAATACCCAAAATTCCCCCAAATTCTAAAATTTTTACTTTTACTTTAATCTTTTCCAAATTTGGCATAGTGATTTCAAATGCAATGAATAATACTATTTAGGCATTTTTTTAATTTAAATATAATTTATTTATTTTAAACGGTGTTTTTCTACTAAAAAAAGAGGTTTACGCTAACAAGTCTACCACATTGAATTTTCATCCTATGAACATTAATTATGTGTTAAATTCTTCGTTTTGAACTGATGCATGCAATGTCCATCTAGAGTTACATACAAATTACAAGAAAAGAAGTTATTAAGAAAAATGTTATAAATTAACCACAAAAAAAGATTTTTTTCGATTAACTTGGACATTTTTTAACTTGTATATTTATACCAGATGTTAGAGGTTCATGGCATAGATATATATTGAAATAGCATCTGTAAAAAATTTCAGGTAAATTAATGTTAAACTTTTTATGCTAGAAGTGTTAACGTAAACCTCTTTTTTTAGTTGAAAAACACCGTTTAAAATAAATCAATTATATTTAAATAAAAAAATTCCCAAAAAAGAATTGCTCATTATATTTGAATTCACTATGGCCAAATTTGGAAAAGATTAAAGTAATAGTAAAAATTTTAGAATTTTGGGTACTCGCCTACCTTAATCTGTACCCGTTTCAACTACAGTAACTAATTAACGTTTCTTTATATTCGTTCATTATGAGGAAGTCCTAATGTTCACTGTTAACCCTGAAGGCCAAATGCATCTACGAAGTACTTTTTATTTAATTAGTAATTCTCTTTTAAACTTATTACCGAGTCACTGCAAACGGCTTACCTCAACTCTGCATGTCCGATATATTTTTATGAATTTATAAATAGTCTTTGGGAATCACTGTCATTCTTGACAGATAATGTGTTGTGCGGTTGATTAATAAAATATATAATTGTAATTAAGTTCTCATATAAAATATATAGTATTTATATACAAATAATAGGGATCTAGGAGGGACAGGGAAAACCGGAAATTAAGGAATTTGTTAATTCTTGAACAATCATATATATATTTTTTTTAATTAAAAACCAGGGGGTTTTGTATAAGAATTGGATTGAATTTAAAAATTTCAGACTTGCCTATTTTTATGAATACTCGTTTTTACGAGGATTGTCGATGTTCTGAATTGCCGATGTCTCAAATTTCGCGATTTGGAAATTTCCGAAGATAAGCTATTTTTATTGTTTAGGATACGCCAGCTCTGAAATTCATTAATTCGCGATTTTTCCGATTTTAGAAATTTCGTAATTTACAGGTTTTAAATTTACGGTCTATTTAAAACTTTTTTGTAACTTAATTTGATATTTTTCGAACTTGATATTTTCTGATCTCTGACGATTCCCGATTTATGAATTTTTATTTACAATATGCTGACTTTAAAGGATTTCGTAAAATTTTTATTTTCAAGAATTTCCGATTTTTTGCGGGATTGCTAGTAAGTTGCCGATTTCTAGGTTTTCCCGATTTTAATTTATTATCCCTTGAGATTTTGCAAAGCACCTAGTTTCAAGGTTTATTTATATACTCTATCTACCTAATTTTTAAACAATGCGTTTTAAATAAATAGATTTATAGTACATAATTCAGATAGAGTTCCCCAAATTCATTATTGACATAAGATTCTTACTTTATTTTATTTACTACAAAATGCTTTGAAGCTGAATAGATTACCTCCTAAACTTTGCAGTTTGAAGAATGAATACTTTATATTCAGTTATCTCAGTTTTCTTTCAAAATTTTTGCTACTTTTAAATCTTACTTTTGAAAAAATAAGCTAAAGCACTGATATTTTTTTCTGAATTGACACATAAATTAACTTTCTGTGAATGGAATAAGGTCTCTAATGTGTTGTGAAAGTATTTAGTTTGTTATATTTATGTAGTCAGTCAAAATCATTTAATTCTGAAAATGTTTTATGACAGTAAATGCAAAATTTTTTTACATATTTATCTTAACAAAAATACTTATTTTTATGCTATCTTGATATTCTAATGAATTGTGACTTTAAAAAAATGTATTAAGACAAAGATTAACTGACCTTAAATATTACATCATACTATGAGTCCCAAGATGATTAATTGCATCAAAATAGGTTTTTTTTAAATAATTATTTAATTTTATATTAAATGTTATATAGTGTTTGTTATTTAGTACTAAATTTTTTTAAAAAAATATTACTGTTAGCTTGCCCATCAGCTGCTAAATTTTTATTTTGTGTGGCCTAAGTTAAAACCTTCGAGTTAATTTCAATGCTTTGAACTATGAAAAATTCACTTTCTAGTGTTGTTAACTCATCTGGTATTATTGACTATTTTTGGATTAAATCTACCTCTAATGGAAATTTAAAACAATTAGTACTATTAAGCAGACTGTCTCTAGGGTCTAGTTGCAAAAATCCCATTCTTCAAAGTATGACTGAATTGTAACTGGATAAGAACTAAGATATAGAATCCAGTCTGTTCTATGCCGACTTGATACTCATCAATTCATTTCCACAAAGTTGTAATGAACGTGCCGGACCCTACTATATCTTGGTTATACTTTGGAGAAAGTGATTAAAGCAAGTGATGATTGCTAATGTAAATGGGCCATGCTGACTTTAAAACTTATTAGTGAAACTCAAACAACAAATTCAATCTTATTCAAAACTAAAAACACAAGGTTAAAAAGGTCAACAACTTTTAAGTTTCTTATAGCATTGCCAGATCCAGAATCATGCCGGTTACAAAACAATACTCTTGTTAACAACGTCAGAAAGGATGGTTGCCTGCTAGTTGAGCTGCCTTGGGCTAATACAACCAACCTTTATTCAACAGTTGCAATTAGACCCTATAAAAAAAACTTTCTTTTACTTTAAATACTTTTGGATAATTTTAATTATATACTTTTTAGTTATATGTGGATATTTTATCTTCTGCAGATGTCACCCCCAATGAGCAAGAAGAGTTATTCATCCGAAAACTTCTGCAGTGTGCTGTTGTGTTTGATTTCATGGACCCCGTTTCAGACTTAAAAGGAAAAGAAATTAAAAGGGCAACTCTAAATGAATTAGTAGACTATATAACTGCTGGAAAAGGCGTGCTAACAGAACCTGTTTATCCAGAAATAATTCGAATGGTAATTATTAAGTTTTTTTTTTAGTTTGTTTTGTTTTTTTCCATGTGGTGTTAAAATATTAGATTTTGTACAATGATTCTTGTTCTTTAAATCTTCAGCTTTATCGAAACATTTTATTTCAAATTATAGGAAGGTTTTTCAATTAATTTTATCTTAAGTTCAAAATTTTAAGTCTAAAGTTTTACACCAAATTGTATCGTCTGTGATGTATATCCATTAAAACGGATACATTTAGTACTCACAAAAAGCTTATCTGGGTAACTTTAAAAAAAATGTATTTTAAGTTAGAATGTTAAATGATATCTTTCTTTTCTTTATTAAATAGATATTCTATTATGCTTCAAGATTATAGTCAAAGTTTAAAGTAATAAATAAGATTATTTCTATTGAAAACGTACGAGGAAAAAAAATGTCGAATGCAAAACTATTAATCCCCATGTTAGTATTTGAATTGAGACCCACCGCCCAGACCACCTTACTGGGACATATGCCTTTAACCCCAGAGCCCTATATCAAGAAAGCTAAAATGGGCACGGCAGGCCTTGGCTAACTAATGGGCTGTTGCGCCAAGGAGTTTAGTTTAGTATTTTAGTTATTTTTGAGAAAAAAAAAATATTTTTCGTTGCAGATTGCTTGCAATTTATTTCGTACTCTGCCACCCAGTGAAAACCCTGATTTTGATCCAGAGGAAGATGATCCAACTCTTGAAGCCTCCTGGCCACACCTACAAGTGAGTTTGTTAAATCTTTTGTTAAAAGGTTTATTTTGTATTTTCATCTGTTTTGAACCACTTGCAACCCCTAAGTTATACAACTATTTATTGGATAGTACCTTTTAAAAATTATTAATTTGTTTTATACTTTATCTTGGGAAACCTTAGCTTTGTTTATATGCCCTAAAAAAGAAATACCACTTGATGTTTTCTAACTGATGAATGAATGCTATATTGGAGGATGTACCTCCTGGTTTGTTTTAAAAATAGAATATACTTATTAATGTTAATGAATATTTTTTGATAATCGGTATTTTTTTAATGTACAGCAATATGATATAGCTTGTGCTACTTTTACTAATACAGCACTGATGCTGAATATTAAATAACTGTAAAAATTTAGAAAGTAAATTTTGTGAATTTGAAATGTGTACCTGTAATATAATTAATGCAGGTTAAAACACTTTGCTTAAATTTTAATATGCTCAAAACTTGTGCATTAATCAAATTTTAATAGTTTATCTACATTTTTCTTATTTGCACATTTACTCCATAAATTTAAAATTATGTTTGTTAAAAATAAAGTATGAATTGTTTTGAACTAGTTGACTTATAACAGTTTTAAGTAATAGCATCATATTTCTACTTTTAGCTGGTCTATGAGTTTTTTCTAAGGTTCTTGGAGAGTCCCGACTTCCAGCCTGTGATTGGCAAAAAAGTTATTGACCAAAAGTTTGTCTTACAGGTAAACAAAATTCCTCTATTTTTACATGCTTATTAAATTAATTTTGTGCTTTACAAAGAGAAATATTTTTTTAGCTTATTAAGACACATCTTATTTAAATATTTAATAGTACAGTAGAACCCCGATTATCCGAGTTAATATGGACCGAGACTAGCTCAGATAACCGAAAAACTCGGTTAAAGCGAAAAATGTAACTAAAACAATTGTGTATGTCTAAGTGTATATTTTAACAATACAAACGTTATACAGACCATGCACAATTCATAATTCATATGCATGACATTTAAAGAGTTCTGTCACTTAAAAAAGTCCTTAATTGTTTTGTGTTATTTTGGCCTTTCTCGGCAGCAATGTTTCACCATTTTTTTTTAAAGATAACAGGATTGCTGGTGTCGCTACTTCTTGTTTGTTCTATATATTCAATAGCACTTTCGATAGCTTTTAGTCCATCTGTATGAGAGATTTTCTGGGGTGGGAAGCATGCACATTCACATTCTGCCCACAAGCATAGTCTGTGAATTCTCATTTGTTGATTGCTTCTCTTTTTCTCTGCTTAGAATTCTTTTTTTCGGTAGTCATCGCAAAAATTCTAGAAATATTTTAAAGCGGAAAATCGGATAATCGGGGCTCGGATAATCGGGACTGTACTGTATATTTTATGGTTAGGTAATTATCTATTTCTGTTATTTTACAAATTGTATACAGAATATATACATGTATTTTTATACATTGCCATTTTTTAGGCATTGCCTATTGTTAGATTGAAGTCAATGATATCTAAAATTTGGTGCATTCAGGGTTTTTTAAAAAAATATTTTCTATTTTTGCAAGTAAAATATAATTTGCTTGTATTGCATTTAAGTTCAGTATTCAACTGGAAATTTTTGTTATCGTGCTATTTAGCATGGTAACCAATTGACTTTGCATGGAATATTCACACAGAAGTCTGTTTAGAACTTTAAATTTTTAAAACTTTATCTTGTTCGATTAATTAAAAAAAAACCGACATCTAAATATTTCTGAAGTTATAACCATCAGATTACTATATAAAGGTTCTAGTTGCTAAAACGTGCATACTCCAAAGTATATCTAAAATATAGGGTCCAGTGCATTTATTGGCGATTGTACGTTGAATTGGACTGTGTCACCAATGAAGGGGCAAAAACCCTATGTCTTAATTATACTTTGGATAATGCGAATTTAGCAACTTGACCCTTCAAATTACATAGAATATTTGTAACATTTATTTTTCCCTTTAGCTTTTAGAGCTGTTTGACAGTGAAGACCCAAGAGAAAGAGAATTCTTAAAAACGGTACTTCACAGGATATACGGAAAATTCTTGGGGTTAAGGGCTTTCATTAGAAAACAGATTAATAATATATTTCTTAGGTAAATATAGCATTTTGATTTTTTTTTATATACATAAAAAAATGAAGTGTTTATTTTATTGATAAGGTAGTAAATCGTTTTGAGTTACATTCAAATTCGCAATTTGATTGATAAACAACAACAAAAAATAGTGTATTCTATAAAAATATGAATTAGGAAATAATTTGCATTGCATTATAGTATGTGTTTTGTGTAAAATACTTTATTTTTACTTAATTTTTGTGCATGAGGTAATTTATTAATTTGGAATTTAAAATATCTCAACAAGCATGCGATTATTCTGATGACCTCGATTGAATTTTCAATATTTTAATGTAAAAGGAAATTTATTTGCAAATTACTTTGCTTTTTTAAATACATTTTCCTTGTATATTAATATTTAGTTCATATTTATGCTAAATTGTTATTTTGGAATAAAATTTAAATAGCATTGTTATTCAAGATAAACTCTTAAGGATAAGTGTTTATTTCCCAAGTGTGTATTAAACTTTTTTTTTTTCAAAAATGTATATTTGTGCACACAAATGTTGTTAAACTAAATTTTAATTTTTCATTTATTCAAAGGTTCATTTATGAAACGGAACATTTTAATGGTATTGGTGAACTCCTAGAAATCTTGGGCAGGTATGTGTGTACATGCTTTTTTTTACAAAAAAAAAAGTATATTGTAGTTATATATCTAAAATGATTAACCTATTTTAACTTAAACTTTTGTTATAAAAGAATTTTTCTTGTTTTTTATAAACTAATGCATTTCATTGTATACCTTTTTCTGTGTGTTATTTTCCGTTAAATATTTGATTATTATTTCAACTTGCTTTGTTTTTTAATGAAATTTAGTTTATCGTTTTCAACAAAAACGAAGTATTTGTTCATAAATAATGTAAAGTCTAAGTGTTAGGATCATGCCACAAAAAATATATTATGATGTTTTAAATACGAGTGCTGTGTATTCCTTTATGATAATACAATAAAAAAATAGTTTTAACGCATGGTGGATCATTTAAGCTGCATACCGTGTTCTAAAAACATGCCTAACCTTTCCTTTACACTCCAAAGGTGACATAAAACTATTTCATTGTATGACATTTTTTTTTCTCGTAACTGATAATGATTTCAAGTATTAATTTTTAGCTATTATACTTCATTAAATATTTCTCTTGTTTTCAGCATTATCAATGGTTTTGCTCTTCCGTTAAAGGCTGAACATAAACAATTTCTGGTCAAAGTTCTCATTCCACTTCATACTCCAAAGTCTTTAGGACTTTACCATGCACAGGTATGTATAGTAAAGTGGTTATCAAAAAGTTAAACTCCTGTAATTTAAAAGCAAAGCTCTAACTTGTATTTACCTACAATTCATATAAATTTTTATTTTATACAAGCTAATGTCTTCATCATAAACGTGATATTCACAACTTGGAATTGTCCTACTTAATAGAAATAGACAAAGTGGTCCTTGGTTTTTACAAATAATATGTATTGGCTGTTATTGTATTCTATTCTCGACTCGTGTCACTCTAAGTCTAATTTGAAGGCATTTGCTCCTAGTGTAAGATAAATTTGTTGTTTCAGATTCTGCAACATAATTTACTACTAAAAGCTTAGAATTAAATTAATTTGTGTGTTTTGATTCATAAAGAAATTGTTGCTACTTTTTTTGCCTTTATTTTATAAGTCATTTATATTGTCATATGCATAATTTATTCAATATAATAACTAAGCTTTTCTTTTTAAAAAATATATTCATTTGTAGTTTGTAATGTTATGTTCCTTTTTGTTTTTCATGCTCTACATCTCATACGTTTTTAAATATAAATTAATATTTATTAAATACTAATGTTTATTAGATATTTGTTTCTAACATGTTTAGTAATTTGTTTTTTCTACTTTCAGCTGGCCTATTGCGTGGTCCAGTTCCTTGAAAAAGATGCAACTCTAACAGAGCAGGTAATTTGTTCCTGTGTATGTGAGTTTCTGACTAATCAACGTTTTATATTTTGACCAGGCTGTTGTTTTTCCAAGTGTGCTTTACGCTGCGGGATTCTGGAAATCGCTTTCTCTTCTGCTTGCACACTTATTTTGCTGCTCTCCTATGGTTACTTCTTTAAGTGTATCTTGCTTTTCTATCTTCTCTCTTGCATATGTATGTTTCAGCATGTAATGTGTTCCAATGAGCATAATAACTATTTATATAAAAAGATTTTTTTTTACTGCTTCATATAACCCTTTTTGTTACCTTGAAATACATTTTATTGGTATTGACTGTTTTTAACAAATGAAGACTTAATAACTTATTAGTAGAGAACATAATTTTTAATAATATTAAATTTCTTGGATAATCATTTTATTATATTGTTAGGCTGCCTTTTACTCTGTTAAATAGGTATTTAATTTAAGTATTTCATTCGGCAAAAGTATAATTTTTTTTAATGTAAACTGCATGCACCAACTATGAATTTGTTACACTAAAGTTGACTGAATTGTGTTAACATTGATATGACTTTAATAACATTGACTGATAAAGTTTTTTATATTCTATATTGTCTAAATAATTTCTTTGAAAATTCTAAGAATGTGGGTTTGTCATATTTTAGGGATTATATATACTTTTATAGCAAGAAAAATATGCAAAAGCTAATTTTAAACAGATTTTGTAGCAATATATACATTTTTTTAAAAAATCCAAAGCATGAATAAATTAACATTTGATGATCCAGGAAATGCAAATACTCTCTAACTTTTTAACAACTTTTTTAACAATACATTTTTATTAACCATATATTTCTTGTTGTGTATCCCTTTCTATTGTGTATCTCCCTTTTAATAGCTTCTTAAATTCATTTATGCAATTAGTTTAAGAGGGATTGTCAGTCCCATTGAGCTAATTGCGTCAGGTTTGGAATCACAACTCCATAGAAATATTGCTTTGCCATGTTAGCCCTTTTTCCCCAAGTATGGGACTCAACATAACATTGAAATAAAACAAATTTGAAATGAAAATATTTTCTAGTTATTTGATTATATATTTTTGTGCCAAAGTTTTAAAAATTCTAAAAATATATAGCCATATGGCGACAATTTTGTTTTAAATTGATGCAATGTGATTCCCATACCTGGTGAAAATGGGATAACATGGCAAAGCAATTCTTTGTGATTGTGTTGTGATTTCAAAACTAATGCATTAGCTTTATGGGACTGACGATCCCTCTTAAAAAGGACACTTGTAATTTTTAAATAAATTAAATACATGCCTTTTTTTTTAATATAAGTTATAAACAGTGGTGGCCCAAAAGTGCAGAAATTTTTTGAAAGTTTCATGTGTTTCAACTGTTACCTGTGTGCTTGCATCTATTAATTTTCGCTTAAATACAAACATTTAAATATTAAGTTGAAGGTAATTTAATGTAAAATTTAATTTTTAAAAAGAACAGAATTCGAGTATCTGTATTACAAATGAAGTTAGCTCATTTTAGTTGAACAAACAAGCACAATAAATACATTCTCTTATGCTGAAATTGCAACACAAGTTGATGGTTCAATGACTTGCAAAACTAAGACAGATCATACTACAGTCCTGCACAAAAATTTAGACACAGACGCAATTCATGAAAAAATCGTCAATGTTACTATTTTTCAGTAGTTTTTTTTTAAATATATAATCTTTAGACAGCATGAAAAAAAATAGGGTAAAATTTTTTGACAAAAAATATAAATAAATTTGACTTCCATCAACAAATTTAAAATGTCCATACTTTCCTTGCCACAAAAGTATAGACACAAGTTTCCGTTTTATGCAAATTCTATACAGGAAGTGATTGAGGGAGGGGTTTTAAGTTGCTTTAAAATGTTGAAGGTAATTTTCAATGCTTGGAACCATTATGAAGTCAACTGAATTTTAGTATGAAGAGATTTTAAGGATATGGACATTCAAATTCAGAGGTAAATCTGTTTCGGATATTTCTACTAAATTTAAGTGTTCGAAACGAGGTATTTATAGAGTGTCAGCACGTGGCAATCAACATCCACCAAAATCGCGGTCTGGAAGACCTCCAATCACCAGAAAACGAGAGGACAGACAAATAAGAAAATTGGCTTCAGACAAACATTGCTCTTCAAATCAAATTAAAATCCCAATTGTGGCTTAATTTTTACCAAAAACTATCAGGAGGTGAATCAATGAATCTGATTACTTGATAAAATCCAAACTTATAGCGCATCCTAGCTTGCTATCTCATCATAAAGATGCAAGACTGCAATGGACTCAACAACGCATATCTTACAGCTCTCCATTGCAGTCTTGGTTAGGTAAGGATTGAATTATCGTCGCACTAGAGCTATACGAGGGCTATTGGTGACGGGCGTCGTATTTTAGAACCACAGTCAAGTGACGAGCCGACACCTGAATAGGCACGTAGCGCAACCATTGCAGTCTTGCATCTTTATGATGAGATAGCAAACTAGGTTGCGCTATAAGTTTGGATTTTATCAAGTAACCAGATTCATTGATTCACCTCCTGATAGTTTTTGGTAAAAATTAAGCCACGATTGGGATTTTAATTTGATTTGAAGAGCAATTTTTGTCTGAAGCCAACTTTCTTATTTGTCTGTCCTCTCGTTTTCTGGTGATTGCATGTCTTCCAGACCGCGATTTTGGTGGATGTTGATCGCCACGTGCTGACACTCTATAAATACCTCGTTACGAACGCTTAAATTTAGTAGAAATATCCGAAACAGATTTACCTCTGAATTTGAATGTACATATCCTTAAAATCTCTTCATACTAAAATTCAGTTGACTTCAGAATGGTTCTAAGCATTGAAAATTACATTCAACCTTTTAAAGCAACTTAAAACCCCTCCCGCAATCACTTCCTGTATAGAATTTGCATAAAACGGAAACTTGTGTCTATACTTTTGTGGCAAGGAAAGTATGGACATTTTTAATTTGTTGATGGAAGTCAAATTTATTTAAATTTTTTGTCAAAATTTTTTACCCTATTATTTTTCATGCTGTCTAAAGAATATATATTTAAAAAAATCTACTGAAAAATAGTAACATTGACGCTTTTTTCAAGAATTGCTTCTGTGCCTAAACTTTTGTGCAGGACTGTATTAGTTGCATAACTTATTTGTAATACAGTAAAGTTGAAAAATATGAAACTTTAAAAAAAAATCCTCAATTTTGGCCACCACTGTATCATATATTTAAATTGGTAAAAGTATTAGATTAATCGAAATCGTTCGATGAAATTTTTTTTTATTTGATAAATAGTTGTATTTTATACATTTTTCAAGTGAAGTGCCGCAACAGTATTTTTGATAGTTCTGAAATTTTTAATTTATTTGTCATTTTATCTTTTATGTGAAAAGAAAGATTAAATTTTAAACTTGTGTTTAATATTTTGTGTTTAAATTTATTAGATATGTAATTTCTTTACTAGCAGGGCCTATTCTTCCATAAAGCCCCTTAGGCCTGGGCCTAGGGCTCCCAAATTTTAGTTACTTTTATGCTAAATGTTGTGGAACCTCAAAATTTTATAATTTTTTAGAGCCCACTTTTTTTAGCTTGACTTTAAATTAGACATTTATTTAACATGATTGGTCTGATCAATGTTATTAGAAAAATGATAGAATGAAACCAGCTATCACTATATTTAAGGGCGATGATACACAAAATTTAAGGGTGCCCTCAAAATCTGTGTGCCTATTGTTTGTTTTCCCAGATCAGGCCCTGTTTATTAGTTAATAAAAGCAAATTTTTAAGTCAATAAACTATTGTGGTGGGCCTTTGCCTATAAATTTTGATCAATATATTTAACAAGTTTTTTTTTTTCAACCATTTTTAAGATCATATTGATATTCTTGTTTTGTGCAGCCCAATAGAAATTAGTTTTAAAAATAATTGAGAACGGTTAAAACATTAATTTTGACCAAGGAGACACAAATGATTAACACTTTACCTACGGGCGTCGACTGACCCCTAGACTAAAAATCTTCTAGACCAGCAACTTAATCTAATGCCTAGCTCTTCTAACGTGTCGAAAGCAACTAAAACACTATTAAAGGTTGATTTGTTGATTGGCATAATTGTACTTTCAACTGTAGGGCTACTGTTTCTTCGGAATGTTCTCTGTTAAAAAAAGTTACCCACTAGTGATTATTTCAACCGTTAGTCATCCTTTTACATCGGACCTTTTTGACTATGTGAACAAATAACATTTTGAGTTAATTGCATGACACAAAATTTGCATAAGGGTCCGTCTTAATATTAAAAATGTTACGAACTTTAAAATTTTCAATAGCAACACCCAATTTTAATTACTTAGAAATGTGAAAAACCCTCGAAAACCCCTAAATCTAAGTTTTTGTTACATTTGGATGAATATTTGACGAGTTATTCAATCGAATCACTTGTGGATCTTTGGGGGACCATGTCTAAAATGACAAGCGTAGTCAGTCTGTAGGTTTATTAATGGAGAAAAAGAAGCACAAGGTCAAATATCTTGAGGATGGGCCTACGAGGGATATAAAACTCAATGAGTTGCTGTATATATTCAAAAATAAAGTCGGAAATAAGTTGTAGTAAAAAATAGATCCCAATCGTCACTTGATAAGGGTTCCCAATTACGAGATGTCATTGGCTCTGTTAAATCTCCTAAAGGTGACTGCAAATAGGCAGCCGGAAACCATTACATTAGTTCCCTTAGACCAGGGGTTCCCAACCGGTGGTACGCGTACCACTGGTGGTACGTGACATAATTTCAGGTGGTACGCGTGAGTGATGTGAGAAACCAGATGCTTGCTATTAATAGCTTCTGTAATACACATGAGCAAGTGAGCAATCAGTAATATTACTCATTATTTTAAAGAGAAAACTTTAACTTCTGGGTTGGATATAAAAAAAACCTAGTACCCTATGATCTTCCAGCAATCTCTGCTATTTTTTAGGCTATTTGTTACGCTATCTTAGGCTACCTATTTGTTTTTTTTTTATGTGTGTGAGAGTGGATTTTCTGAACTCTTATAACAAGCTTCACACTAAAGACTGTAAAAGTATATTTTGAACGATGATTAATTTCTTGCTGAGTTTGTGTTATTTTTTTTATTTCTATGTTTTTAGACCTTTGGGGAATAGATAAAACTGTAAATTAATACCATTTTAATTGTTTTACTTGTCCTTTATTAAAAGCATGTTAAAAATAAGCAATTATCTAACAATTAAATACGAAGTGTTCTTAGGAATTTTACAAAAAAATCCCCTATGAACACTTTTAAAAGAGTAAATATTATACGTTCATTAAAATATTAAGGTGTGGTGGTACGCCAAATTTTTTCAAAAAGTCAAGTGGTACGCAAGTGCAAAAAGGTTGGGAACCCCTGCCTTAGACACAAAGGGGGCGCGCTAGTTTCTATGTCAATTTCAATGTAGAAATTCTCCAATGAGAGTTTGAAACTAAGAGTGTTCTTAGTCTATGGGTCAGTCGACGCCCGTAGGTAAAGTGTTAAGTAATCTTAGTGTTTCAATTGCTGATTGTGAATTCTATTCTTATGATTGTGTATAATTGCATAATTCTATTCAATTCTTATTTTTCAAATCTCTAAACTTTCTCCATTATTGCAGGTCATAAGAGGGCTACTGAAGATATGGCCGAAAACCTGTAGTCAAAAAGAAGTAAACAAATTTAATGGATTGTCAATATTTCAATATAGCTTTGAGCCGACTAATATTTTCACTGTATATAATTATTCTTGTAACTAAGGAAATTACTTAACTTTCATTATTTTGTAAAAATACTAAGCTTGCTTCAACAAATAAATTTAATTGTGTCTAAATGTAGTCATTTTACAATACTCATTTAATATAATTACATCAATTGTATGACCTCCATATACAAAGTTCATTTTGTGGTACAACTAACTTTATAATTTTAACGTAATTTCTTTCCTTTCCTAGGTGATGTTTTTGGGCGAAATAGAAGAAATATTAGATGTGATAGAACTTTCTCAATTTGTAAAGATTCAAGAACAATTATTTAAACAGATATCTCGATGTGTTTCCAGTCCTCATTTTCAGGTACCCTCACTGTTATCATTTTATTTCTTTTTTAAAGCTACTTTTATAGTTGACTAATGAGTTCTAAAACTATTGAGGTGAATATTCTCAATTGAAATTTTGATACTCACACAATTGTAATTTAAAAGTGTTCTGCTCAAGACAGAAACTAAATACAGTTCACAAAACTAGATACCTCTAGTTATTTATTTCCCCCACTTTAGGTCACACAACTCTAACTTTCTTTTACTGTTAGTTGCAATTTCTTTTCAACCAGACAAAGAAACTTCATTTGAATTTTCCCCAACACACAAATCTTGGTTAAACATGTGAGTGAGGCATTCATTACAAGTATTAAGTTATGATATTTTAAACAGAAAATTTTGTGAAATTTTAATTCCCCATTTCAAGTTCTGCCCAGCACTATCATCCTTAATAAATTATAGAGTACGAAATGAAATAAGAATATTCATTGCATTAAATAAGAAATTGTGTTTAATATCATAACTCTTGATAACATTAAGCTCTTTGCCAATAGCCCAGGCATGGCTCTAGTTCAATATTAAAAGTTTTACAATCCCCCTCCCCCCCCGTATTTGGAAAGAGCAATAAGACCTAATTTTTATGGCAATTAAAACCAATTGTATGCTGTGTGTAAGTCTAACAGAAAAATGAACTAAAGTCGTATTATATAAACTGTTTCACTAATCCTAGTTTTGTGGTTTTAATTGTAGGTAGCTGAAAGAGCTCTATATTTTTGGAACAATGAATATATCTTGAGCCTCATAGAAGAAAATAATCAAGTCATCATGCCTATTATGTTTCCGGCCCTATACCGAATATCGAAAGAACATTGGAACCAAACTATCGTAGCCCTGGTGTACAATGTCCTCAAAACATTCATGGAGATGAACTCCAAATTATTTGATGACCTTACAGCATCATATAAATCAGAAAGGCAAAAGTAAGTGCTCTCAATAGTTACATTTCTGGCCAATCTTTTATCTTATTTTTTTTTCATGTTTTTTCAAAAATGTTAAGCAGGGTGGCGACAGGACTGGGAAATCAGGGAATTCTCTGGGAAATTTGCAATCCTTTGAATATCAGGGAAATCTCAGGGAATTTTACCTATTAACCCCCAATTTTTAAAATAACGGATTTTTTTTCGGCGTAGAGGAACCGATCCTTTTGTGAATCCGTTCATTTGACCTCGTTCACTCTGGACCGACCCATTACCAGCGATCTCGGAGGGATTTTCCGGTCTGTAACGGGTCTTTCATTCGACGCGATATAGAGGATCCGGATGATCGTTCCCTTTGTGGATCTGTTCTTTTGGACCCGTTCACTCCGGACCGACCCATTTTTAGCGGTAGGGCGCTCGGATTGGAATGAGTTTGTTTGTTATTGTTTTGTTCTCTATGCTTTCATTTGTAAGCATGCTATAAAAATGCTAGTGAATTCTGCTTTCGTTTATATTCGTGTATTATTTTTAAAATGTAAGCGTCGGGAAACCAAACAGTATCAAGTTTTTTAGACTCTTACTAAAAACAATTCCCATACATCGGAATTTCTCGGAAAGGACCCGATTTCCCTTTATGCGCAGTGTGTGCTTGTGATATTAAAATTGCTCATGGTGGTTTAAGTGACATTAAAAATCACATCAACTCGAAGAAACACACTGAAAGTGTTGAAAAAACATCTAAAATTGGGAAATTTTTTAGTTCTGGTGAAAACGATAGTGAAGTTATAAATGCGGAATTTTTGAAATGTTTCTTCTTCTTCTTTATTGGCTCGACAGCCCTTTGTGGGCCAGGGCCTTCCTCAGAATCTTCTTCCATTCTGATCTTGTTTTGGAAGCCGACCTCCGGTTTTGCACTTTAATCGTTCTGAAATCTTCGTCTACGCAGTCAATCCATCGGAGTTTGGGCCTCCCTCTTGCCCTGGTGCCGATTGGCTTATAGTGGAAGACTCTAGATGTTAAAGATTCTCTGTTCATTCTGCACAGATGCCCAGCAAATTTCATCCGACTGACTTTAATGAAATTGATGATATCTGCTTCCCTATATAATCTATATAGCTCATTGTTATATCTGTGCCTCCAGATGCCATTGATGTTCACTGCACCCATAATTTTTCTCAAAACCTTTCTTTCAAAGACAGCTAGTCTATTTTCCTGCGATTTTGTCATGGTCCAGGTTTCTGAGCCATAAGTAAGCACTGGTCTTATGATGGTTTTATAGAGTACAATCTTAGTTTTCCTTTTAACCAGTTTGGAGCTCAGGAAATTTGCTTTGAAACACTTTTTTTGAAAGCTTTTGAAACGTTTACTTTATGAAAATATCAAGAACCACTGTAGAAAATGTTAATTATATATTTTGTGTTGGGAGATAAAAGATGAAAATCACACCTCCTTTTTTGCTATGGAAAAATTAATGCAAAGTTAGTCATTTTATTTTTGTGTTCAAGTTATTTTTATCTGTATTACTTCAAAAATTAGTTTTTAAACAAATTTTGGAAATCAGGGAAATCTCAGGGAATTTTATATTTCAATTTCTGTAGCCACCCTGTTAAGGTATCTTAAATAAATTTTTAACTTAATGCAAGATTAAGTATTAACATTTTTTCGACCATGCACAGGTACTATAAAGCAATTTTTAAAAATGTAAGAGCTTGACTTGCAAGTTTGTCTTGTAGATCTATCCTAATCGAGCATATTCTACTGAACCATAATACTGTTTTGTATATACTGCAACAGGGTGGCGACAAGACCGGGAAATCAGGGAATTCTCAGGGAAATTTGCAATCCTTAGAATATCAGGGAAAGCTCAGGGAAATTTACCTATTAACCCCCAATTTTTAAAATACCGGATTTTTTTCCGACGTAGATTAACCGATCCTTTTGTGGATCCGTTCATTTGACCTCGTTCACTCTGGACCGACCCATTACCAGCCATCTCGTAGGGATTTTCCGGTCTGTAACAGGTCTTTCATTCGACGCGATATAGGGGATCCGGATGTTCGTTCCCTTTGTGGATCCGCTCTTTTGGACCCGTTCACTCCGGACCGACCCATTTTAGCATTAGCACGCTCGGATTGGAATGAGTTTGTTTATTGTTATTGTTTCGTTCTCTATGCTTTCGTTTGTAAGCATGCTATAAAAATGCTAGTGAATTCTGCTTTCGTTTATATTCGTGTATTATTTTAAAGATGTAAGCGTCAGGAAACTAAACAGTATCAAGTTTTTTAGACTCTTACTCAAAACAATTCCCATGCATCAGAATTTCTCGGAAAGGACCCGATTTCCCTTTCTGCGCAGTGTGTGCTTGTGATATCAAAATTGCTCATGGTGGTTTAAGTGACATTAAAAATCACATCAACTCGAAGAAACACACTGAAAGTGTTGAAAAAACATCAAAAATTGGGAAATTTTTTAGTTCTGGTGAAAACGATGGTGAAGTTATAAATGCAGAATTTTTGAAATGTTTACTTTATGAAAATATCAAGAACCACTGTAGGAAATGTTAATTATATATATTTTGTGTTGGGAGATAAAAGATGAAAATCGCACCTCCTTTTTTGCTAAGGAAAAATTAATGCAAAGTTAGTCATTTTATTTTTGTGTTTAAGTTATTTTTATATGTAATACTTCAAAAATTAGTTTTTAAACAAAATTTGAAATCTCAAGGAATTTTTTGAAAATATTCTGGAAATCAGGGAAATCTCAGGGAATTTTACATTTCAATTTCTGTAGCCACCCTGTGCAATATATTTTTGTAAACTTAAAAGTTTGGGAAAACTCAATTTTACTTGAAGTAATTGTCTTTGAATTAATGGTTTGCATGAATTTTCTTTTGTAATCTTCATCCAACAATATGTGCAATATTTCTAAATGTAGTAGTCCTAGTTTCAGCACATTGCCGAATTTTATCCCTTTTTACTTGTACTGAATTCAATATTGCCGAAATTTATCTCTTTACACTTGTACTGAATTCAATTTAAGCTCTAAAACATGCAATTTGTTATTCATTTAGAATGTCTATTCTTAAAAACTTATGCACTGTACTATATAGCAGATATAATAAGAACTGAATCTGTAAGCAATTATTTAAGTAATTCGAGATTGATTTTAGAATGTAAAGCTTTTTTTTTATTGTCTAATTTAAATTTATTGGCATTACAAATAAGTATTTGGTGTTAGAAAAAAAAAGCTTTTATTTCAACGCGCTAAAGATATTTAAAATTGATATCAGTGATCTTTTCATCATGTCTAGTACTCTGTTTACTTAATTTGCCATCTAACAATTGTCCCTTCGTCCCACAGAGAGAAAAAGAAAGAGAAGGAGCGGGACGAGCTGTGGAAGAAGCTCTCTCAGCTGGAGCTCAACCACAAAGGCAAGCTCAACTCTGTCGCTCACTCCCCTTAGTCCAGGACACACACCCCTCACACTATCAAGTAGGAGGAGGGAGGCCCACCAAACAAAACAATGGCTCGGGTGTAGCCCCCCCAATCAATGTTATGGCATTTCCAACAGACTCGCTCTCTGTGTTGGGAATCTTTTCTAATCTATATATACTGCTTGGAAGGACACGTTTTGGAGATAACATTTTGTAACGATCGAAGTGTTCTAGGGCTGTAATAACTCTTCTGTGTTCTTCTTTTTCCGTTAAAAGAAATATATATATACTTAGTGGCGTGAGGATAACTGTGCGAGTACTTGCGAGTGAAGATGGTTTGCGTGGTGAAGCCCTTTTGATTTTTGGGACTTTAGTTTCGAGTTTGTGGACCTGCAGCTAATTTGTATATTGTATTTAAGAGATTCATCTTAATCCAGATCACTTATTCAGTGTGGGATAAATGGAGGAAAACAGATTTGTTGTGATGTTATCTGCTGAAATACTTCTCAAGAGAAATTTAATATGCCCGGCCCAAAAAATGAGTAGTGTCATCGTCAGATGATTGTCCTCAACGAAACGTATTAACCGGCACGATTCCGGTGCTTTGTAGTTGTGCTACTAGTTAACTAATCGTACATCAGCCATGAAAAAAATCATTACTGTTTGTGAGTTAACAATTACTCTTTTTTTTATCTATTCATTACTTCTACCTCGTTTTCTGAAAATTAAAATTTTTTCCATAATGGTAGCTTAAAATAATCAACCCTAAAATTAACATAATTCAAAAAGTAATATATTTTAAGCATAATTATATTGTGATGTGTTTATTTAAAAAAATGCTAGTGTGTGGTAATATTCACTTCAAAAATGAGTCAATAAACTTTTATTTAAAAAAAAAGTAGCATCTGCATCTAAAATTAGGTATGGTCTTAAAGTGTTGAAGTAATAAGCTGCTAAAAAAGATAGTTTTAAGTCCAATTTAGTTATTGTAAATGCATTTCTTTTATATGAGGGACCTCTGAGACTGCCCCAAATGTCGCCATATCTCTAACGAAAAATCTAGTAAACAAGTTTGTGTAGCTGGGTTGGCTGATCATCACGTTGACCAAAGGCTTCTAACAAAGTTGTGATGACAAAGCCAGGCTTGATTTTTATTATGGTTTTTAAATCTCGATATACCAGCGTTTCCTCTTGAAAGGGTCTATGGAATAGCTAGTGTCTCCGTCTGAGTTGAGGGTGAATTTAGCCGTTTTCTGTTGCATTTTTTGCGACTTTCTGGGCCTCTGAATCCATTAAAAGAGGAAGAAGCTGCTTTTTGCCCTCTATATGATAGTTTGTTGTATTAAAAAAGCACTTAGTCTTAGTGGATCAACTGTCATGATTATAAGGAAAGAGGTTTCATTGGTTTTTCTTTTGGGCGATTCCGCCGACCCGGTTCAGGAATCATTGCAAAAATTTGACTGTTTCATGATTATTTATTTTTATCTTGTTATCTATTCTTTCAGAAAATAATTCTTGTTTGGGATGGAATTTGTTGAAGTAAATTCTTTAATACAAAAATCTTTGAAAGTCTGTATGAATGCTTATAGGATCTCTTTATCTTCACAAAAAAAAAAAAAAATCTAAGCAACTTAAGGCAAGTTTCTTAAGTGAAGCGGCGGAATCACCCATTTCGTATCATTCTTAAGCCTTTCACCGAGAGATTCTCATCAAATTTCTGCTCCCTCCATTGCTAAGTCACATAGAGTTGTGTAATGCATGTTGTGGCCACATGTCATGTAAATAAAGAATGAAAATGTTTTAATGCATGGGTCCTTTTTTCCCTCCATCTAGTTCGAGTATACAGAATTTACTTTTATTAGTTTGACTGCTTCCTAATTTTTTTTGAATTCATAGGTAAAGATTTTAAAATTTCATTATAAATATATAGGTAATTTGAATATTAATGGGCAGCGATCCAAATCATGCTTTGTTGACATTAATTTTATAGTACAAATCTTCTGTGCAATTTAGTGTTATATAACTGTTACAAAGGAAATATGTAACAAACTATAATTTTTAAACTTGTTATGTAGTAGATATTTATTTCAATTGAAGGTGTATTTTCAAAACTCATTTTCTGCAAAGTCTAACTAAAGTAAAGGGTCCAGCTCGTTTGTCAGCAACTTCGTCCAATTGAATTTACCATTATTTAATGTCTGCAATTCAACAGACCGGCCCCTATACCTTAGTCCAACTTTGAAAAATGTGAGTTTTGGAACTATAACCTTCAATTTCAGTCATGCCTTAATTTATGAATTTCAATATGTTATTTTTTTCCCTTTATTGGCCTTTGAGTAGAGTGTCTCCCTTTATTTTATTTTTTCATTAATTGATATTAAAAAATGAGCACAGAAACAAGTATTTGAATGAACTCCATGTTTTCAAAATTCTTATATAAAAAAATAATTGTGAATATGATTTGTATGAGATGTTGTGAAGAGGAATAAATTGCTCCTGATAATCTTGGTGTCTTTCATTTTCATAAATTATCTATAAGGAGAAAATTATCAATAGAAAAAAATACACATTTCTTTATGGAATTATGGCCTTAGATGCCCTTCGCCATAAAACTGGAACATCCATCCTTATGGAATTATTTAGCTTGGATCTAACTTATAAAAGCCATTTTAAAGCATTCATTCTTAAATTAATGTTTTTTAATTAATTAAAGGTAAGGGTTATGATAACTGTTTATTCTAACAGCATTTTTGAAAATTTCTTTAGATTTTCTAGTTGTTGGTACTTGAAGAAAAGGAGCCAATTAGACTTGAAAATTATGTTCACACTATTATTAAAATTGGTGTGGGTTTTTTTTATTAAAAAATTGCCGTGATAATTAATGTTTTGAATTATTTTAATCTATTTGATCCTTTTTTATTCTATAGTTAATTTACAGATGTTATTGACAAGTTAAGCTAAATCTATGTTAGTTTAAAATAAATATATGTGTATGTAGCACTAGTAGGGGGTTGACACATTCTGTTTTCACGAAATTGTGTCAGAAACTTGTTAGCTTTCTTCTTTATTCTGTGTGAAATTGTCTTCATTAATATCTGATTCAGTTGGTCACATAAAGTAGAAATTGTGATTCATCACTTAACCCTTTACATCCCTGTGATGCCCTTTGGCATCATCATGTTTCTGATCATAATTTTTTTTTTAAATAACAGGTCTGACCATTTATGAGGATTAATAAAAAATATTTTCTGATAGAAACAAGTTTGAAGAATCCAATGATGTCATAAATGGCTATAGACGATCAGAAAAAATTAAGAAAACTGACCGGTGAATTTTGCATCACTGGATGAGGGTAATAAATCGAAGTATGTACCATTAAAATCAGTAACTTTTGCTGATCTTTTTGGTAAACTATGGATTCCTTCGTGATAGAACTTTGCGTCCTGGGAGGTAAAAACGAATATGCTTATTTTTCAACTCCATCAAAAGTAGCGAAGTGCTGCTCAGTCAGACCATGTTCCCTGGATCTGAGCAAGTGATAGTCTGAAAGACTAATATCTGGAGAATATAGCGGGGGCAATAAAACATCCCATGTCAGGGTTTTTAAGGTGTTTTTAACGTTATTTGTGGTGTGAGGCCACGCATTGCAATGGAGCAAAATAACTGTTCCGTGTCTGCGAACCCATTCTGGCCGTTTTTTGATAAATTCCCGGTTTACATCGGTTAATTGTTGTTGATATTGATCAGAAGTAACTATTTCACCAGGTTTAAGTAGCTCATACTTAAGAAGGCCTTTTTGATCCTACCAAACACAAAGAATTTTCTCTTTCAAAGCGATTTTCTCTTTAGAGTCAATGTTGAGGGTTGGCCTGGAATCAACCAACATTTTTTTCAATCGGGATTGTCAAAATAGGTCCATTTTTCATCACCTGTGGCAATTCGATGCAGTAAACACTTTCTTTGATGTCGATTCAAAAGTTATTCGCAAGTGACTTTTTTGTTCTCCATCTGTTAAAGCATGTGGTACCCATTTTCCTTCCTTGAAAATTATTCCCAATGCATGAAAACGTTCACTAGTACATTTCTGAGTTACATTTAACATTTCTGAAATATATACCCGCGTCATTTGTGGATTTTTATCCAAAATTTTTTGGCATTTCATCATCTTCAAATTTTTTTGGTAGTTTTCAATTACCTTTGTCTATCACATCAAAATCAGCTTTTTTAAATCAAATAAACCACCATTTTCAAAATGATTCAGATGGATAATTGTTTCCATAAGCTTTTTGAAGCATTTGAAAAGCTTTAGCAGTAGTTTTTTTCAAAATAAAGTAATGGATTAAAAATTCCCGCAAATGACCCTTTGTTGGCACGAAACATGACATCTTTAAAGCGTAGAATGACTATGAAAAAAACACAGCATTAACTTATGCCCCTGGCAGGTAAAAGGTTAAAAGTAGTCTGACAAAATGCTATTGGGGCGATTCCACACTTTTATTAACCCGGGTGCAGTGCCATCTGTTCATAAAAGGTCATTTCATAGGTATACCCCTAATATGTGGTAGAAACTGATTTTGGCAATTTCGCGTAACTTTATTACACAGTATTAATCGCGACTCGAAATTACTAGACTGTCACCAATAACCATTGATTCCTTCTGAATAAAGTACAATACGGGAAGACTCCTAGTAAATCAAGCGGTTCGTCCCACCCCCTGTACTCTTCAATTATCAGTTGAAAAAGTTATACTATATCAGTCAGAACAAGAAACCGGTTCGTCTGTACTTAAACTTGCATTTTAATCAGGTAGTAACGTTGCCAAGTATGACTATCTTCCGATGGCATATTTTTTTTCTCTGAATGATTTATCCAGCGATAACACCATTTACCAAGCATTATCCCAGATCTCTTTTCTAAAAGAAGACGGGAGTTTGAAGACACACACATTTGAAGTCGTGCCAGAAGGCGTTGGCGGTTTCGACAGAATACTCCTCTCGTTCCGGTTGTTTATTAAAAAACTTTAAATAGTTTACAGTCGGGTTTTATGTATCGACGAATGGGAATGAATTATTTATGGAAGATATGAAATTTTCAGGAACTAAGACGCCTGGTAGCAGCAGGAAAGCATTTATCAATAGTCCCTGGCTGCTTTCATTGACGGAAATCAATCCAAATATCACAATAAGAAATTTTTGTGTTGAATACTTAACTATTTTCTAATAATTTTGCAATTAAAATACAACACAATTTCTCCCTGTCTAATGTGTAAAGATATCTGAATAATTATTGCATTCGATTGTTAAAAATCTGTTATTTACCGTTACGATGCTATTATCAAATTTGATTGCGGTAGTTGATACCTTTTCTTGCAATCAGAACTGACTTAAATCTTATATGAGCTTTAGCCTTCCCGTTTATTTATCTTTTAAATTTAAGTTATTTACATGCGGCAATGCATATTATATATCATATTTCAAAATTATTAATCTTCAATCCACAGACGGATAGCATGATAAGTCTCCTGAAGTTGCTATTAGGACAATACATGCGAAATGATGATCTTACTTAAATCTTACTGAAACAGAACTGACTTAAATCTTATATGAGCTTTAGCCTTCCCGTTATTATTATTTTTTTTAAATATAAAGTTATTTACATGCGGCAAGCATATTATATATCATATTTCAAAATTATTAATCTTCAATCCACAGACGGGTAGCATGATAAGTCTCCTGATGTTGCTATTAAGGACAAGACATGCGACATGATGAACTTACTTAGATCTTACTGAAACAGAACTGGAGCTTTAGCCTTACCGTTATTTTTTTTAATATAAAGTTATTTACATGCGGCAATGCATATTATTTATCATATTTCAAAATTATTAATCTTCAATCCACAGACGGATAGCCTGATAAAGTCTCCTGATGCTCCCTATTAGGACAGGACGTGAAGCCGCGACGAATAATATTTAATTGAACTTTATAATCGAAGAGCTTGGTGGAAGAACCAAAAACGTGCCAAGTGACATTTTTGAAAAAAAAAAAAAAACTTCTTGTGTTAATAACCTTGCGAAGGGAGTACACGCTAAGTAAACTCCTAAGTTCCCTAGACTCTGCGTACGATGTTGCTTTTCAAAAGTTGCATTGGCTGCCTACTCAAGTGTAGGCACCCAATGCTCCTCACTTGAATGTGGTTCTAAATTTGGACGCCAGTCACCAAATTTCTCGTATAGCTCTAGTGCGACGATATTTAAACTAAACTCAACTGTCGTATAACATTTATGATAATTAAATGTAACTAAATTTTTTTTTAAAATAAAAATGTTGCTTATTGAAGTCAAGAGAAATTCTTCAGTCTCGTAACAGTTAATAAACTAATGAAATAAATACTTATATAACAACTTTCATATATATCATGACATTTTGACGATTGTTCACCTACCTAATAAATAATTAATATTTACAGACCTGTGTTATCAGTAAACAATGCATGGTCGCTGACGTAAGTTTTATAGCTGTAACCTTGGTAACGTTAACTAGAAATACAACAAAATAATTCTCTTAATAGTAAACAAAATGTTTTTTATTAAACATGTGACACTGATTCTGTATTCTCTTCAACTAAAGCAATTGTTCAGCCTCCTTTTATATTGATTTTCTTTCACGCTAACAGAAATATTTTTAACATTGACCTACTATTAGGCCAGTTGGTTGAGTTTTTATTTTATTTATTTACTCACTTCATTTGTTATTGTAAGGTATAAGAATTGAGACAAATTAATTGACTATAAGAAAGCATTTATTGTTCTTAAATACAGTGAAACTCTAAAATTGAGACATTACAAAGATGAGTCATGAAATGAATTCGTTTCAATGATTTATAGAATAGACGGTAGAAATAGAATTCCAGCTACTGTTGATTTAGGACGTGATACCTGAAAATAAAAATTAATTTTTTAAAACAACATATAAATGATAATAAACGACTTTCAATTTCAACTCAGTGCCAAAAAGTTCAAATTCTCATAAGTGCCTGACACTTTAATTCTATTATGGGGGTTCTGTACCCTAAAATCGGTGAAAAAATAAAAAAAAGAATTTATTGGCTTAAAATACTATGACAACCTTTATTAATAATGTCACAAAGTATCAAGACGATCGGAATAGATATTTATGCAACTAGTGCGAAAAGTAATGCTTTTTAAAACAAGTGGATTTTATTTCACGAGCGAGGTACGAGCGAGTGAAATAAAGACACGTGTTTTAAAAAGTTTACTTTTCGCACGTGTTTCATACACTATTTTTTATAATTGCGTGAAAAAAATCAAATCTCATTGGTTCAAAAATAATTCACGTGCTAATTAGACCAAAATAGACTAAGAGATGTCAAGGAAAACAACCAATGATCTCGCAGTTCGGAGCGCGTGACGCTATAAAAAACCAATAAGCGTGTTTCAACATTTTGTCAAAGAAAGCAACCAATGAACTCGCAGTTCGAAGGGCGTGACTTAAGAAATATTCCCATCGCGAGAAAAAAAAATCATTGATTCAAAAATAATTCACGCGCATAATATTTTTAAATACAGCAGATCGATAAATCTTTGGATTTTATGAGTATTATCAAATCGAAATTTTACTTGAAATGTTGGCATCTTATAAAAAGAGTGCGACAAAGTCTTTTTTTCACTGCTTTTGGGTGAAAAAAAGTACTTTTTTTCACTGTTTCAAAAAGTCTAGCTTTGTGCACGCGTCTGATATTGATATTATAATGTAAAAGTCGGCATTTTTTCACGCAATTATAAAATAGATATTTTTATAATTGCGTGAAAAAAAGCCGACTTTTACATTATAATTTCAATATCAGACGCGTGCACAAAGCTAGACTTTTTGAAACAGTGAAAAAAAGTACTTTTTTTCACCCAAAAGCAGTGAAAAAAAGACTTTGTCGCACTCTTTTTATAAGATGCCAACATTTCAAGTAAAATTTCGATTTGATAACACTCATAAAATCCAAAGATTTATCGATCTGCTGTATTTAAAAATATTATGCGCGTGAATTATTTTTGAATCAATGAATTTTTTTTCTCGCGATGGGAATATTTCTTAAGTCACGCCCTTGGAACTGCGAGTTCATTGGTTGCTTTCTTTGACAAAATGTTGAAACACGCTTATTGGTTTTTTATAGCGTCACGCGCTCTGAACTGCGAGTTCATTGGTTGTTTTCCTTGACATCTCTTAGTCTATTTTAGTCTAATTAGCACGTGAATTATTTTTGAACCAATGATATTTGATTTTTTTCACGCAATTATAAAAAATAGTGTATGAAACACGTGCGAAAAGTAAACTTTTTAAAACACGTGTCTTTATTTCACTCGCTCGTACCTCGCTCGTGAAATAAAATCCACTTGTTTTAAAAAGCATTACTTTTCGCACTAGTTGCATAAATATCTATTATGCAACTAGTGCGAAAAGTAATGCTTTTTAAAACAAGTGGATTTTATTTCACGAGCTAGTGAAATAAAGACACGTATTTTAAAAAGTTTTAATTTTCGCACGTGTTTCATACACTATTTTTTATAATTGCGTGAAAAAAATCAAATCTCATTGGTTCAGAAATAATTCACGTGCTAATTAGACTAAAATAGACTAAGAGGTGTCAAGGAAAACAACCAATGAACTCGCAGTTCGGAGCGCGTGACGCTATAAAAAACCAATAAGCGTGTTTCAACATTTTGTCAAAGAAAGCAACCAATGAACTCGCAGTTCGAAGGGCGTGACTTAAGAAATATTCCCATCGCGAGAAAAAAAATCATTGATTCAAAAATAATTCACGCGCATAATATTTTTAAATACAGCAGATCGATAAATCTTTGGATTTTATGAGTATTATCAAATCGAAATTTTACTTGAAATGTTGGCATCTTATAAAAAGAGTGCGACAAAGTCTTTTTTTCACTGCTTTTGGGTGAAAAAAAGTACTTTTTTTCACTGTTTCAAAAAGTCTAGCTTTGTGCATGCGTCTGATATTGAAATTATAATGTAAAAGTCGGCTTTTTTTCACGCAATTATAAAAGAATATTTTTGACATTAAAAGTCATTTTATTTAACCCTTTCCTTACTGAAATGGGTTAACGATAAAAACTTTAAACGTGTTTTTCTCAGAACTTGATTTTTTGAACTTCGATGTACCTTTTCGCAAAACTATGCTATATTTTCTCGTAAACTTTTTTTTATATGATGTAATACATAGTATAGATTAATCTGAGGTTATAAATTTTAATAAAACTAAAGTGAAAAAAATTTTATGGGGCAAAAAAGTGAAATATTTCATGATTTTTTGGGTACTTAAAAACTTATTTTATTTAACAAATCTGACAGTTATTTAAAGAAAAAAAAATTATGTTCAAGTATGCCGAGGTTTAATTTTGCCGAGAGAACCCAAGCCAAATGGGCTCTCCAGGGATCTTTTACATGCCACATAATCATATGACATGCGTGCCAAGAATTTTCCCATCCAGAAAATCCGACGACTCAGCCGGTGCTCGAACCCGCGATCTTGGGCTTACGACGAGGCGGACACGTTTACCACCGAGCCGCTCAAAGTAAATTTAACATGTGTACCTTAATGAAAATTTAGGCGAGTTGAAGTCAAATGTCTCAATACCGACCTTGTCTTGCTGGGGCGTGAGTAGAGCTGGGAAGCGAACTGGACTCCTCTTGGCCGTACTGTCCGATGCAGATGATTTCAGATCAATGGTGGATGGGGTGAGAAGGGGCAACACAGCCTCCTTCTTGGCTACCTGGAAACGAGACGTGCAATTTAAATTTAGTTTTTTTTTTAAATCGACAAGTGGCATAAAAGAAGACATTCCAAAAAAAATTTCGTATGCATGGTGGCGGTAAAAACGTAGTTCATTAAAATAATGGTTAAGCTAATATTTGGTTTTTTAAATCTCTATCGGAATATAGTATACAATAATTGTTGTAAAAACAGAATTAGTTATGAAAACCTTTGTGGTTGAATACATGACTTTTTAAATGTTTCAACAAAAAAGTTGGACACGGTACATGTAGTAAATAGACGCAACAATTATAGTGCTAAATTTGAAAAACAAAAAAAAAAAAGTCTCTCCTAGTTTCGAATCCAGAGATAAATCCACATTTGACTTAAATCGCTTCTGTGCTAAAACATTAACACAAAGGATGTAGTTAGCTTTTGTAAGCACAAAACCCAAAATTTTTAGCCAAATATGGACTGGTCTGGTTTTGAAACTAGCCTACTCAAGTAATTGCTTAATAGAGTGTAGTTTGAAGTAAGGTTGGTACTGAGAGTGTGCACTGGTGTACTATCGTGCGAGTCTAATGTATGTGAGTGCACAAATCTGTACCAAGTACCTTCCAGTATTTACCAGCATCGATTTTTTTTCTACCAATAAATTCCCATCAAAAATCGAATTGATGTTTTTTTATTTCGGTAAAAGTTGCTTGTTTACCAACAAATCGTCTAAAATTTTTCCAAAAAAAAAAAGACGTACTAATACCAGTTTTTTCTTCGTTATAGACTACTTCGTCGTCTATATAATATCCATTACCTACTTCAACCTGTCGATACATTTTCTGTATTGTTCATTGAAGTTGTTTATCCTCCACACCTATTTCGCTCCCCTCAATGCGTGCGCTCAGCATGGACCCTAACTGTCACGATTGTTGTGCGTGATCCTTCCTCAATGTGACAGTCAAATCAAGCATGGTCTACTCAGATGAGCGTGATGAAAAAATAAATATAAAAGATATCGATCCCGGCCATCAATCATTCGTTACTGGGGAGCATTGCTGTTAATCGGGTGCCAGCAGACATATTGATGTCATCGAGGAGCAATTGAATGATATCGGGTTGCTTCTTTGCTGGTAGTTTATCACCATCAGTAAACAACTTTTCCTAAACTGTAGAGGTTATGCAGAAAAACCGTGCGCTCCGGTTTTTCTAAACGATTTGTTTGAATTATTATATTGTAAGTTTTTCTGTTTTTATAAACGAGGCGAAATTTAAATGCTTAGTCGGGTATTTTTTAAAATAAATATCTTAAAATTTTCAAGATCTTTCTGCGAGGAAGACATCAAGATATGAAAAGGGGTGCTAACCTATTTAGCAGCCTAGCACAGTTATCTTCTCACTACCAAGGACCGTCCCTTTTTCTGAATAAATAGTATACAAATATTTCTCTCTGTGAATGATTAGTAAAGCATGAAAAAATTCCGCCTTGTTTTTCAATTTATAGAAAGCTAAAGTTATATGAGTAATGGTAATTAATATCGATGTTACACTGTAGCTTGCTGAACACACGAAATTGACAATATACAAGTTAAGAAATTACCAAAATCATCAATAATGGTCATCATCATTAAGACCATGGTCATATATTGCATTGATTCTTAACACAATTAAATTTCGCCCCTTTAATTTCAGAAATATATTCCAAAATTAAAAAAAAAAAAAACATTGCTAGAAAAATCTTTGCATTTATAAACTTTATTTAATCAACCATGCAGCAGAGTTCCGAAATTTTTTTTTAAAAAACTTATAGCTGCATTTTAACCCTTTCAGCCCCAAAAATTTACTACACTAAACATCTGATATTCTCAAAATAAGCTTATTTTAGGTGAAAAATAAGAGTTCCATAAGAAAAAAATCATTTTAATTTTTTATATGGTTTTTGAAATAATGCCAAAAATTTTTAATTATGGAAAACAACAAAATAAAAAATATATATATTACCTAAAAATACTTCGAGTAGTATATTTTAAGGTATCTGACCATATTATTTAAAAAAAATGAGTAATTATCAAAACCGAAATAGTTTAAATTGTGTTTTAAATATGTGGAACTGAAGTGAACTTTTCAAAAGTCAAGTGAAACGCTTGTTAGCTATTTTCTAAATAAAAAAATAGTAGTTCTGACTTTTATTGAGATTAATGTAAAATATTGTCGAATAGAACAAATTGTGAAGAATCGAATGATGTGTGTTTGGAAGTCATAACGGTACCTAAACATTTGGAGAAAAATATTGAAAGTGATGATTCCAAATGACATCACTGGGACTGAAATGGTTAATAAGAAAATAAACCACACAAATTGCAGGGATGCGGATGCCAGCAAGGGTAATTGAGATGTACTTTCAATCATGTGAAGTGAATGATAAAGGAAATATTGAATTTTAAAAATTATATCTGCATTTAGATTACTTATTGCATTCATCAAAGCTGTAAAAATAGGTACGAAACGATAGCAATTCTAAAATTCTTACATTTTTTACATCCGCCGGATTACTAATTTCATCTTTGGGGTTCATTTCTGGATTGTTGGGAGTTTTATTTTCTTTCCCCTTCCTTTTACTTGTGCTTTCTTCCACCATATCCACAAAGAATCCTTTAAAAAAATAACAAATACCATAATTTTGTAGTTAATTTGATTTGACATTTATCCTAAATATAAAAAATTATGATGCAATACTCATTATTATTTCCGTAAAAGAAATGACATTTGGAAGCTTTATTGACTACTCTTGAAATGGCACATATTTGACCAATTACTTTTTAAATCAATGAAATTTTAAAGCTGGCATCGGTACCTCTTTAAGGGGGTTCAGTATGTTGTATATTGGTAATGTTAAATTGACCAATTTCAATGTACCTTTTCACAATAACTACTGATCAGATCATCTTAAAAATTTCTGTGTGTATTATACCAACCTTATATATTAATCTGAGGTTAAAAGTTTTTTTTAAAAAAAACTGTTAGATTTTTTTAAATAAAATAAGTTTTGAAGTACCCAAAAAATCATGAAATTTTTCATTTTTTGCCCCATAAATTTTTTTGCACTTTAGTTTTATTAAAATTCATAACCTCAGATTAATCTATACTATGTATTACATCATATAAAAAAATTTATGAGAAAACATAGCATATTTTTTGAGAAAGGTACATCGAAGTTCAAAAAATCAAGTTCTGAGAAAAACGCGTTTAAAGTTTTTAGTTTTTATTGTAACCCATTTCCTTACGAAGCCATGACATTAAAATGGCTTTTAATGTCAAAAAAGAAATTTCCAATCGTCTTGATACTTTGGGGCATTATTAATAAAGGTTGTAATCAATTTTAAGCCAATAATTTTGTTTTGATTTTTTCACCGATTTGAGGTTATTGAACCCCCTTAAACGTTTGGTCAATAATCAGGTTTTAACAATGAAAAGGGTAATGTCAATTACACTAGTCTGTTAAGTGTCTGTAACTTTTTTCAATTGCTTTCTAATATAAATCCGTCATCGGATAATTCGTTTCAATCTTATTCATAATTTATTATGACGCACACACCCAATTACTAGACTTGATATAGTTACAATTTACAACCAAGCCTTACTGGAAAGTGGAAACCCAGGCCCCCAGCTCTGCAGTCAGCGCTATAACCGTTACACTGCGAGGGCGACATTAATCAATTTCTCATTTGTATTGATCCTTTCTCCCTACCATCAAATTTGGTCAATAATCTGGTCCATGTAGCCAGAAAAGGGTCAATAGGTCAGATTATCCCCCTGTTGTAATTTTAATTTAGAAATATGGCAATAAAACGTTTTTTACAAAAGATGTTTTAGAAATTACACCAACTTGGATCCTATTCCCCTGTTAACATTGTCTAACCACTCGGCCGTCCGGGTCCCATTTTTGAAGTAGACACTATTGAAAAACCAACAAAATCGTAGATTTTCGTCAAGTGGTTAGGTTTTTCCGAAACTTGGTGCAATTCATAACACGTTTAAAAAAGGACATGAACTTTTTCTAACTCTGAATGCAGAAATATGCTAAAAAAAAGAGAAGAAAACACGATTTCCTACTTAAAGAATGAAGTGCAAGTCAAGAATATATGCGAACATGACTTGAATTGAAGATTCAACTCTTTCTTGAGCTGAATACACTATTATAAAAACGTAAAGAGGACATAACACCCCATTGAGTGGGAGAAGAAAAGACAAATTGCTGTAGATATCAATCATCTTGAATGGAGATTATAATGGTTAAGAATTATAATACAGATATTGATATATATTGATAATATACAGATATTGATTGCATATTATCTCTCATATTTAAATGACGATATGCCATATATCCATTTATTAGAACGCGATATTGATAATTAAAATTTTAGATGATATTTGAATTATTGTTATTCTAAAAGTATATATAAAAAATTTGCCCTGTGGGTTTTTTCCCTTTAATTAGAAATAATAATTCTTATTAGATTTTTTTGGAAAACAAAAAAAATTCAATAAGAGATGGTTTGAATTTTCGTGTGTATAACAATCGAATTTAAACCAATATATAGCTCTGTCGAGAAGTATCATTAAACTATCTTACTGTTGTTTGAAAAATTGTTGATTATGAATGATTTATAAAATAAGTTATAAATAATAATTAATAAATACTCAAGAAACTTGTAATTTTTCCTACTGAAGTAATTCTCATTTGTTTCTTAAATTACCATTACTTCTTGCATGGTAACTAAACTAAATTATAAATAAATATGACTTCCCTGTCTTATAGGAAGAGTTTGCCTGATTTACATGTTTTAATATCAAAAACCTTCTGAGGTTCAGCACCACGTGACTTAATCATCCCATAATGTATCGAATCAGCAATAACGGAAGCGAGATAAGCCGCAACTGGTCGTCGTTCTATAAAATTGATGTCTGAAAATGCCAACAACTTTTTTTGGCCACTTCCGTCCATTTTTATCGGCTTAAAAAACAATTGAGATGGGTTTTTTTCGTATTATTATTTTTTGCTGCTTTTCCTGCCTGTAATCTCCCTCACTGTCTTTAGCAATTTCCGGCAGATGGCATTTATTTTGGTTCTATTCGAAACTTTCTCGAATTTCATGTAAACCCATATGAATATAAAAATAACATATAAGGTTTCTTATATTTAGAACTTAACCGAAACACCATATCTAGCTTATTACTTAATGTTTTTAACTATTTGGCACATGTCTCTATCCACCAGTGTCTTTATAATAAAAATTGTGTTTCTTTAATGAGTTATCGAAATGAAAATTAATAAAATTATGAATGAATTAGTAATGTTGAAATATTAATTTTTAAAATATTATGAAACACAATGTACACAAAGAATTTTTAACTAAGTGCTCATTTTTGAATCCGAGACATATTAAATTCTGCAGTCTAAAATAAACTATTTAGGTATTATAAGTATTTTGTAGCTAAAGCTATTTTCCTTTCTTCGAGAATCGAGTTACAAAACTGAATTTAGTAAACGATAAATATAATAAATGAGATTTTTAAGTAGCGCCATATTCTTAGAAAATAAATAGAACATGTTATTTTATTGCAATATTTAAATTTAATTTCTCATTCATTATCATAATTATTAGAAAAATGTCTATAAATGACAGACTTAAAAGTCAGTAGAATTTCACAGATAATTTCTAGATGACAACCATGATAAGATTTTTAATCTTTCTTTGAACCAGTCATAGTTGACAGAATGACAGCAATTATCCCCAATTAAGATTCCTTTCCATTTCTTCAATTCAACCTATACCATTTTCTTTTCTTCTAATTTATTTTGTTTTCTGAGAGAAAAGCAAAGTAAAAAAAAAAAGGAAATGTGTAAACTGGTTTTCAATGAATGAAGTTTGAGTTTTTAACACCTTAATTATTATTTTTGTATATTTTTAAATTATATTTTTACAGTCGGTAGAAAAGGTTTAGACTATTATTACAATATTTTAAAAAGTTTGATTAGTAAACGAATCTATGAAAAACGTAAAAGCATTCTTCCACTAACAAATAAGAAGATCTGTATAATGTGATTGTGATATGATGAAGATGTATAAAACCGATAATGATGGCGATATTTCTCCGACAAAAAAAAAATGGTTATTCGATGACGGTAAAATTATATAAAGACACTATGAGCTAAATTTCTGTCAACAAGTCAATTTTTAATTTTCTCAGAAGTATAAAATTTTAAAATAGGCAAATAAATAAGCATAAGTTGGGTAGAAGCTTATCTGAATCACTGACTATAAAGGCAGATGTGTAACTCCCCCACTTCTTTCAATTATTATCCTCTCAAAAGTAAGAAACTATAAGGATAAAAGAGCTCAAAGAATATTTTTCTACCTAAATTTTAAAATGAAAAAATTCCTAAATTATTATTTTACAAAAAAATGATATATTTTAAATTTCAAAACATATTTCCCTGTAGCTACAGCCACATTATGGTCCAACTCGGACATGTCGATATTGACATTTACATCTTTCCCTCCAATATAATAGAAATAAGATATAAATCGCACTTTTCAATTACATAATTGAAATTAATCGGGCTCATTGTGGAAGCCTGCTGTAACCGTGATCGTCCTTCCTTCCCGTGTTACGCTGTTGGAAAGAGTGACGTCAGAACGGCGAGGTTTTTCACCCCTTTTCCACCATATCTGTGAGACAGGCATTGATTGCGGTAACACGCATGCGCTTCGCTGACTTTCAAACTCGCTTATTCTTTTCAATTTCTTTGTATATATTTCTTATTTTGAAGCTAGGAAACAGGTTGACAACTTAAAAAATTGCACTGTAAAAAAAAATCGAAATTTTTGTTTCAAAATATCAATGAAAAAAAATCAGATAGGAAGGTATTAGTGAGAAACTGAAAACTAAAATCAAATTTAATTTTCTGCTATAACAGTGATATGTGATTAAAAACATAAATTGAAGAAAATCTCAATTCGTCCTACACATTTACTGTTCATGCCGCCATATATTTTACTTGCCTATCAATCAATTCAAAAAAAAAAAATAGTTTTATTATATTATATACCTATATAGGTGTGTTTATGATAATGAGAAATAGGATAGAATTGTCATGATTTAATACATTACATATTTATTTATGTTAATTGTGCACTAATGTGTTAGTTGAAAAAAAGAATTAAAAATATGATATAATAATATTTGAATAATTTTTTATGTTTTATTTTTTGTTTCTTTTTTTTTTTTTGTTTTTTAAAAAAAAAAATAATAATTTTAATTTTTCGTTTTATTTATCTTTTTTTTTTCTTTCTCTTTTTCCCTTCTTATCTTGGCCGCGCGCTTTTGTGTTTGTTTGGACAACGTTAGTATCCCAAAACAACATTTTATCTTGTAGCAGATTAGCCAGGAGACAGGCGTTAAAATAAAGTGGAACTAAAAATTTAGTAATTCTCATAAGATTTTTTCGTTAAGATTATTTTTATTCAATTATTTTTTGTTAGATTTTGAATAAAAAAAAACTGTGAAACTAAACTATATTTATTGATAGCGATAATAAATTTTGACTGATTTACTGATGACGACTAATAGCTTTTTTAGAAATATTAGAGAGGAAAGGAAATTAAAGAGAGTTTAGTTTAGATTAGGCAGGGGGGGGGGGGGGGGGGGATTTCGAATATACGTAGACTGCCGTTTATCCGAATCCCAGTTATCCGAAATTCGGCTTATCACAAAGGCTAAGGATTTTTGTTGTTGCTAAAGTATGAAATGTTTACGCATAAACGCATAAATAAAGAACTACACAAAAAATAAATACGCACATAAAAAGTTGGATTAATCGCTCAAATTATGTAGGAATTGTTATTTTTTGCTGCTCTTTCCCTGTTCTTTTAGAGCAGACCTGTCCCGCCATCTTTTAAACAAGGGAACGTCTAAAGTGGCTTCATCTTGCGCTTCTATGCATCAATTTAGGCCTGATATTTGAATTTTGCAGCTTCTGTATGCGAAACGCTGCATTTTCTAAACTCGGATTTGGGAAGTGCTTCATTCATAGGTCCCTATCGGCCAATAAAAACGAAGCGAAATCTCTATGACTTCAAATTTTCTCCAGTGTTTTTCTAAGAGTGAAGTGGATGATTCCCGATTGTCCGAAAATTCTTATGGAATCTCAATTAACCGAAAGTGCTTCGGTCCCGTACCTTTCGGATAAGTACTAACCATAAACATTACATACTTTACCTTTCTCTATTCTATAACTATAAAAATGCCGATTTCCTTCAATTTTTCTGATTTTTTTATTAACCAATAAAATTACTTCAATTATATTTAAAATCGTCCATTCTATCATAATGTCCTTCCAATTTGACCGAAAGATAACATATGCACAGACAAAATTGAAACAAAAAAATTGACTCTGCCGGTGCACATGGCAACAATAAGTAAACACGCAATTCCCATAAAAAAAAACACTGCTTTACATTTCCAGAAGCGATGACACACATGCATACTGTGAGTGTGGCCACACGTCATTAAATTCGCTGAATATGTAGAGATAGGATGAATGCCTTGCTAATTGGCATCTGGGGGGTTGGGGAGCCGCCATGAGAGTTGTGGAGCCGTTTGTTCTACTTGTGTGGCTTCGTTAATTCCTTTTTAAGGGGGGAGGGGGGGGGGGGGACTCTGATGTAGAAGAGTTGATTTGTCCTCCCGGTGCCTCTGTAAAATTCTTGTGATGTACTATTTGTAAAACAATGCGTGTATATACTACTACACTTTCACCCTCTGAGGGATACAGTAGTACAAACCCGTCACCTGACTGTCAGGTTTTCCAGCAACACATATAATTTTAAAATTCTATACATTTAATAATTTTACTAAATTTTAAAACTTAAGGCTGCTCATCACCCCCATACCCGGTCCTCCTTCGATCGGGCACGCTAATGTATGTGGGTCTGGGAAAAATGGTTTTTTTTCCAAAAAAAATAAAAGAAATTCAATAATTAAATTTTTGGTGCGTTTTTTTTTTAACACTCCAATAAAACATAAATTGTTAGTTTACTTTTTTTCTTATTTTTTTAAAAAAAAAAACATTAGTTATTTTTTTTATAAGAAAAAAAATGAAAAAAAAAAAAATAAAAAACTTTTTTTAAAAAATAAAGAAAAGCTTATACTTTATTGGAGTCATAATTTTGTTAAAAAAAAACCTCAAAAAAATAATCCTATAATTCATCCTTTTTTTTTTTTGCTTTTTTTTTTTTCCCCAGCCATTTTTTTCCCGACGAAAGGACACGATGGAAAGATTAAAGAATGGATGAGCCATTTATAACCATCTACTATATTATAAATATATTTTTTTCAAAAATTCGGAAATAAAGTTTTCATTTAAAAAATTTAATTTAAATCTCATGGAGTGAAAAGAAGTTTACAATTCAGCGAATCTACTTATCCGTCAGAGCCAGAGGGTTTTAAACATATTGTATTTTAAAATAGGTTTGCCGTGGGCAGGTAAACTGCAGTTTCCGTAACAACAAATCGGACAATCCTTTAATCAGTCTTTTATTAAACTTTTTTGTAGACAAAAGTATTTTAGTTATGGCAGCAACGGTTCAAGTTAATAGTCTAGGTACTGCAGTATAACTGCCCGAACAGAGGTATAAACTGTCTTGTCTGTCCCACGAGACTTAATTTCTTATTTACGATAGTAAAGTTACGTTATTATTAAGACATTTACGTTGACTTTACACAGAGAGGAGAATTTAAACAGAGAGGAGACTAAACTTCTACCCCTCACCCTTATAGAAAGGAACTTTGACTTTGATTATTATTTTGTCGTCACTCCACAACCAACTCATTCAGTCAGTCATTTTTAATAATTTTTATTGAAAAAAAAAATAGCCAGTTGGTGTCGGTATAAAAATTATCATTCCAATTTTTACACTTTCAGAACTCAACAGCTTTCCGGTTACGTAATTCAAGCTTCAAATATCACTTTACAATGTCCACATTGAGTTGCATGAAAGATGATAAAATACATTTTAAACATTTTTCGGAGTCCAACTTTCGTGGGTTTTTTTTTTCATTATCTTATCACTGTTTTTTTTTAATTTTTTTTTCATTTTTTTTCATTTTCAATTTTTATTCATTTCATTTTTATAATTTAAAAAAAACAAGTTAATCTAAACAGTGGTTAGTATTAAATGTATGTGTAAAATGTAAAACAGTTTTTTGTTTTACGACTGCCTAATTACAGAAACGCTGCCGTGTTACGTAGGTGAAACCATTTGTGTTTGCAACCTTATCATTTCTGTGATTTACGAATGGCGGTGTTTTTTAAATGATAAGAACTATATATGGGGCTAGCAACCTGATGTCGAATATTTGTCTACTAATCTTTAAAAAAGTATCATGATAGATAAGTTTTTATTTCAATCAAATCACCGAAAATCATATCAATAGCTCATGACACTTTTCAATTTATCGAAGGCATATGGATGAAAATTAGCAATTTCTTAATGTCATATTAAGTAAAAAATATATTGATTTCTGGAGAATCTCAAAATTTTGGAATAATTCTCACCAATAACTTTAGATTCAGAATTATTTCCTTAACGAAAAGCGTGGATGTTTATGCGAAGGTTTTTTTCTTTCTTTTCTGTATTCTGTATGTCATCCGCATTCACAGACCGAAATAGAAATAAAATATAAGTGGTCTATGTCAAATTGCAACCTATTATTTAGTTACAAATACTAAGGTTCATTGCGAATTTAATTTGAAAATTCAGATTAGAATTACAAAAAATATTTAAAACTATTAATTGAAAATTTTATTTAATTATCAACACAGAAATCATTTCATTTTATATTTATTTCAATATGACAATTTGGCGCAGTATGGCCTTAGATGCCCTTGCACCATAAAACCTAATCATCCATCCAATATGTCAATGCTTTTTTTCCCACCATGTACTTAATTTGTTTTAAAAAAATATGTATAAAAACAATGTTCAGTAGATTACGATAGTAAAAAAACATTTTATTATATAAATATTTAATTTAAAAATTTTAATTTTTACAATAGTAATTAATGCTATAATTAAATGAAGTATTTTATGTCAAATATTTTAAGTTAAGCATGATGTAATTTTAAGTGTACTACTGTGGAATGTATTGTAAACATCGATTACTAGTTCTTTGTAGAAAGGAACATATAAAGTTTTCTTTCGAATGTTCCATGCTCATTTTAAGAGTTTTGGAAAGTCAGGGAAAAGTAAGAGAACCTATCTCAACTTTGAAAATATTCATAATAAATATTAAATTATCAAAGTTATTTAGTATCACATCATCAAACTACGTCCCAGTTATGAGTAGTGATTGATCCATATAATTATTATAGTTTGGGAACTACTATGATACATATAAATAGGTATAGAATGATGATACAGGCAGTGATACATTAAATAAATTGTTATTAATCAATTATAATGGACTTGGACATCGCTACTAATAAGCTTTCACATCTCTGTCGCTGAATCTTTGATGTGACATGCCACTGAGTGTTCCATGGCGTGCCGCGACAACTTTATGACCGGAAAAGTGACAGCTAACGGTCAAAGAACATGTGTAGTGAGTCAGTGATCTTGATCCCGTTTTCTGGAGAATCCGTAAATTCACGGAAAAGGTCACTGGATCGTTGCCAGTTTCTTCAAGAAAAAGGGCGTTGTTCTGTTTGTCACGGAATAGGATAGTTAGAGGATGAACGGTGGCAACGGTAATAGACTTTCTTTTGTGTGATGCTTGTGCAAAAGAATTTTGTGGTTTTGCTATTCTAATTTTTTTGGTAATGGAAATTGGTAGAAGCGGGAATATTGGACAAGTATAGATAATTTTCTTGTCTCCTTATTGAAAAACAAAATCTGATTTAGGATTGATAATGTATAGTCATTTAATCAAGATAGTAAAATTGACAAAGCATCTATGATGAGTACTAAATCTATATCTCCTATTTAACTCCTAAAAAATCGAATCGAGGAACGAGAAAGAAATAAAGCCAATGTGAAAGCAAGCAATTTTTTGTACTATAGTTTTCTTCATGTTTTATACAAGAGGATATTTTTTAATATCAAATGTATTCCCCGACTCATTAAAAATTATATCGATAAATGTTTGCATGTATTGAATAACAAATTTATTTTACAATTTAAAAGAAAACTAAATTTATATCACGTTATTATATTTAAAAAAATAATACTGAATATTTAAATATCCTGAGTAAAATAGGTAATAAGAACGTAAAAGAAACAATGCATCGAAGTAAGTATTTCCTAATAAAATGTTGTTTATGTGCCTAAAATATTATAAGTTGTTCAGAATTGTTTTTGTGCCGAAAATATTAGACGTTGCTTAGAATATTTTGTAATTTATTTCTTGATTTACTTAATCCCAAACTAATAACTAAGTCAAAATTTGTATCATTTAGAAATGTCTTGCAACGAATAACGTAATACTGTGAATTTTCTTAAATTTTAGAGAGAAGTTGCTTATACATTTCTTACATAATTCATTGAAATCGAGTTACAGTATTTTAGCGTGTCTTCATCCTGAACAGTAGTCGGCAACCTTTTTCATTAAAAGGACCAAAATGTTAGTTTTTGAGAAATTTTGGAGAGAAGTTGTGGGCTGCACCATTTTTTTTCTTCTCCTTGTTTTAGGATATTCGTTTTTTTTTTAAATGCGCAGATTGCAAAAAACAATACACATTGGTTTCCTCTATTTATTTTGAACAGATAAAATCATTAAGTTTGTAACTCTTTTTCTAATAAGAAATATTGATTACGTTGCAAATAATTCGAGAATAAGGTCCTTAATTGATAACCACGCATTTGGATGAAATTTTCAAATTCAAAATTTAATTTATCACTTGAAATATGTTAAAATATGATACCCAAATCGGTAAATCATTATTTTGAAGATTAAACAATTTTTACACCAATGAAAAACGCTAGGAAAATTTTGCAAATCATGATTCATAATATCCTTCTTTTTATTTCATTTACCTCTTTCATCTATCTTTGATAACTAGTTGTTTCAGTAATAGGCAGATTTCAGTTCTTGAGTGGCTACAATTAAATTCGTATTTTTTGTAAGAAGACTTTATCTTTCTCTCTCTCCATCATCAAAATATATACAAAAAAGCGGTTTGTTTGTAGCATTTTGGAAAACGAGTTGTGTTTTTGGTTTTATAAGTTTTTTGTTTTGTTTATAAAGAAGATTTTAATTTTGAGTTTTCGAAAAAAAGTGAGGGGCACAAAAACTCGATAAAGGCCACAGGTTGCCGATGGAGATTTCCGATGATAAAAGTTCTTTGGAATAATGCTTCTTTAGAATAATAAAGTATTTTTAGATGTTTCAACTATTTCATAGCAGTGATTTGACAACCGTAATTTCTTAACTATTATTCAGAATATTTTAAATTTTAGACTTCGATTTTTCTCTCATCGTCACTGCTTCTGAAAATCAAATTGAATTGCTAAAATTCTACATTGTTATTTTAGGCACCTGAAAAAATGCTCAGTGTGAAACAATTGGTTGTCAAAAGTAGAGTGCTCTGATCGGGCAATCATTTATTATTTGGTAAAAGGTTACAAGTAACAACATTTTGATAACTTCTAGTTTTGCAACCGCGTTTTTAATTTACACAATAAGTTGTAAACAGGTTTATGCTAAAACTATTTAAAACCCTTCCGCAACTTGCCATTAGATATGAATTTTAATGTTTTGAGTTAAACTATCAAAAACTATCTCAGGTTAAATTGAAATATGGTAAAAGAAATCGTACAAATTTCAAAAGCAAATTCTTTTCTGCTACATCTGTTCCACATCCAAAATAACAAACAAAAAATCTTAATGTACCAAAAATAAAAAATAATTTTTAAAAACAATTGCATACAAACTGCTAAACTATTAATATACGGAATTTTATCTTTCATTCCTAATTACGAAATTTACAGAACAAAACCTCCAATACTCACATTGATCTCTGGACATGACATAAACTGACGAAGCAGCACAATAACCAAGTGACAAAAAAGACGTCCGACTTTAAACCAACAAAAGCAGTTTCTAACCAAACCATGCCTTAGACTTTTTATTTTGTATGCAAGTGAAACAATAAAAAATAAACCATTTGAGGCATTACCATAGCAACGGTGCATTTAATTCACGAAACTTCCGAGGGCACGGGGCATACGCCTTTCGGTTGATTATGACAATTACTTGAAGAGAAAAAAAGGGTGGCACCCCCATATTATCGTTTGGGAGTCATACACTTGGGACTCCTTTCGTTAAAAGGTGCGACAGGTTGAATCGTCTTCCGCGTATTTTGTGGTCAGTATTTGGGTCAGTGGGTTCATGCTTATGTGATGAGTGGCGTTTCTACGAGTAATTAATACTGATAATGGCATGCGATATTTTTTTCCAATCTATTATCTTTTAAGGGGGATAGACATGACTCCTAAATAATGTAGACCTAATGCATTAGTTGCGAAATCCTAATTTCTGGGAAAGTGTTGCTTTGATCTGTAGCATTTTATTTTCACCAGCATTGTAAAAAGATTGGCACTTGTTTTTACCACAATTACGGTTCGTAGTAGCTGCAACGACTTCGTGGTGAAATCTTTCACCATATTTTCTGTATTCGGATCAGCTATTTTTCAGGATTTTGTTTTCAAAATCTGAAAAATGGTTCAACCTTATACTGAAAATATGGGGAAACAATTTACCACATGGCCTTTGCAGTTACTTGAAACCATAGAGATCTTGAAACCTATTATTCCGAAACCAAGCACAAAATCTTTAACAGTGAGGTATGAAAATAGTGATTGTAACAAAATAGTTTGAAGGGAAAATATTATTAGGCAAGTTAATTATTAATTTATATAATTTAAACACATTTTAGCCTACGTAAGTAATAATTAACCTGTAAGTATAATCCGTCATTTTAAAATTACCCAAAAAAAAAAAATGATTAGTGGTGGTATTTTTCGAGAATTTTGCTTTATTTTGTTGCTATTACTATTTCTATGCCTTGTGAACAGAGAGTATATCAATAAATTTAATTCTGATTTGGTGTGTACTAAAAAAAAATCTCTTCTCTCCCTCAAATGCCACCTAACACTTCAAAATCATATTTTGGATGCGGTTAACCCTGGGCAACTGCCATTCTATCTTTACTGATCACTTATTTAAATTTGTAGAATAACTGTTTCTCAGTGACTTTGTAATGTGTAATGTAATCGATTCCGGCTGCCTATTTCTAGTCTCCTTTAGGAGCTTTCAGTGACTTTGTATTCGGGATACTAAACCACAATTTTTAGTTGATATTAAATCACAATTTTTAGTTCTTTTTTGGTCAGATCGAATTTTTGGTCGTCATGCTTACTTCATTTTTGTGAGTTGAAAAACATTGTGCATTATTCCACATTTAAATTATATGCAAACTCATACAATTCATGTAATTTAAGAATACTCACTGAAACATTTAGATTTGCAATTTTTATACATTCGTAAATCAAATGCGCAATAACTAAAACCCGTATAAGTTTAATGCTAGTGCGTGTTGTATATAAACAATAGTTAAGTAATTGTTACTGTATATTTCATTAAATATTTTGCTTTTTAGTAGTATGAAGCGTATTTAATACAAGAATACAGTAATGCAAGGTTAACGTGACAACCTTCATTACCTATTTTAGAACTCAAGTGCCGGAAATTGATTTTCTCCACTTCCACAGTTTCGGTCTTTTGCTTTAGGCGGGTCGGATTTGGTTTGAAAATACTTACTTTTGTTGAATATTTTTATTTATTACGTACATCTAAAGTATTAGGAGTCTTTTAAGTCATGTGAAAAAAAATGTGTGCAAATTAAGAAAAAGAAAAACACAACAAACGAAAGAAGTATTGAAAATAATAAATGATCGTTTAAAAAGGTTGTCTGGTTTGAATGTGTTATGTATGCTCGAAAAACAAAATATCGACCACCATAAGTGTAATAATATCACAATATCTGAACTCAAACGTTAAAAATAATGGTATTATGTATTTACTTTTTTATTTATTGCAAAAAAAAAAAAACGTTAATGTATTCAAAGATGGGTTCAAAAAATCTTTGAGCTTATATGAGCTCCAAAATTAAATTTATGTATATTAGTATTTTTTTCAATACCTTGATGCATTTTAAACTAGAATGTTTTAACGGATGCCATGATTACCCAGAAATACAGTTAAATATGTAACGTATATCTAACACATAAAATCGTTTTTATTCCAGGCACACAACAATAGCTGTCCCAATAACAAAATCACATTTGAACCAATTTCACAAAAAAAGTTTACTGCTAAGCAAATTTACCAGGATCAAATTCAGCCGTAATGTCTATGAAATAACGCATTTAGTTATTTGATATCGATTGAATGTTTTCAAGCGGTTTTAATAAGTTGATGTCCCTTTTCTAATATCAAATAGTAAAGGGATCAATACTGAAATATAATAGGTTGTAATAAATCAACGCGTTTTTATTCAGTTGATTACTTGATGGATCGATTTAGATTAGATACTTTTGGATTTGGGGGATTTAATATGTACAATTTATAGTGAGAAAATTGTAAAAACGACACATAATTATGGAATGCTTTCATAATTAATAAAGCTTGTAAACAAGCTGTAAAAGTAAAAAAAAAATACATGCTAAAACATGAGTTTTATTAAGTCCAAACAAAAAAAGGAGTTTATTTAAAAAGATAGTATGCATACTTTAGTTTTAAATAAATGTTTCAAGCATTAAAATTATCAAGGATATAAAAAAGCAATATAATTTAAGTTAGTTATTTTCTTACATTAGAGATTTTAATGTGCTTCATTGAAAATTAGCCACTCAATTTTTACTTATTGGTTTTTTTTAACTATGAATAACTAAAAGTTTTTAAATATTAGAACTCTCAATTCAGAGCAACTAACAATTGATTGGTTTTAACCTTCAGCACTTCAAAACACTAATTTTTAAAGCTTATAACTATACACGGGATAATTTAAAACCCTTTCATTAATATTAAGTATTATTCATTAGAAAAATACAAAATTTTCAAATATTTGTTTAGTTTGTGTCAATAGGATAAATGTTGGAGAAGAAAAATAATTACATTTTAAAAATAAATCTTCTAAGTGAGTCTAATCGGATTAGGAGTTAAAAAGCACGCAATTTTCCAATATGATAAAACAAATTGAAGTATTTAAAAGTATTTTAAACAGTTTTTTTATTAGTAAATAAATTTAAGAAAAATATTCTAAATTTAATAAAATGAAGAAAATCGGGAATTTCCGCTACTCGTGAATTCTGGGGCTGAAAGGGTTAATGATAACCAATAAAAAGCTTAATAAACTAAAAATTAGAGCTAAATAGAGTAAACAAAAGAAGTTAAATAAAGAAAACAAAATTAGTTAAATAAAGCCCATGTCAAAAATACAAGTCATTGTAATACACAGTTTTTTTTCTTTTTTGATAATTGTAGAAAAATAATTCGTAATATTAAAACTCATTTGTCATCCAAAAAAGTTCACCTTGTTTCGAAATAAATATAGTAATGCTGTATAAATTAATGCACTAAATGAGCAAGTCATTTTTTAAGATCCTTAATAAGTGAAGTTTGAAAAAATCTTCCATATTAGAAAATAGATGTTGTATAATTAGCCTAGAGGTTTTTTTACACTTACACTTTACATTCTAAAATACTATATACAATGTTATGAGTCTTCTTTTTTCAGTTTTGTTATATCTCTATCTAATATAAAATTGTAATTGTCGCATGCTTGAAAGCCACGTGACTTACGCGGCTTCAGCCAATCAGAAACGTCAGAAACGCTGAAAGTATGTGTGGCGGTGTGCTTGTTTTGTGCCGGGGCTGCTTCAGGTTGCGTCCCGTGGCTTTGGTAGAGATCGTAGCTTAGCACTAGAGCTACGTAATGCACTGGAGAAGTCCCACGAAACTAGCTTATTTTCCCAACTGTTTGCATCGGTCTTGAGTTTCCGGCCACGCATCGTAAAAACAGCAGAAGCCGATGCATCTTCCCTTTTTCGTCTTGTGCACTCTCCCCGCTGGTCGGGACCTTTTAACTAAAATATGTTAGCCTTGCATGTTTGTTTGCGGAGCAAACAAAGAGGAATTGCGTAGCAATTCTCGGGTTGCCCAGCAGCGAGTACCCCAGCAGCGAGCAGGGGGGCTTTCCCTTAGTATTTAATATATATATTCTTTGTTACCTTGAAATTTGACTCAAAAACATATCAATAAGTCTAAAACCAAACATGGACCCATTCTATTAAATGAATCGTAATTTTTCTTGACAATGAAATGTAAATGTGGAATTAACCGTTTAAGTATTCAAATCACATTGTATATAAACACAATTACTAAATATTTTTAACCGTATTTATAAAGATTTTTTGTTAGATGGTAAATTTAAAAATGTACACTCAAAAACCCCAATGAGATGTGATTGTTGATAGGGAGATTATATTAGTAAATTTAAGATTGAATAGTATCGCAAGATGTTGGCTCACGGAGAAATGTTGTAAGTACTTACAGCCTTACACGATTGTTAAGTATCCAGTGTTATAATTACAAGGAACACTAATACTCTGGGTTCTCATTTATTACCTAATACGAGAAAATGGAACGGAATATTAGAAGCTAAAGCGAATGGCAAACTTCGTCGGAATACGACATCCTGTTTCCGAAAGATTTTGTGCATCTTCCGCTTCAATGCCTTATCCATTTTGAGGCAAATATAATCGACAGTATCAAATATAATTTAAATGTTTTTGCAAATACAATTAACTATAAAATTTTTATTAATATGTGGTGAAAGTTCTGATGAAGCATCATTTTTTCTATCACTTTTTATAAATACAAACTGCAGATTAAAATGGAAATTTGAAAACAAAAAATACATGTTTACTATTCTTAAGGGTATAAAAATTTTAACACTTTTAAAAATAGTGATTAGAAAATATTTTTCAAATAATTTTATATAATTTATTTTGCATAGCACATAAAATTAAGTTTCACAAAACAAACTAATTTTAATAGGCAGAAATTAAACCAAATTAGAAATTCAGAGTAAAAATGTAAAGGTTTACGTATCTTATTTTAATAATAATTATTTCAGATGAATTGTATTTTACAAAACAGAATGATAAAAATAATATACTTAGTTTCCCCATAGCATTTAAATCATATTATTTACAATTGCACTTTCGCAATCATATGATAAAATATCTTTACAAAAAATATAACTAAAAAGATTAGACTGATTGTTTATATTTCTGTAAAGTCACATATGCATCTCTCTTTGACTTTATTTGGACAGAAAAATATCTTTAATTCTCCTTTTTTGGCATGGGGAAAAATTCTCGTCATTTTAGTAGTATAGTGATTCCCATATTATAGCTACCAGGAAGTTTACTGCTATACGTGTTCGCAAATATTCATATATCCATTTTAGGTATGCGATAAATTATCTTCTCTAAAAATGGAATATTCTCTAGAATCGTAATTGATAGAAAGCACAATCGCACACGCATAATCGCAATTTGTTAACCTTTCACTAAACTAGGCAATAAAAAAGAAAAGTAATCTTATCAGCAAACATCGAAAAGGAAGGCGTTTTGCGATGAATGTCATTATTCATTATCAGGGTTATTGTCAATATGCGTTAGGATACTTTGATACTTAGCAGTAATTTTTTAAACATACAATCTTAAAGTTATGACAAATAATATTCTTAAGAAATAATTTTAGAATAAATGTTGAGCATTAATTGGCTAAGGGTGCCTAACATTCGTTCCTTACATAATATAGTCAACGATAAAAAGAATAAAAAAGCCAAAATTAAAAATGCGTAAAAAACAAATATATGTATGATTTGGTTTTTAGACTAAGCATACTAATATTTGATGCCAAAATTTTAATTCGAATGACGTAAAATTGAATTCACTTTCTCATTTTAAAGAAAATAAAAGAAGATTAGTAATGCGATTATACGAAAATTTATTATTATATATTATTTCATTGCATTTTTTATTAATTTGTTGTTATATTTTAGGATCAACGAAACACTTGTGCTTGCAACTGTAAAATTTTTGTTAATCTATGGCAGAGAACTCAGCAACTGATACAATCTTCTTGAACAATAAAAAATTACTTATTTTCACTTTCGCTTTTTTCTTCTTTTTCATATTTAGAATTTCGACTTCCATATTTAGATGTTAAAAGAGTCCAATTCCGATAATACGCATTGAAAATCGATCATTACAGTTGAAAGGAAGAACTTCTGTTTGTTAAACACTATATCAAATAATACTTATCGAATAAATAGTTTTTATCTGTAAAAATATATTTTCAGCAAGTGTCAATTTGTGGCAGAGAAACAACCAAACAGCGAAACCTGTAAAACAGCATTTGAAAACTTTTGTAAGTTATTGTTTATTATGATTAGTGTTATTATAGATTGTAACAGTGAAGTGCTATTGTTATAGTAAAGCACTCAATATGAAAAAAATATTAAATTTTTGAAAGGAACTTGTTTGCATTCTAGAAGATATTGAAAACAAATCTTGAAAAGAAGCTATCCGATAAATTTCGCTTTAGCTGTAAAAGTCTTTATGCTGCTAGCGTCATTATGTGGCAGAGAAGCCAACAAATAGCGAAACTCTGCTTACGCTTTACGGCGAATTTCGATATCAATTTATTGTCTTTTTCGACGCTATCCAAGTCTGAAAGCGACTCTAGCTTATACCATGCTATTTTGTACACTTTCGGTATTGACTCACGTTGCACTCCGAATTTTTCAATCTGGCCTCAAAGAGTTTAATGCATCAATAAACCGTGGGCGTGACATCAAACCTTTATTTGCTTTCGGGTGATGCCTTTTGTTAATTTTCTTTCGAAAAAATTCTCAGTAAACCATTCTCGTTCTCACCTACAACCCTGCACTCTCAGAAATAACACTTTCATTTTTGACGATTCATGAATCCTCAAGCGTCATTTCGTTAATTTTGAGGATTGCTTCGTCAAACTATCTCGCGACTTTTGAGTAAACGCGAATCCTCACTTTTACGATCGTGATTTGACGATTCTGTATCTTGATTTTGAGGAAACTGAATCTCATTGTTGTACTCACACGCTCAAAAATGACGAAATATTTCTTTAGATTAGACGACATTCAAATCCTCATAAAAATGACGATTCAAATTTCCTCACTTTGAGAAACGAAAACTCGGAGCATTTGTCAGTAACAGAATCGTCAAAATTAAGGAAAATTTCGTCGTTTTTGAGCATTCATTTTTTAGAGTGTGGCATTTTCAAAATCTAGCTGTTACACAATATCTTTCCGATAGTAGAAAAAGAGCCCCCTTCCCCTTAAAAGTATCGGACATAAACCCTTTTTCTATTGATTTACAGATATGTAAGCGTAGTCGAAGAAAGTAAACAAAAATGTCAGTTCCGGAAGATTTCTGGGGAACACTGCTTTGAAGACGTGCCAGACAGCAGAGACTTGGCAAAAGGATTTTCATCCGCCTTCTTCGAGCCAAAAACCGAAGAAATTGTATGTCCAGTTTAAAGATGTAAAAATTGTTTCGTCGTTCACCTGTTATCTGAATTAAACAAAAACTTGTTAAATAAAACTTCTTATTGAATTTTTTTCCCTTGCTTGGTACTTTTTTAAACAAATTATTTTTAAAACCACATTGGTAGCACTTTGTTAACAAAACATTTTAATAAGATATTTTTTTTAAATATAAGTTGAAATCTATTGTTTTTATTTGTGGTGTTATGCAAAATTATGTTTTTGAAGTTTGTTAATTTTAGTAAATGAGACTTTATTATTCAACAATTTATTTTAATTAGTGTAGGCCAATTCTGAAAATAACTACGAAATTCAAAGCCTGTAACCACATACTTGGAAAAAAATCTGGCCCAAATTTAACTGTATAAAGAGGCTATATACCAAAAGAAAAAATCCCTTTAACCTTTTCCAGCAACTACTTTCTTGAAAGAGCCTTAACACCACCTCCCTAGTCCAGTTGCCTCGTAATGACGGCTGAAATCCTCGCCAAAGACAGGTGTCGGAGGGTCCCTATTTCTGTCTCTCTTCTTTCTAAGGCAAGGAATCGTGGATGAAAACTCGACGAGTTATTTTGAGAGTAGCTCCAGAAATAACTGTCGGTGAACTTCCGCTCTTCCCACAATCCGAACCTCGGTTTTCCAGTGGTCCTATCAAGAGGAATTTAATTTCTCATTTATTAATACGTCCAAACGCGGTGAATTCTTTTTTTTAATTAATGAGTCGTTTTCACTGTCCGTATGCAAGTAAACTAGACTCTAGACTAACAAGTAGACTACTAGACACACTAATACAAGTGTCCTACACAAAATAGCAAACAAATAACGTTTTTAAAAGTTTAGAATGTTATTCTTTTTTATATTGCGAATCCAATAGATATCACAAACCAATCGAAAAGACGCTCCAAAAGTGCCTTTTTCGCATGATATCGACGCTACGTAAAAAGGACAATGCATCGGACTACATAAACTAACGTTTTGAAATCGTTAACGTTAATTAAATAACGATGACGAACTTATTCTGCCTTAAAAATTAATGTTTTAGGCTCTTATTAATCCTCCCGAAAGACGACAATTTGTCAATTATTTTATTGTGGACCACTCGGTAAAGACGTTACATTTATTTTGTAAAAATCTGAAAGTAAAAAATGATCGAAAAAGCTTTCTAGGGCCAAATATCGAAGTAACTGGTCACTTTGATATGAAAAAAAAAAGCATTCAAGGATTTTGACTTAATAAATAAAATAAGAACAAAATTATGTTCAAGTTAAATGAGATTTAGATGCGCAAAAGATGCGCCTAAATCAGAATGGGTTAAAAAAAATTCTTCAAAATTTACTTTTAAATACGTAATTGTTTGAAAAAATATATATTTTCAAACAATTTAAAACTTACATTTAAATACATAATTGTTTGAATAACACATATTTTCAAACATTTTTTATAATTAAAATAGGCCTGATTACAAAGAATCAAATAAAGGAAATAAGAACGTCATCTATGAACTTTATTTGTTAAAACTATAAAAACTGCTGATACTTAAAAACAGAACTTTAAAAAAAAACTCTTCAGCTAATGTGTTTTGAAAGAACCGTTGCGACAAATCCTATCGAACGGGCGAGGTCTACCGTCAAATTCATGAATTGAAATAATAATAAAAACCCGATCGTAGGATGAGTAACATAAATCTCGCATTAAAAAAGATTGTGAACTGACTCATTCACATAATCCACTCAATAGGAAAGGTAAACGGGGAAAAAAAGAAAAGTTTCGGAATGCAACGTGGAGCGGTGGACAGCGTTCGATAAACGCGGAAAATTTCTCTACTACACATCCAAAAAAGGCTATATGCCCCATAGCCATATCTGATTGGGTCTCATTTCTGAGGCAACCGTAGCATGAAACAACGGCGTTGTTCGGTCGGGCTGACTCATTGAAAGAACTCCAAAAACAATTCTATATTATCGCACTTGATAATTTGCTGCGGTACGACCATAAAAATAAATTACAACCTTTCCGTACAGTATATTACTCGAATAATTTCCGAGAAAAATATTTAGGCTTGGAAATATTTGCTTTTGAGGAAGTTTCATAAGTTTAAATGGATGCGCAAAAGAGGCGTTGAAATGCAAATATATCACTAGCGAATTTGTAAGAAGAAATCTCATTGGGCGAGATAGCGCGCTCACCACTTAAGGGTCTCGATCTCGCAAATAACAGCGCTTCTGACAACCAGTAGCAGCGTCGAGCGCAAGGATACACTATTCCAGCACCGATCCCTCCCGTGTCTTGTGAAAGAAGCCGGTGAAAATTTTGTTGACTGTATTTTAAATAGTTTTTGGGGTATTTAAAAACAACCATGGTAAGTCCACATATAATTTCTTTTACCTATTATTGTCTTTTTCCAGTTTTCCGAATGCCTTTGACTTGCCAATATGCTTTTATGTTGAATATGCACACGAAATTTGATATGAACCGGTGTTACATTAAGCCTAAATCTGCTAATAAAGCTTATCTGGAAGGAGTTTCACCTGCTATATTCAACACGTTTAGAACTCTGCTCTAACAATACCTCCTCTTCCCAGTTCAACAAAGACCAAAGTAAATAAGAATGGGCGTTTAAATTCTTGATTTGGCCGCTCGTGCTATATTTAGGTACAATGCGACGGTTTTTTCAGGGCTTGGCCTTCGTTTAATTTTCCCCTGACAAGCGCGTGCAACCGACAATTTTAGAGTTCCCCAAATTCAACCTTTTAGCTCGTGAACACTAAAAGAGTACCAGGACGATAATTGAATGATTTTCTAAATTCGAGTGTCAAAATTCTGGATATTTGAACCTTTGTTTTGATCTGTGCAGACGTCAAGTTTCGAAATGGATAACCCCCGAAGATTTTCTTAATTCCATATGAAATAGTTTAAAGTTATGCAATGTGTGTCTATTTATTCTTTTGGATTATATCAAGAAAAGGGATCGAATGAATAACAAAAATGCCTGTAGGTGTTCTTATGCATTGGACGACATTTTTGTTTTGACGTCTACGTAGCGTAAATAATATGGACCCTGACAGGTTCTAAACCATCGCATTTACTTTAACTGGTTACTTTGCCTAACTAGCTTTTTCATGATTTTTATGTCATTCGATTTTACCAATTTGTTTCTGCTGAAATTTTGAACGAAAATTTTAAATTTAAGCCGTTCCCTTAATAGTTGCAGGTATCTCTTTAGTTGAAACACGCCTACAAATGTGCTATCTGATCGATTTCCTTGAGTCGAACTGATATTTTATGATGCAAGATATTGACGGCTGAAAATTTTAAGACTAGCCTAGTTAAAGTTTAATATTATCGTGTTCTAGGTAGGGTCAAGTGGGGTAAGGGTCATTCCGCGTCAAAACACCCAAAAATATAGTGTTTTGTCACCCACCGACTCGGATTTCCTTGAAACTTTGTACATTTGTTCTCCCATATGATTTAAGAACATATACCAAATTTTTTTGGTTTCTTATTGTAACTTTTTTTTATATTAAATTTTAAAAATTGGGATTTTTCTGAATTCGTTCTCGCCCCGATCGCTGGTCTGAATTGCATCAATTTACATAAATGCTTATAACTTCAGTATTTATGGAGCAATTGGCTTCAATTTTTTTAAAACATTAATGGAAACTTGTAGTTAATTTATCTATAGAAAATTAAGGGGTAAATTAATATAAAAAAATTACAAAAATGTTAAAAATGCAACTTTTTTTAAAATTTTGAAAAATACGTGACAATAGAAATATTCTAATAACTTTTTTCTCACTCCTCTCAGGAAATCGATTTTGGTGTCTATAGATTCCTTAGGTTTTGAGCTTTAAAATAATAAAAAATCAGAATGGTGTTTTGGCTTAATGGATAGATAATCAAGTTTAAAAACAGAAAATCTATTTTTTGCACATCGACATTCAACCAATGTTTCTAAATCAATTTCTTGATATTTTTGTAAAAACTTCTTTTCATTACTTTTAATATATTAATTGTACTAAAGTTCTTGGATTATATATTTATTTTTTACAATTATTTTGAGGAAAAAACTTTGCCATTTTAAGGAAACTTTTAAAACTTCTACATACCGATACAAGGTTGTTGAAAGGTTCCATTTAAATTTTCTGGTCCGAATTACATAATTAATATATGGTTAGAAGACAAAGCCTTTATATTTGCCTTACTTAAATTAAATAAAACTAATATTTCAAGATATATTATATTAATTTGGTATTTACTACATAGAAGATAAAAAAAATAATCCAACTATTATTAAAATCATTGAGACTATAAATAACTATTATAGAACTACATTTAAAATTAAGTATTTCAGGCTTTTGACTGTAATAAAAAAAATAAGCATTCTGGATACAGTAAATCATTATGGGGAAAATGTTAGCCAACACAGTATAAAATAGATTAATTTTTCCAAAAAATTCTGCCGATATTTGCGTAACAAAATCACTCGCCTTTTTGTAACTAAATTTGAACTTATTTTTCAAACAAGGTGAGATTTATAGTAGTCTCGTAAACACTTCATTATTTTAAATAAGGTAATCATTGGCTCCCTGAGAATGTAACTTTATAAAAGGTGATGAGGTTTTTAGATAAATTTCCTTATAGTACTTTGGTTTTCATTCCATTTTACGTGAGAGGACTGTTGATTTAATATCCTCTTCCTTAAAGTAAAATCTTCGTCCTAAAGTAGTTGATTCTGGTAACACACAAAATATTTCACAAAATATGTCCCTACCTTAGCAACTTATTCTTTTAACGATAACATTATCTCGTCAAAATCCCTTGCTTTTTTAACAATTTCATCACTATTTTCACCACTGCAGCTGGAATCTTCATCAATATCTAATGCTTGGTTCACTTTTTTTTCTAAAATATTAAAAACTTTTTCTATTTTTCGTTTTCCGTATGATGCTTTTTTGAATAGCATGTTGTTTCATTGGAGAGCATCCTAAGGAATCTAAACTTTTATTCACATCCTCTATACTTGTCCTTTCTATCACATTCATTATAAGCTTCAGTGCCAATTTCAACAATTTTGCAACAGGTTACAGAAATAAACAAATGAGCTCCTTTAGTTACATCTTTATGCTCCTGCTTGTGCTACCAACCTACTTATTCAGTACCTAGTCCAAGTAAACATGTTAGGCCAGATAAGTTTTTGAAACTTTTATATTTTAACTATTTGAAGAATTCCAAAAATCCCACAGGTTGAATTGTGTGAACAGTTTTGGTAAGTTTTATTACATCCACACTTTTAGTACACAATGCTAGCTTATTTAAAGCTTCTAATTTTTAATTAAAACAATTTAAATCATAAATTAGATATGACAAAATATGTCAACAAAATAAATTAAACTTGAGTATGTTCATGTGCCATCAGGAAGAATACCTGAAGTATTTGAAAATTTTCTTCAAAAATATACAATTAGATCTTTTGGACTATAAATGACTAATGGGAACATCTACAAAATATTCCAATTATGAAGATAAAGATAATAAATTATATGATATTATTAAATTAGAAATGATAAAAATTTATTTTTTCTGCAAGCTTGTACAGGTACATGGAGGGTTTGAAATTTTCATAGTTGGTTATATTCAAAATTGTAAAATAAATATAATCTAAAAAGTTAAAAGTCCATACATTAAAACTAAAGTAATGAAAAGAAGTTTTACAAGAATATACAGAAATTGATTTAGAAACATTGGTTGAATGTCGATGTGCAAAAAATAGATCTTTCTGTTTTTAAACTTGATTATCTATCCATTAAGCCAAAACACCATTCTGATTTTTTATTATTTTAAAGCTCAAAACCTAAGGAATCTATAGACACCAAAATCGATTTCCTGAGAGGAGTGAGAAAAAAGTTATTAGAATATTTCTATCATCACGTATTTTTCAAAAAATTGAAAAAAGTTGCATTTTCAACATTTTTGTAATTTTTTTATATTAATTTACCCCTGAACTTTCTATTGGTAAATTAACTACAAGTTTCCATTAATGTTTAAAAAAAAATTGAAGCCAATTGCTCCATAAATACTGAAGTTATAAGCATTTATATAAATTGATGCAATTCAGACCAGCGATCGGGGCGAGAACGAATTCAGAAAAATCCCAATTTTTAAAATTTAATATAAAAAAAAGTTACAATAAGAAACCAGAAAAATTTGGCATATATTCTTAAATCATATGGGAGAACAAATGTACAAAGTTTCAAGGAAATCCGAGTCGGTGGGTTACATGGCTTGGGTGTTTTGACATGGAATGACCCGTAAGTGTGATAGGGTTTCTGTATTTTTTATTAAGAAAATTCGTTCTCTGCTTCAAGTAAATTCCAAATCCTAAAATTGGTAGTGAATTATTATAAGAAACATACATATGTAGAAAAAAATTATATGTTTGAATTCCAATTTTAAGTGTACAAAATTTGCATTTCAAAATCCATTGCTGTTTTATCACACTTACCCCACATAGGAAAACCCACATAAAAAGAAGACAGTTGCACTTAAATTCAAAAGCTCAAAACTTTCTTTAAACAAAAAATAAGGTCAATATTTCTTTAGTTTAATTATAAGTGGTCTAATGTTATGTATTGCAAATTTTTAGAATGATTTCCAAAGTTACAAGAGCTGTTTATCACACTTACCCCCAATCACACTTACCCCACTTGACCCTACTTAATGAGATTTACTGAAATTTAAGTAAAGGAAGCATAACGATGTGTTTGTCTCGGGCCTAAAGCTTTTGTATTGTATCATAATATATCTTGTCATTTTTCATAGCATGTATAATTTTTTCCCCATAAGTACTTTTTGGATTAAAATGCAATTTGATTAGTTCACTCATTTAGACTATTTCAAAACTGGTATCGAAATGGATTTTCTCTAGAACTGGTAACTGTTTGGTATCTTTGTCTACCTTGATGTTGTTGAAAATTATCAAAGCTCTAAAATTATTAGTTAAATTATCTTGTTTATGTCTTTATTTTGAATTTTATCGCTGTATTGAAAGAACTTTTTAGTAATCAATCAAGCTTGTTAAAAGATGGGAATATTAATTTTAATTAAAAAAACTTATGGAAAGTGTGTAATCATTTTTAAAATCAGTTTACTTCATGACTGACTACATTTCTATTAGCTAAGCTGCTTTTAGATTCAGCAAAAGTTGGAACTTGATATTTGCCACAACCCTTGTGAACTATCGTAAGTAATAACGGGTCACAACTGTATTTTAGGATGCATGAACAGATTTGTCACTAATGGCTCTGCAACATTTATTCAACCAATTAATCTAGTAGCTCTCTATATTATAATTGGAAACAAATTTCCTGTTTTTCCAGGCATTTGAAAGTTTCATGTTTCCCCCTTTAAAAATACAGAAATTGGTACATGGCACGGGACGGGAATTCAGAAAGTAGTTGAAAATACATTACGGTTCTGTCATGTTAGATTGCCAAGTATAGGATAGTGGCAACCGAATCATTACAATAAGCAGATCAAATATCGTCATACTTTATAGCAACCACTTTCTTGAATTGCATTGATTATTTTGGGAGCAGTGGTCGGTGATTTTTTTCAAAGTACAGCTACAAGTTACTCTTTTTTCAAAATTAAGACTTATCCAAATGCTGAGTAGATGTAAAATGTATAAATCGTGAAGAATATTCTTTTAAAGACAATATGAAATGCAGAAGGCTGTGGTTTATGATTATGTGCAAAACAACAGTGCAAAGATTGGAAATGATTTTAGGAATTGTTACTATTTTTGTGGCATTCACTAGGATTTTTTAGCATTCACTTGGATTTGATTAATAAATATTCATGTTACTGCTTTAAAACTTATTTCAATTTGTGAGCTATAGATGGGCTTCTAATAAAGCTAAATTTAACATGTAAAATCCCTTTATGTATCCTAAATGAGCAGATTTAATAGTACATTCCTAAATCGTGTAGCAATCATTAAAAAGGAATCTGTATTGTTTTTTAAAATCCGATTGTTAAATGTTTAAGAATATCGAGCCATTGGCTACAATTAGCCGGACGCTCCTAATAAGAAGCAAGTACCTGTTTAAGAATTGGTGCTTAACGCCTAAGCAAATTGCAACACTTACGAGAGTCAGGGGTAACTAAAAACATGCTAGCTGAAACAAGTCGAAATCCTTGTATATTAATTTTGGATTTCTAGTATATCACTTTTGTTGACTGTTTAAAAAGTTTTCTGGCTGATCGACCCCCCCCCCCCCACCTACTTAAAATTTTGTATTTATATACATTATTTATGTGATGTCAAGTTTATTTCAGTTTTGAAAGGTGTTGGTTTTTATGATTGGGTTTGTATCTAATATATATATTTACGTTTCAGTCTTCTGGAGTAACCGTATCGACAGCTGCCAAGACAGTTTACGAGGAAGTGAAGAAAGACAAAAAGTTCAGATACATCATCTACCACATCAAAGATGAGAAGGTGATCGATGTTGAGCTGACGGGTGCCCGAGATGCCACCTACAGCGAATTCCTCGAGCAGTTGCAGACCTACAAAAATGAGTGTCGATACTGCGTGTTTGACTTCCCAGCTAACATTCCTGTGGACGGAGGCCAAGAGAAATCTGCAATGTCTGTCGATAGATTGGTTCTTATGACATGGTATGTATTGTGTCTCGGATTGGCATTGTAGTGTCAAAATCTCCGTGGCAATTGAAGAGATTTGTAGATGAATGTGCTAAGTGACAAAATTATGAGAATAAGCTCTAAAAGGTTTTCGTTTGCTCAAGTTTAGGGAAAGGGGGGAACTTGTTATTCCCTTTGTGTGGGTGTGTGAATATGTTCATTGCCATAAAAAAAAACTTGATTGTTATAAAAAAAACATTCACTTGGCATGTTCTTCCACTACACTTTTCAATTGTTATATAACAAGTTTTAAGCAAGTTCTAGAGCAGCGGTTCCCAACCTGGGGGCGTTCGCCCCCAAGTGGGCGATTTGTGTTATTGGTATTGGGGGCAAAAAATTTGAGGAGCGATTTGTATTCAAAGGGGTGAAAATTAAAATAATGTTGTACCTTTGTTCAGTAAAACTCTTAAATTTTCTAGCATCTTGGTGAATGAGTCGGATTTGTATGTTAATGTTTCTGTTAATTAACCTCCTATTGCACTTTCGATTGAGTTACGTTTCTGTGACATTGATCTGATCTGTAACTCCTTTATTGTTATATTGGCAACTTTGCTTATGCCAAATGAGCAGAGAATTTTAATGTCGTCATAGATGTAGCTAACAGTTAGTCCTGCTTGCGTTGTTATTGTCTTGCTAATTTCTTGTCGCCTTCTGTTATGTGTGAGCATTTTTTCAATTTGTTAAAATTGTGCAGTTCTCAAATTGATAGTTAGCTAGGTGTAAAAAATTCTCAACATTTTAGATGAATCGCATGGTTGGCAAATACGAAGAGTACTCTAATTTTATATTTAAAAAAATCAATTGTGAACTAGAATTACTTTAAAATCCAAATGCTTCTAAGTGATCAATATTAGTCGAAGTTGATCATCATTAAGTGACTACTAATACATTCACCAATAAAGTTAGCCACTTAGTATAGCTCTATTTTATTGCCAAATTTCCTTTGTTTGATAATTTGTTAAGTTAAAATTGAAAAGTATAGGATTTGCTTAGTTTAATTTACTATTATGGATTCATTTTATAATTAAATGTATTATCCGTTAAGCAAGAATATGCGGGCAAATTTGTCTAGAATTTGAACCCTTGTTTGTCATTAGAGTAATTTAAAAGGCAAAAAGCAAGCACCTAAAGTTAGGTTTTTTCATAATATGTTATAAATATTAAAAGCTAACTTTCAAATCCAACTGTCGGAAAAGTGGTTCTTTTTAACTAAATTGTGTTTAAAGTGTTACTTTAATGCAGTAGTATGACAAAGTGGATAAAAAAACATCGGTAAAATTCTGAATTTGAATGATTCTTGATATTTGCTTCATAATCTAATGTACTTTTTGTCTCGTTATTTTTCAATGCTAATCTCAATCTTTTTTGTGATTGTAAAATAAAGAATATTGTATATACAACCTAAGAAAAGTAGCCTTTTTTTTAAAAGCTTGCCAGTTTATTAGGAACCATGGTGTATTTATAACAAGTTCTTGGAATATAAAATACCCCTGCATGTGTATTTGATAATTTCTTACTCTTGCAGATGTATTTAATATTAACTAATGCAATAAAACCGAATCTTGGACAAGTTCAAACGTTATGTTTCCTTTTAGCAGGGGTGTCACAGCCGTTGGGGATGCAACGCCACGGAAATTGCTTTTTTTTTTTCGATATTTCCCAAAATATTTTAAATATTGAACTTTCACTGCTTTTGAATTAAAAGTTAGGCCTCGGGTCTCCTTACAAGATTAATTCTGGCTATGCCTCTGCTTTTAATAACCTGAAGTTGGCTGATTTCTCAGCATTATACTTTTTGGTTTTAAAGTTAGCTTTTAGTTGTTTCTTTAGTTTAAATCTGGTTTCTAACACTTAGCATGAGATAAATTGGTGTTTTTCGAATGCTAATATCTATGTTTAAGGATCAAATATAGTCTGTATGCTATTAATACTAACATGATGTGTAAACTATTTGGGGAAAAAAAATCCCCACCTAACCAAATAAGTTGAGAATGCAATGGGTATTAAGGTGCTTAATTAATATTGAAATGATTTATATTTGGCACAGAAAAATAGAATTAAGTCTGAAAAAGGTCATAAAAGCATAAGTTGTCGATAAAAACAAATTTTATCTGGTCTCAAATAAATTGCATTCTACACCTTAATTGGTCAATGCATTCTTATTCTGACCTTTTTAATAAGGTTTTCTATGAAGTTCCCTTTGTTTTGAAGAATAGAAGAAAATCTTTGTATTCAGACTTGTTTTAAATGTTTTTCCTGTCTCTGGTTAAACTTAAACGATAAATCTTGTTACTGAATCGAATATAATGTTGAGTTCTTGGTTAAAGCTGTCGCTCAATCTTTTATTTTCCTCCAGGTGTCCCGAGAGCTCCAAGATCAAGCAGAAGATGTTGTATTCGAGTAGCTACGACGCCCTGAAGAAGGCCCTAGTAGGTGTGTACAAATATGTCCAAGCGTGTGACTTTGAAGAGGCCAGTCAAGAAGCCATCGAGGATGCTTTCAGGAAAGGCAAATAGACCAAGCTTCTGCGACCAAGTGTCTTCACGGCCCGGGAGGAGGATTCAAAGGCCTCTCGCCACTTTACAGTGATCCCTCTTCCATGCTTCTGTTTTTTCAAAGACTGGGAGTGCAACATCGTATTAAAAGGAAAAAAATTCGGGAAGTGCTTGTAGAGCATATTTATATATTTACTGTGTACTGTTTTTTCATGCTGATTAATATTAATGTGAAACATTTGTAGAAAAAAGTTCCTTTTTGTTTTTTTTTATATAACTAGATATCAGCAGTCATAAGAAAATCACATGGCTCTCTTCTTATCAACTTAATATTGGATCGATGTTTTTCCCTCTCCTCCCACTTATTTAAGAACTATTCAGTATGTAACTTGTAAATTCTCTCAGTAAAGTTGTGTGGAGTTAGTCACTTGGGTTACATTGCTGTGCAAACACTTCCAGTGTCTCTACATGAATAACTTATATTATCTGTCATATTGTTTCCTTGTGTTTTTCATATGACTGTATTTGTATGTAAGCACCAAAAATAAAATTGATTTTTTTTTTCAACAATCTTTCAATTTTTGTCCCTGTTTGTTGCTATCCAATTTTAAAACTTATTCATGAATGAAGTACGTGACACCCTCTCCATCTGGAGGTAGATTTCACCAAATGCAGGCCTATGTTGGAGGGTCCTTTATCACATCATGACAATGTTTGCTTCACACTGTTACCTCTACTATACTTAGTTGAAACCTGTGTTATCTGAGGAAAAACTTGCTTCTATGGTAGGTTAGTTGAGTTGTTATTACTAGATAGATTGAAAACTGAATATGGTTTTGATTGGACCCTATATATGATAAAATTCAGATTATCCCACTGTTGATTAAAGCTTCTTGTAATGTCTCTGGTTGGGAGCCAGCCCAGATGTCGCCTTGTCACTTGACAGTAGCTCCAAATAACGATTCCTGATGTTGATCGTTCTACTGCTATGATCTTTCAATTCATGCAATAGTTAATAACAAAATGGTCCCAATGAAAGGTCACTCATTTAACCCTTTCAGTCCCAGTGATGCCAATGGCGTTGGTTTCTTTTATCATAATTAATTTAAAATAATAGATCTGACGTCGATTGGGATTAATTAAAAATATTTTCTAATGGGGAAGAAAGTTTGAAGAATCGAATGATTTGCTTTTTGATGTCAAATGGCTATAGACGATTAAATGTTTTTTTTTTTAAATGCCAAATTGTTATTGGGACTGCAAGGGTTAATGAAACACTAGCTTCATTTAACCGGCATTGCACAGTTCTACTCTTAAAAATGCAACAATCGTGGCTGGTCTCGATTTGTGTTACGCTATTTAGGAACTGAGAAAGCTTTATTTCTACTGAAAGAAAATCACTACATTTCATTCGTACGGTAAGATAATATAGCATTGTTTAAAATCATGCAATTTCAGAAGGACCGAAAAGAGAACAAAACCTCAGGAAAACCGTTGCTACTTACGACGTGAAACATACCCATTCTTTATTAAAACATCAAAAGTCGATTTTAAATATTTCCAGTGAGTTCCACCAATACCACCTAGATTAGAAGGCCGGCGAAAGATGAATCAAGATGCGACGTCATCTTAAGATTTGACGTTATTGGTCAAGAAATCGAAATTGGTCTACTTGTGTGACGTTGTGTTGCTTAGTACTACAGCCTTCTAATCTAGGTTGTATGGGGGACATTAACGCCATATCCACCTGAGCTTCAATTCCAAATCACTGTATGAAAAAAAGGGGTTAGACAGGTTTGAGTAGTAGGGAAACAATAGCACGTGCTTCGATAGCTGTATAGGATAACATTACAACGTGCTTCCTGAGCTGATGCATAACAAACCACGTGACGTCACATGAATGTTCCAACTAACACTAATCCACATGGAATGATATGGTTCGATAGGTTAAGGCCGTATCACACGAGCGAGTTTCAGCAACGGCAACCGGCAACGCAACCTCTGCTGCAAACATGATTGGTGGAAATCGCCGAGTGCTATGACGTAGGTGTTGCCCCTAACTTGGGCAACTCTGTCGATTCCTCGCGACTGAGTTGATCAACCCTTGCAGCAACAACCAATCAGGTGAAACGGTGGCTGTCGCTACACTGACGTCACGGTTCTGTTTTGGTTGAAGCCAAATCTTCAAGTCAAATTACGCCAAGTTGTTGTTTATTTATTTTACAAGCACGATATTTGGATTTTCATTCTGAAGTACTGTAAGCTAATTGACACAAAGAGGAAATATAACTCTTTCATTTAACATTTCTTCTCATTTTTCGATAAACAAGAAGTTCTAAAAGAACTAAAATAGCCTACTTTCCTGTTACTTAAATACTTACTAAAATTCTTATCGTGAAAAAAACAAGGTTCGTTACAGTAAGTGAAATCCACAACCGTTTCTACATTAAATTTATATACATTAGAATAAATTTCACTAAACACAGCATCCAGCTATAATTTCAACTTCTCAATCAATTATTTTCATTAACTTTTTATCGCCAATAAAATAAATATTACTTATCGTCCGCATGATTATTTGCAGTTATAAATAAATATTAAATTTTTCGCAAAACAAAAACCAAAAAACTACTTCAAAATTTCCTTAAAATAGGAAATGTAAATTAACAAGTAGGTTTGTAACATAATCTGTCACTTAACCCGCTTCCACAGGTAAAAAGGCGCCAAACCCAGCATTAATTCTATATTAAACATTTACCTGCTATAAATTCGGCTAATTTCATTTATTTTATTTCGAAAATTAAATAATTATTACTTAAATCGTTTGCAAAAATTTATATTTCAAAGAATAAATATGTAACAGTTCTTGCTTTTAAATAGAATGAAAACATTTCGTACCAACATACGGAATCTCGAAGTGAAATATATATTTGACGTCATTTCAAACTGATCGATGTCGCAAAAATAAATTTATTTTAATTCATTGTCTAAAAGAATTAAAGTTTCTCAAGCGATTGTTGCCATGGCAATGGTAATTTATTTCTAATAAAATGGCTTCCTATGCTTTTTAAATGAGAATTAAATGTTGAAGTTTTTTAAATAATTGAAGTACTTAGAATTCGAATTCTTTTCTGAAATTTTCGATATATTCTCATTTGGATACGCTGAATTTTTTGGCGTATATCACTTGTCCGTAGCATTTGTAGTTAAATTCAGCGATTTAAATGACTCGAAATTGAATTTCAATGCTAATTCAATGGGAAATTCGTCGACAAATAGTAGATTTATGTCCGTCCGATCGTACAGACAGACGGACAAAAAGTATGAAAGTTGGGTGTCTGAGGTTATACCTTTCTAATACAAAAAAAATTTTTTAAGATCGGATTGCTAGAACTGATTTTGGAAGGGGGGTACGGACGGACGGACGGACGGACATCGACCGCATGTCAATACCTACTTTTTCATTTTCTTTTAATTCTTCGAATTAAAAAAAAGAAAAGTAGGCTAAAAAATGTTGAAAAGTTGCTGTTTTTTTAACGAAAACTGTTACTTTGAGCCAATTCCACAAGATTTATTTATATATCTTAGGGGGAAAAATCATTTGTCGCAGCTTTTAGTTCAATTTTAAGCGTGGATCATTTCCGCCACTAAACAATAGTGTGAAAGAAAAAACTAATAATTCTTAGAGAAATCATACCCATGCGATAAAATAAAACTCAAATCAATAAAAAGGTCCGATTTTTATAAATTGTCGCCTACTGTAGAGATACCGTTTTAGTTGTGACAATCGGAAAAGAGAAATCTTCCCCTTCTCTGGCAACCCCTTAACAAGTTTTAGGGGGCTGAAATTGGGGGGAGAAAGTTGCGTTGCTGGTTGCCGTTGCTGAAAAATCGCTCGTGTGATACGGCCTTTAATCAATGCATTGGGCGAAGCTTAATGGGTTATGCTACTAATTACTAATTACCGAAACCACCAATGAAACCAGGAACAAATACGTCAAGTGAAAAAAGCGATTTTGAAAAATGTTTTTAATAATAGGTTTGTTCACTCAGCAACAGCTCCAGGCTCCAGCAATCTTGTTTTCATTTGATGTCTGGAATTGCTTTTGTTTTGGTATTCGTAAATGAGTTTTCTAAGATTATTTAACTTCATAAATTTTTTAAATGGCTAATTCTTACTGTTATGTTGATTTTAAAAATCATTTGCTAAAGCTTGCAAGAGAGAAAAGTTCCTTTTCGTCCATGACGTTTATTTTGAGAGTGAGACTGAAATAATAAGTGTAATCACAGGATTTCAGAAATGAAAATAAGAGTCCTTTATCATTTGAAACATTCCTATTAGCAGGGTCACATGACGTTTTTAATTTCTGCTTTTACTCGTGCCAATGATGGGTCAGACGGACTATTAATTTACTAGACGGACTATTAAAATGGCTCTTGTATCAGGGCTTCTTTTACAATTCCGTGTCCGTGTCACAAATCTTACCCTATTTTAAAGAAAGAGCACGATTTCGCGTTTGTTCGTTAAATACGGAACCGTACTTTCCTTCCTCAGAACCTTTAAAATAAAGCTCTACTTTTCGCCCTCATGATATTATCCCATAAACTCGATGCCATAAAATCCTTGTCCTAAGACAAAATCAAATCAGTGTTTTTTCATACATTCAAGCATGCGTTTTAAGCTAAAACAACCGTGTTTCATTGGGGGTTTCATTCATAGCGCAAGTGACGTCATCGGATCAACCTGCGTTCGTGCTGAGTCGCAAGTTGTTATAGTGTGGCCATGAAAGTGGGCCGTAACTTAGCCCTCTTCTTTATAAATCAGCTAGATGTTTTTCGGTCACTTTAACTTTTCTGATGGCATCGTATATCTGAATCCTGACGACTGTCTCCACCCTCCAAAACTTTCGGGGACTGGCAATCAAAAAACGCATCTGCGCATGCTCCACTGCTCAGTAGTGCATGACTGAAGGGAAAGAGCAAAAGAGCTCAGTTTGTCGTATTTGGCTTTGTATCTTTTCTTGGCGGTTTTCAAAGTTTTTATTTAGTTTTGTTTACAATATAAATTGTTGCCAAAAATATGATTAAAAACCTCTATGAAAGTAAAAGTAATAATTTTAATTCTTGAGGGAAAGGGGTACATTGGGACGTTTTTTCAAATATTATTTTTAGGATTTATTTATATATTAGTTTATTTTTTGATGTAGGTGATTTGCCACAATGTGTTACAGCCCTGGGTACATTGAGTCAAGCATGCACAGGCCATAAATAAAATGTTTACTTATAGTTAAAAAAAAAACACTGAAATTAAGTAGAGGAAATTACGTAGGTGGGGAATTGCATTCCTCTTTTAAAATTAAATGATTTAATAATCGCAAATTAAAGTTCAAACTGTGTGCATTTATTTGTAGCTGAACAATCTCTGCCTTTTACAGCTGTCACATTATGTATAAATTTTATTATCTTATAAATTAGATTATACATTTAACTTTTTCAAACAAAATATAAAATGATCTATTCCAATAAAATATTTATTTTAAGTACGGTACCTACTCAAATGCATTTTTCAAAGATCTTCATAAATGTTTAGTGACGAAGAACGTAATTTAAAACCAAAGTCAAAGTGACGAGACGACCCCTGAGCAGGCACCCAACTCATATTTTAAAGGTTCCCTCGTACGCGGCGGCAGGACATTGTAGTATAAATGTATTAGAAATGTTTATGAATATAATTTAGATTTTTGCACACACACACAGTGCTGGATTCGTAAAAGTCGCGTAGGCACCGAACATAAGTCTTAAAAAAAGAGATAAGGTATACTAATTAGCCTTTATAACCAAAAATAAGACCCCATATTTCCAGTTTCACTATATAATGCTAGAACAAGACAGGTTTATAACTTACAATCCTATCCTTTAAACAAATATCATGAATTTTACTTTAAAACTTTATTAATAAACGTATTTCCAGCTTGAATACTTTATAATTCTCATTCTCAACTATTCTGTCTCAATATACATATACATTAAAAATATATCACATACCCACTTAACATTTTTATATCAATCATTCATGCACTGAATTAAGATTTAATTCAAATTATTTGTCATTGCATGTTTTAAAGCTATCTGCGCAATTAATAATAATATAGCACGTATAAAAAGTAATTGGAACATAAAATGCACTTCGTGATGAATTTATTTCTCTTTTTCATGTGCTAAAACTAATACAATATTCAATCGAAAATATACACCTTGCCCCTCTTTTCTCCAAAGGGGCAATGAAAAGTGAAACAAGGACTTTATAATGCGATGCTTACAAGTTATAAGTATACTGTCAGTTGATAAAGGGTTTATTTATAGAACAACTTTTTAAGTAGACAATTTAATGAAAATTCACAGTTCACTTAATAATTTTCTATCTTTGAACTTCTAATTTATAAATCTAATAAATACTCAACAGTCCCTTAAAATACTGCACTTAGCTCTCTAAAAGTAAATATGTGCTATATATACTATTTTATATTGCCTTTTCAAATATATTCCATTTTCATTATTTTTCTTCACCCACAATAGGAACGAACTAAAAGAATTTAAAACTTAATACTATTTAAAAATTGCAGGAATTTTACACATAAATAAGTTTTGTGCATTTGGTGTAACTTACAGTAATTAAGAAGGAAAAAAAGATGGAATTCATAAGCAATTTTCGTTTTTATTTCACAATAAGTTACATGATTATACAAATGTATATGGATTGACAAATAACTTGTTACTTTTATTGAACAACTGAAGGAGTAGGGTTGGTCTGGATTGAAAGTAATTTCTTTCTAAAAATTTTACTTCAATAAATGATGTATTTTTACATCTTATTTCTAAATCTAATTTGCATGGAAAACTATACACTTTTTAGCCAATATTTGGTTATAAGGCTCCATAGATACCTATTCAATTTGATACAGTTCTTGTGAGGAATAACTTAATGGCTCACAAAATTAAGCAAATCTTATAAAAACAAAATTAGGTTAATTAGCTTACTTTTTAAATGTAATAGACAAAAACATAAGTTAAGGAAAAGCAACTAAAACAAATGTATAAAACTTATTCTTGCATTGTCAACAGAATAGAAACACATATGAAATACAATAGGAATTAAACTACAATAGTACGAGTAGGTTTTGAAATAATTTAAGGATTAATACATAATTTGCCATATATTAAAAAAAAAAAAAACAAGTATATAAATGTAGTCTATTGTGCACAAAATGCTAAAAATTCTAGCTTAAATAATGAAGCAATCACCAACAGTGGCATCCCCCAAAAGACTAATAATATATTTTTTTATACTTCTCAGACCTAGTACTGATAGCTTTAATAAATATTTTTTGGTACTCAAAATAATGCAATGAATTCTGTAAGTAAGAAGGATTTTTTTTAGCACATGCATAAAATAATCCAAAAGAATTATTTTAAAAAACGGTAAAATGAATTTCAATTTATTATCAGACAGTGCCCTTTTAACTAAACTTTTCTTTAATTTATACTCAACTCCTAAACAGGAATAGAATAAAGAAATGCATGTAAAAAATTTGAATTCAAAAACATCCTTCTCTTTGAACTTTTAATTTGTAGCTTTGATATGTATTCAGTAGTACTCTTAATATTATTCAGAACTTTTAAAAGGAATATGCCGGATGTTATATTTCAATCATTCTTAAAAATTCAAAAGAATTAAACAAAATAACTAACAAAACATTAAGACTTTAAGAAGAATCTCGATAACTATTGGAAACTGGTAAGGAATTAGATATATTTTGGACCAACCTTGCTGGGCCTCTGGCCTGTTGTTGGTCGACAATTTTTGTATTTGTAAAATAACAGGTATAATTTTTTAGTTCAAGGTTTCGTCTTTTCTAAGGTCAATTTTTTTCTGTAACAATATTCTTTATAAACTAGAAAAACTTTAAACAGTTGATTAAAATTATAAACTACCTTTAATCAGGGTTGTTATGTTTAAAACATAGTAATAAAAAACATGTTTAAAACAATTTTATTAATTATGATATGTTTTATAATTTATTGGCCAAATACAGTTCGTGTACAGTTTGCTGTATTACCTTAAAGATTAAGATTGTGATAAATAGTAGACCCTGATGGAATGGTAAACCTTGTATGTGATACTTTAGGTCCCAAATGGGACACTACTGACAGTTGTTAAGATTCATTAATTTATTATCGCCATTAATTTGTGAGATTTATGCTAATTCTCAATGTGGTACATAATTTTAGTTCATTTAAATAATACCAAACATAAACTAGTATCACATTATTAGTTTATAAATTCTTCTATTAGCCCATCCAATTTAATCAAAGGAAGACACCGAATAGCCAGATTATCGAAGGATTTCTTGTATTCTATGATTCTTCGACAAATAAAGATGCAAGGCATATGCCTAAAATTATTGGGGATGGAAGTAAATATAGGAAACCAAAATGCAAAAAAAAAACCATGTTTTTTTAAACCTAAACAACTTGTTCAATAACCAAAATTTAATTGTTAAAAAAAAAACCCGTTTAAAACAAAATAAACATGTTTTTGGTTTTATTTTAAAAAAAACATGCTTTTTTCCAACCCTGCCTTTAATTAGTGTATATTTCAGTTTATACTTTAGAGCTCCAATATCAATTTTAAAGACCTATGAAAAGCTTTTCCTAGCAAAACATAATCAATACCTTCCTCGGGAATCTTATTTTTACATAACTGCAAGATACAAGACATACAAGAACTTACCAAACCCAAAAAGAATAAAAGTAAAGAAATGACATCGAAAAGCATTTATTTTGTTGTGCAATTATATGCTTGATACATCTATTAAGGAAAGCATGTCCATTTCTGTGGTTTAATCAGTCTGACTTGACCTAAACGTAGGCAAATGATGCTGGTGAGGTCCTTCTACCTAATTCCAGTGTCCAAATGATGTGCAGGCGGCAAAAAATAAATAACAGAAAAAAAACCGCTTGTAAATGCATGCTATATTAAATTTAACAAGCATGCAGGCACAAGGTATATTTAGTTTACACCTAAATGCAGAGAAAACAAAACATTGCTCATTATTAATTACCAGGTGAAGGAATTTAAAACATAAGGAAAGGAGCTACATTAGTGAAAATCTGATGACACACTAGCAAAACCAATGTAATTTAGTATAGGATGTCATAAATTATTCACAATTTTTTACACTAACAAAAAATGAAAATCGCATTAGGATCCTAAAACTAGGGCGTTTAAATCTATTTGATACAGCTCTATGCAAGTAAAAGGCTCACAAAATAAAGACTAATATTTTAGATTTTAAGCATTTACCAGGCAAAACTTATTAAAATAATCCTAAAAAGTAAAGTTTCGTGTTAAGGAAAAACAACCAGTCAGGGGACCGAGGACTAACGTGCTGACTTGGTTCTACCATTTTTAACAGGAACACGTTAAAAAGAAAATATATATAATATAAATTAATAGTAAGATTATTTATGAACTGAAAACAATAATTTTAAAATCAAATCAGCATAAAAAATGAATAATACTTGTAAGCCACGTGTGTACATTGTTACATTTGTGTAATCGAAATGAATTAACGAAATACTAAGCAAAATAATCGCCAACAATAACATCGCCAAAAAGACGTGGTTGCTGGAAAGTGGTCGATTTCGTGAGCATGCGCAGAATTGTTTTTGATTGCCAGTCCCGAAAAGTTTTGGAGGATGGAGACAATCGTGAATCCTGAATGTTGTCATTTAAAAACAAAAATAAAATGGGGCTGTAGGGAGCCTAGTGGTCAAAGGGTCTCAGCTTGAGATCAGAAGGTTGAGAGTTCGAGACCCGGTCGCCACTGAAGACCTACCGAGTATATGCGGAGTACGTGCTCGTAAAATCTGTTGGGTCCGAAAGTCCTGTGGTCGGTCATTGCGCAGTTCACCATGGGTACAGGTTCCTGGAGAAAATTTCCCTCCCCTTCAGGGACATGTCTAAATTGTGGAGGTGGCGACAGATGGCAACATCTGTCATATGTGTATGTGTGTGTCTTGTGTTGTCCTACTTGACGATGGCTTATAAGCGGGTCCTTGCGACCAAGCACACAAGCCTGAAAATATATGTCAAACCAACCAACCAACCAACCAACCAACAAAAATAAAAGTATATTTTAATGTAAGTTGTATCAAGTTGATTTTTATTTGTCGGCAAATATTTTTTCTATCCAGTCTAGTGTCCTATGAAAAAGTAAGTTTCATGCTTTTCATTTTGCATTAAAAAAAACATAAGAACTTTTTCCATTATGGTAGATAGATGAAAGGGAAATTTTGATGCTAATGGATAGCGAATATTCAATTTGCATAGATTACTACAAAGTTTAGTAAATATTTGTAATTAAGACTTCAGTACCGTGTGTTTACAAAATTATTCAGAATAAAAAAATTCAGAATTAATAGGTTTATATTGCGGTTAAATTATCCTAGGCACACATGAAATTTGTTTTTCCGAATTTTCGAATATGTACTCTCGTAAAAAGCTTTTATTTTTGGATGTGTTTTAAATTTATGTGACATTTTGTTTCAAAGTGATCTATATCAAGTAGACCACTATCTCGTAAACCATGAGTATTTTGAATTCCTTTAAATAAGTGAATAACTGCGAGCGATCTCTAATACTTGTATTAAATGTGAAGTAGAAAAAGAATAGTAATAAGAATTTTTGTAAGGACAGTATGTAGTAAACAGTCCAGTAGGTTAAGATATCACCCTTGCATACAAAAGGTCCCAGGTTCGGGTGCGGGCATCGCCAAAATAGCTAGCTGGCAACCCATGATTGGCCAAAAATGTGCAACAAATAATACCCCTTGTAGAGGGAGTGCACGTTCTATATGCCCCAAAGTCCTGACGCTGTGTATGATGATGCTCATAAAAGTTGAGTTTGTTGCCTATTCGGGTGTCGGCTTGTCACTCGACTGTTTTCTATGAGTCCATATAAGTTATGATGCCCATCGTCAACAGTCCTCGTGTTGCTCTGGTGTGCAACAATAATTCAACTCAACTTTAAATATATTATAAGCCTTGCCATTGCGAACTGTCAAGCTAAAAAGGGACTCTACATTCATTATAAAAAAAACCCTTTCGACTGTTATAATTATTATTTAAAAAAAAGTGTACAAAAATTTAAACATTTCAAGACATAATTGGTTCATATCATTTTGTAGATAGGACAGTTATCCCGCCCTAGGTACAATACTCTTTTGAGACTAAAGCCTTGGTTTCCTCGGAGTCTATGGCTAGAAAAATGCGACCGCTATTATACGTGGATGACATCACCCTACCGGCCACCGCTTTGTCAGAGCGTTACGTTGACACTAAACTGGAAACCTAGCGAACTTACTCAACTAACTCTGTTGTTGTTTTGGTTTCGTCTTGGCATGTCAAAAATGGAAAATTTAGGTTCTTCGATTGATTTCTCACAAAATCAATTAGCATTTCTTCCCAGGCAAGCGTAAAACAACTGTCGCCTTCCGTCATTTCCTCAAATTTTTAATTTTTGGCAGGCACACCGCACAACAGACAACAGCAAAAAACGTTGTCATCAGGATTTCCCCAACGCACTCAACAGCAACTCAATCTGGTGGTCGTGTTGAGTTGTCCAACAACGCTCCCGAGGAAACCACTCTAGCGTAATCAATGTCGGTAGTTTGCATGACCTCACTCACCGCACTTGTCTGACCGCTTAAATCTGTTGACGGACTCCGAGGAAACCGAGGCTTTAGGCATCAAACTCTAATTATATACATAGCTTATAAATAATTATAAAAATATAAATTTCTCTTATTTATTTCAAACATTTATATAGTTACTAGGATTACATTGTACAAAGAAATACTAGGTTACTAAGAGTAACCTAGTATTTTTATTATGCAATAATTTAAATGACAAATGTTAAGTTATCTGGAATGTCAATTTACCTAAGGTTCTATGTTTTTTTAAATGAATATAATTATGACGTTTGCCTGTTCCACAATCAAGTCAATGATTTAGAGGTTTCTGCACAGAAATCTGAAAGTACTTTTCCATTTAGGTAGATGTTCATAGTTGTGTTTAACGCTTCTTGTTTAAGACCAGTTTTTTTTTGCAATTTGTTTTGCACAAAATTTGCAATTTGTTTGTTAAAAGTCCATATGCACAGAGCAACTTTTCTTTTGTTTACCTTTTACGTTCGAGCATGTGGTCTGTAAAAGAATCACCAATATTCTAGATTGGAGGGTCATTTTAGAAATGAGTCGCTAGACTCTTGTAAGATAACTGAAAAGATAATTAAAAATGTAGCAGGGATGTCCACGAGGACGTCTGATTCGAGAAATTTGTCCTCCTCAGGGAATTTTTGACAGTCTAGGGCAGGTGGTTTTTCGAGCCCTGATTGCACACATAAAAGACAAACATTTGCTTAACTTAAAGTTTATAAAAGGAGGGTAATCTTGTTATCTTTAAATGAGGGAATCATGAGGGTTCATTGACTCAAAAATCTTAATTTTTTCAAAAATGTCACTCGGCACATTTTTGCTCTTTTCTTTATTTTCTTTGTAGGGTAGACTAACCAGTCAATGAACACTTAAGCACAATTTGTTTTAAGAAAATTCATACATTTTAAGAAAATATAGCTTGTGGGTTTATGACAATGTGAACACATCTGTCATTATATGCAAATTCTACAAAAAAAAAGGTGACTTTATATTCCATTGCTTTGGTCTTTTGGGGGTTCCAAATAAAAAGTGGTACAAAAGCCTAGTGAATGAACAGTACTTTTACCAGTGAATGAACACAAAAATATCCAGTCAATAAACATGTTTGATTTTAACTAATGACCAGGACATCCAATCGGATGTCAGACAGCTTCCTACGAGATGGGAGGAAGTCAGTGTTGCCAATCCATCCAGTGGAATGATTTTTAATCCTTACTTTTTAAATGTATTTACCAACTGTTCATTCACTGGGGCCTGTTCATTCACTGGTCAGTCTACCCCAGTGGTTCCCAACCTGGAAAGGATTTAAGGATGACCGGATAAAGCTGCTTTTGTTGTTTTTTTATAAGGTAGTTACTGCTTAAAATGGCTTTATTAGTTATATTTTAACTCAAATTATAATTGGAGAAAACATGAAAATTAAAAAGGGGCGATGTATGGTAGTCAACCTAACGAAAGAGGCGATGGTCCAGAAACGGTTGGGAACCACTGGTCTACCCTATCCTTGGTTCAGGGAGCTGAAATTTGTACATCAGGTCTTGGCCCACTATGGGATGTCTGAATTTAGCTTTAGTTTTTTTTTTGCATCATTCAAACCCACTCTGCAGGCTTCAACTTGTCTCTAGTCTAGACTTTGGTTCTAAAATGCGATGCCAATAGCCCTCATGCAGCTCTAATGTGAATATACTTTAACCTAATCTAACAAACTATACAATTGTTTCAAAATAGTATTTTAGTAAATTTATTCTTGATTTTTTTTTATGTCAGTACCATATTTCCTTCTCTATTACCTTGCATCAACCAACATGTTGGGAAAGTCAAAGAGTGCTTCTGTTTAGCGGGAGAACACTACATATTTCTTTTTATCAATTATTCAAAATCGCGGTATCCTTTAATTTTGTGGCATGTTAGTTAATGAGGGGTTATACTGAATATCTTATCTCATATATCTTTTTTAAAATTTATATATTACAGTATCTTATAGTTTCGTTTCATGTGGCTAAATAAATTAATATTTAATGTGCCTATTGCCGTGTAGTCTCATGTTCACTCCCGTTTTTGAAGCTCAAGGTTTGAAAATTGAAAATACATTTTTTTCTTCAGAAAAAGAACAAGGGTTCTGTTTAAACCACATTTATTTGTGCAATAAACTGTTTTTTTTATTGCAACACACTAAAACATCACTATATGTTATTCTGGTGTAGCCAATAGCCCTGACGCTGTTAGTGTATGATAGATATCGCTTGAAGTTCTGTTAGATTTAGAAGCTAAACTAGTGGATTGATAGGCTCTGAATTGAAAGGTGTTGGTCTCATAATCAGTTTTAATTTTATAAGCCTTCGTTTGTAAATATTTCATATACCTATCCAGTTTAAACTACTTAGTTTGTATCGAAAAAAAAAAGTATAAATGGCAATCAAAGTTTATTCAACATCATGCATATACATATAAGGCAAAAATAACCTTACACATGGAAGCATACTTTTTCTTTGATTTCATTATAAAAATGGCATGGAATGGTGTTCAAAGATATTTTATAATTTCTTATTATAGTATTAAAAATATTATGACAAACCTTCACAGACGTCAAAGAGGGCCAAAAAGGCTGCAAAAGAAAAGAACACACACCACTACATGTATAGGTTTAATTAAAGAAGTGAATCTATTTTCTACGGTTGTGAGAGGAGTGATTCGCAATTCTCTGAGAGAGGTTTCAATCGCATATCTTTATATACTGATAGAAATAATTAACTGAGCTACATATCAAAGAATTTACATGGCTGATGTTTTAGTTATACCCATAAATTATGATTGTGATAATTCATCACACAACTGTTGAATATAATGTCTGGTAAAACTGTTTTCTCCTAAAACTTTGGATGGAGCTGAGTAATTTGTTAAAGAAGCCCAAAACTTAATGGCTCACTTTAAAATCAGTTTTTTTGGCAATAAACGAAATGATCAGGAATATATAACGCATAGACATTTATAGATTTTGACTACCAGATTGCTGTATATAAATGAAAATAGGGTGATTGTGATAGCAAGACTGAGAGCTGGACAAATTTATAAGTACAGTTAAAAAAGATCGCGACTCTTGCAATAATTTAATATTTGCCCATCGTCCAGTTTTACTTTTTATGGACTCATCATTAACCAACAAGTTTTCAAATTTATGATTAAGGAAGATGTGAAAGGTTTTAAAGTATATTAGTCTGCGTTTATAAACTACATATTTCAAACTTAATTATGGTTACTATGTGCAATAAGCAATACTAAACTTTATGGTTTTTATAAGTTTTTGCGATAAACCCATTTTTTATAGAATTAATTTTCACAGTTAATTTTTTACTGATCGTAAATGCTTTTCACTAGTATTTTCAAGTCTACTGAAGCGACTTGTAACTTTCGAGAGCAGATATGCCGGCTTTTTGTAACCTTGATTTCCCCGACACTACATTTTATTTCTTGGGTATCAATGCCAAAGCTCATTGGAATATTTTTTTTTTCAAATTTATTTTTAGTAACTCAACAGTTACAGTCTGGCTGGGAGGTTTTGTGATGTAATTTGGATCACATCCCATGATGCAAAAACCTCACCGCTTTCGCTCGCGTTAATTATCATCGATATTTATATATTCTTAAATGACATTCAGATTCTTTTTGACTCTGCGGGAGGTGTTTCTTTATAACTTGATATTGAGAGTCCTGGATAGAGCTTGGACTCCTGCATGGATCTTGAACAGCATTGGGTTTGTAGACTAGCATTGGGGCTGAGGCGCCCAGTCGGTTAGGCATTCGTCTAGCATGCGGAAGGTCCAGGTTCGGGTCCGGGTATCGCCAAAATAACTGCCGACCTGTGAAACGACTCGTGCAGCCAAAATGTCTGACGAATAATAAACCGTGTAAAGGGAGTGCACGTTAAATATCCTCCAAAGTCCCAACTCTGCGTACGATGTCGCCCTTAACGGTTGCCTTGGGTGCCTCAGGTGTCGGCTCGTCATTTGACTGTGGTTCTAAAATACGACGCCAGTCGCCAATAGCCCTCATGTAGCTCTAGTGCGACAATCATTCAAACTAAACTAGACTCGCGTAACCATGACCGTAGTTAATTGAACTTTTCCGTTATGATGTGTCTGTGTATATAACTTCTTTAGGAAGGTTTTACGCGACCCTGCGTTGTTGTATGATTTAAGTTTTCATATTTTTAAAATATTATTTTATTTGTTTTACAAATGTGATAGAGAAATTTCAAAAGGTTTTTCGCTTTTTACTTCTTGAAAAAATCATTTTTCTCTTCATTTTTCCCCATCTTTTTTTTTTTTTGATGAAAGAAATTGCAGATCTATTTCAATACGCTCTGTTATCACACATGAAATTGTATAAAATACTATCTTTTACCGCTAAATGCAATTAAAAATAATCTATCAATTGTATAATAAAACCACGAACAATCTGGGTGATCATATCTATTTTAAGAACGATTCTTTCTGCGACTTTTATATGACGATCTCTTGGGTCACATCCAATCTACTATGTATTTGTTCTTGAAATTGTCGGAGAGCCTAGATCTCACAAGCGAACCGTGAATTAAAATAAATGTGTAATACATGGGGTTCAATGCCAAAATGGACTAACTTTTCTCTCGTAGCCATGCTTCATTTAACATAGTGGCATTGAGTGAGTTTTATTTGAATATTGAATTTATATATTTTCTATTTAAACCTTTTATCTTGTTAGTTAATTTTTTTCTTTTAATTAACTTTTTAAGTGAAAATACTTTATTAATAATATTCCAATAATTTTTATGTTTTCAATTTTGTTAAAAGTTGAGGATTAATCTTGTCGAATTCGATTAGCAACGCCACAGTACATTTATAGTAGGAAAAAAAACCCTTTATGGTAATATGGGTTTTCTTTCTAATGCAAAGAACTAGTTGTAAAATTTTTATATAAAATTATATTTTGTTGTTTTTGGAAAAAATATTTAAGCAAAATATTGCACAATAGTACAGTAACTTTTCTTTATTACTCTGTAATTTAAGTGACAAGCATTTTAAAGAAATTTATTAGGTAATAATTATTCTAAATGTAGTAGAAAAACATTTAAAATTATTTTTTTGAACGTATAATGATATTTTCGAAGTGCATCACCTTTATCTTTATGTAAGCATCACAATAGGCAGTACGTTCAAAAATTTATGATAGACTGTTATTGGTCTGCAAATCGCGCAACCGAATGATGTGGCGATTCAGCTGTTAATATTGCGACAATTTTACGCCTTGATTTAAACGATCACATTGCTTTGAATAATTATTGACCTTATCAATAAGTTCTTTTAAGAAGTTGATCATTTGTGCAGCGCAATTTAACAATAGGAAAGAACGATTTCTAGCTTCGATTAATTGAACATGCAATGGGACAACGTGCATGTTGAAATTAGTTCTGACTGAAATTATCGATTTCTTTGCTTTTCCGATAACAATTGATAGAATCTTGGAATTGAATGTCTTGAAATGACTGTGAAAAACTTGTGTGCATTATATAACTAAAGTCAAGTATGAAACTATAGAATTAGACTGCGAAAATCACGAATAATGTAAGTAATTTGATAAGTTTTTTGCGAATATCTTTAATAATTATTTCATAAGTATTTTGCCCTTCAAATTTGTTATTAAGGAAATAATACATTTGTTAAATTATATTAGTTTCATTACAAACAATGTTATACATGAATTTTTTCGAAGTTCCTTGCAAGACATACTTTAAAGTACATAATTATTAAAAAAATATATTTATATTTAAAGAATATATATGCGCAGGAATTATAGAATTACCTCAGTTCATACGCATCAAGTGTTAAAATACCCGTATCACGAATGCTAAACAATTTTAGTAAAACATATTACAAGTCTTAATTATTATCTTAGGTCACAGTAAAATATAAGGTATAACCCTTATTGTAAGAAGGGCTCAAAATAATTAATTTTTAATTTAAATTCTTAAATTTTTCGATCTCCAAGCAGAGTCTTACGAAATTGCCAATTTTTCAGTTTTAGTTGATACTTATTGAGTGTCTCATGATTAAAGAGCGTTGAAATTTCTCACTTTTGAAGATCGCTTGAATTTAGCAAAAACTTTTTGATTTTTGAAATTTTCAGAATTTTTCGATTTAAGAATTCCCCTCTGGTTTTCCCGATACAAGAATTGCTTTAATTTTCTGATTTTAAAGTCGCCGAAGATTTCCGATTTTGAACTGGTTTTGAACTTTTCAGATTTCCGACTTATAATTTTTCGATTTTTTTTATTATTGCGTTTTATTTTTAGAACTTCCGTAGTTTTTTTTTATAATTATTTTAGAATCTCCTGAGATTCCCAATCTTTAAAAAGCTTGAATTTCCCGGTTTTAATTAACAGAGGGAGATTTCAGATTTTAAAAGCCTCAGAAAATATCCCGTTATTAAAATCATTAGTTTTTCGATTTCTGAATCATCGAATTTTCCCGATTAAAGGATCGCTGGGGATTTTCATTTTTGAATCAATTAATATTTCCATTATCGCTTTTTAAAAAACTTTTTTGGGATTTTTGTAAATATGATTATAAATTTTCTTTAATCAACAAGAAAGGAAATATTGTGTAAAAAACAAAGTACCTGCAGTTTTTAATGACGTATCAAATAACAAAGTACTAAGTTTTGTAATGGTATTATGAGTAAGTCATTTAGGAAACGAAATAAAACTAAATTTTTTTTATCTTTTAAAGAGTTTGTGAAAATTTTCACCTGTTTCTTATGTAGGTAAATGTATGATTATTGAACAATTTATTAAAAGTATCACAATGAGTTTCTCAAATTTATTAATCTGAATGAATTTTTTTAGTTCTCCATTTGCCTAATTTTTATCATTCTATTTTTTTAAAGCCTAAGCATGACATTTTATTCCAAACATTTAATGATTCGTAATAAGAAATAATCATTTATGCTATTTATTTTTAACAACACTTTATAGTTGTTTGCTTCCTTTCGTTTTTCTTACCCTTTCATCATTCTTGTTATTTTAAATATCAAATCGGATTCAGCCTCATTTTTATTTTCTATCATTGTTGTTCTTTCACAAAATGAAATTAATCTATATTTCTGTTAACAGGAAGGATTGCCATCCCTGGGCGTAGAACCATTTGCTTCGTCTCATGAAACTCTTTTCGTGGATTAAGAAAATGGACAGCCCCAACAAGCTGAAATGGACCCTCTACATTAGCCTAGCATCCATGTTTGTATTTGTGTCTGTGACGGAGGTTGGGCCCTTTTGCTCGTTCAATCATTCGTTTTTCTCAGTGTTCAGGGAAGCCCCTGTGCACAAGTATGTGATAGTTTTCGACGGTGGCAGCACGGGAACAAGAGTACATGTATTCACATTTGTAAATAATAGTTCAAGTAAGTTTGATGTTATGTTTTGTTCGTAAATGTTAGGTATTTGAGTGCTTTAAATGACAATTTTTGTTATTGAGTTTATAAGTTATTACTTTGGGCCAATATGAATTAGGGTTTTTTTCTTTTTGTGTTAAATTTTTAAAAGGATATATTACAAATGCAACTTTTAAAAGTGTATAAAATAATGTCATATAACAGTTAAAATGTGAATGTTAACAATATTTATTAAAATTAATTTATAATAATTTATTTTTTTAAAAGTAAATTTCTATGCTATTAAAATATTGTATAACATTTAAAAAAGTGCCAAAAAATTTGGCAATCATTACTTTGAGCATCAGCTAGAACTAGCTTATACCGCAGTTACACTGCCTTCAGCACGGACTTGAGAGGCGCTCAAGGCCACAAACTCATTTAGTTTGGATCATGCTCAAGTCAGTGCTCAAATCAGGGCTTAAGGCAGTGTAAACGTGGTATAGAACAGCACTTCTGCTACCTGACAGTTTTAGCACTGCAGATTTGTCCATTATTATCTAAATAAGCAGACGTAATTATTATTTTCTTTCTTATACAGCAATTTTCCAATGCTGGGAAAATATTTTATACCTAGGGCAGTGATATTGTATTTCCTAATTGTTGGAAGTTTTTAAATACTATCATTCAAATTTATCGAAACAAGTTCTTTATTTATTTACTTAATTAATTGTATTTTGTTATCTACTTCATAGATGGTCATTTAACTCTTCAAGATGCATATTTTGAAGAAACTAAACCTGGTCTTTCTAACTATGCAGATCGTCCACACAAAGTAAGCTGTTGGCTTGCATATTATTATTATTTTTTAAAAAATCTTTACAATAGAGTATAATATACTTACCACAGTAGCTCAAGTTTTTGAATCTTGAAAACTCTTGTGTGTATCTTCAAAATCTTTTAAATTAGATTTTTTAAAAAGCATTCCTATGATTTATGCTTTAACCTTTTAATAGTTATAAAAAATACTTTAATTTTTGGCAAGAAGCTTTAAAATTAAAATTATTAGTATTTATAAGGGCATTTTTGTAGTAATTGTCCTTATACCATATCTCCTTAACTTCCAGTTTTTAGCATTATTTTTTTTAAAAAACTAAGTATTAATTATGATTCAGAAATAATTATTAACTAATTTCTAATGAATGAATGATTTAATGAAACCTTAAACAAGATTATTGTTATAACTGAAAAGCCTATAAAAATCTGTTACATTTTCAAAGCAGCTCTTATTCTCATTTAAACTTTTATTTTAAGGCTGCCAACAGTGTCTTGAATTTATTAGAAAAAGCCAAAGATCATATTCCACCCAACTATTGGGACCAGACTCCTGTAGCATTGAAAGCAACAGCTGGTCTTAGACTGCTACCGAGCTCCAACGCACAGTCCATTTTGGAGTCGGTAAGCAAGATACTTTTGCTTTATTATTGAAAATATAGTGCTTACAGTATACAGCAATGTACTTCCTTTTTTGTAATATAAAGTTTTAAAAATAAATATCTAATACCTTTTGCTACAATGAAAACTCTGCCTTTTTTGTAGTTGATGGTGTAATTGCAATTCTCACATGATCCAGCGTATAACTAAGATATATGGTCTGGGTTGCTCATTGGCTACTTTTTACAATTGTAAGTTTAATTGGAAAAAGTTGCCAATAAGCAGACTGAGCCCTTTATCCTACAGTCACCCCCAGATTAAGTATGCAGTTGCACCCATCCGCGGAGGAAACATCATGATTAAATAAACCTCACTATACGATCAGAGCAGGTGACGAAATTTCGTCTGCTCTGATTGGCTGCCCCTTTGAGATACTCTTGATATTCGTGCGCCTTGTTACGTCAAAATTGAAAGAAAAAATAATTAATATTACGCTCTTACTGAAAAAAAAACTAATAAAACTAATACAAATATGTCTTGAAATAAGGAATAAAGTGGTTTATTGAGTGTGAAATACCTTTTTTTATTCGATTCTTTCACTCGGAAATGAGAACTATTTACTCCTTTTTCCGTAGAACATTTACATGCTGCAAACTTAATGTGAGTTTTACTGTAGTTGTACTTTGGAGAGTGTGACTAAACAGATTGGAATATACAATAGATTGACATTTATTTTTATTCACAGATTCAATTGCACTATTGATAGTGTTAATTGCTCAGTCCAAATTGTAGATAATAGCTTGTTATTGAGAGCAGAATAGTCTGTGATTTATTGAGTAATCCTTTATCTGTTATAAAATGTTTGTTTCTGCCATGTACCACATTATCTTCTATGTCTGATGATTATCAGAATGGGTTGCTAATGCTGATTGTAATGCATTTTTTATTGTGAGATAATCTATCTTGTTTTGAAATGATAAAAAGGGGGTTTGATCTTTTTTGGTATTTTAAATTAGATTATCATGCTTTGTCAGAAGAAAATAATGACGTTATTTTATTAAAAAAATAAAAATAAATAATGATATTTTATGCATTGATGCATAATGTTTTATGTGTACTTACATAGCATTGTATGTTCAAGTGAATTAAGTAAAAAAAAAGCATTTTTGTAATTGTTAATCATAAAATAATCATTGATTGTAAATTGATCATAATCCAATTCAGCCTATGGGCTGCACTTTCACAATCAATAAAAGTTTCATACAACTGAGCCAATAGCCAACAAATCCTTCAATGTATTCAATATCTTTGATAAAGGAAGACATGTTTCCTTGTTTCTATTTATCAATATCAAAGATCTTTTGTATTGAAGTGATGGTACACAGTTTTTTCTTTGTAAAACTTATAAGTAGGAGATACACCAAAATTGGAAGATAAAAACTATTAGAAATTCTTTCATGTTATTAGACAGAAATGAAAAAAAAATGACGAAAAGAAATTCATAGGTAACAGTTGTTATAATTAAGTAAGCACCATAACTAAAGTTACAATCACAAAATTCTTTCTTAAAGAATTCAATTACCGAGACAACCTTTTCCTCGTTTTATTTTGATGTTGAAATATTTTTGTTATTTTGTTGTCAGTATTTCAGTTGAAGCAGAATATTTTAAAAGAATATTTTTTTAAATAATTGAGTGATGTTTTAATTTCAGGTTAGCCAAGTATTTGAAAAATCTCCCTTTGCCAGTAATGATAAAAGTGCAACAGTATTAGATGGGGAAGATGAAGGTACCTTAATCTAACTTCTTAATATTTAAAACCTCTAATAACCTTAATGATAACCTTAAAATAATTAAAACCTTTAAATTATTTTAATTTTTTAAAATGAAAAATCAGTAAACATTGAGGAATAATAAGAGTGCTTGTATCTTAACATATTGAAAAGTTCCTTATTAATTTAAAATTAAGTGATTCCCTCTTTTGAATGATGCAAGAAAGAAAGCATATTAGTAAAATTTTTATTCATCACAGTAAAATTACTAATTATATTGTATATTTGTAAAATTTATGTATTAGATTGTTCATTATATTTTGTTATTTTGGCTATGTTACAGGTCTTTATGCTTGGTTTACACTGAACTTCTTATTAGGTAAACAGATTTTATGTCTAAATTATTTATATCAGCTTTAAATATTGCTGTGGTATTTTTAGCATTAATAGGTTTTTTTTTTGCTAATTATTTAAAAAAAAATCTGAGTGTTAATATTTAAAATGAATTATTATTAAATATTAATTTACTGGGTATAGCAATTATTAATTTTTAAAACTTTAATTTAAATATGATTAAAAAAGTTAAATAGGCATTAAATTAGTCTTAAACTTTTGTAATTATACTTCTGTTGCAACGAATGCCGTTTTATCAAACTTGTATATTTGTCTTAATTGTTAATGTATTTATCTAGAGTAATGAAAAACTATTTTTATAACGCTTAATATTTGTCTGGTGATGGGGTTTGCAGGCTTTAAATAGGGAAAAGATGAGGCCCAAATAATTAAATTCATAGGCAACTAAAGTAAGAAGTCACACAACTAACTGAATGAACAACAAAAAGCAACCGGCTTGGAGCGCCTAAATAGTAATACAAGAATGCCATAACAAGATTTACATTATGAGTCCCCTTCTTCAGAGCAAACACTAATTTAAACTATTTTAGCCTAATGAAATAAACTTTCATAAATCTGTGGTGAATCTTATTTAATTTAATTGCTATTAACTTTCTTTGTTTTGGTTACCCATTTTGAGCCCCATTTCGGGAAGTAAAACTCTTGCACTTATCTTTGTACCCGAATCCTTCAAAATTACGAACTGAAACTAAAGATCTGTCACTCAAATTTCTCACCCAATAGTACAATCCTTGCAGAATAAAGGGGGGGGGGGGCAAATTAATTCTCAGTGAGATTTAAACCGAACAACACATCACTTTTGCTCCGACTCTCGAGCCTAAAGGACCTGTGACGTTCTGATCCATACTTACTTGTTTTTTTTATGTAGTTTACTGCTGTGGTCGTTCATATTAAATGGCTTGAAAAAACCTTCTGAGAATTTTAATATTTATTCATCTGCAACACCAGTCACCGCACCTCAAATCCATGTATGCAAGTTTTGAATAAATATTCTATAATTCATTCATGTATTTAATTTCTAGGCAGGCTCTCTGATGCCAACCGCTCAGTTGTGTCTTTAGACTTGGGAGGTGGGTCCACACAAATAACTTTTACCCCAGTCATGTTTGATACATTTCTTCGTAGTCCCAAGGAGTATGTTGTTGTGAAGAAAATTGAAAATAAAACTATGCCAATTTATACACATAGGTATGATCAAGTTTGAAAATTTAATATTTTGGATATTTTTCATTTTTTACATTTTTTATGTTGCAATATTCTTAAATTTTTCTGTTTTGATAAAACATAGATACCTTTGTATTTTAAATTGTTAAAATTGTGTTGTTTTTTAAATATTAAAATAGATATTTCTTTTAAAATAAGACATTCTTAAATAATCTAAGATTTTTTTTGAAAGATAGAGGATATATACTTTTAAAATACTACCTTTATAGTATGTAACTTGTATAAATTTTGACGTTCTCTGTTGATTCAAATGCTTAATATTTCGATGGGGGAAAATACAAGGGTTTTTTTTATGTTTTAATGTATTTCAAAATGGGAATCATCATGTCATATTCTCCCTTTTCATTTCTGCACTGTAAAGAAATTTATGAAAAGTATTCATAGAAAAGTATTATAAATATTTATATTAAAACTTATTTCATCTCAATTTTCCATTCATAGTTTCACATGTTCCTTTTCAAAAGGACAATTTTACGAAAATCTTGTCCTTTTAAATATTTACCAGTTTTAGAACATCCTAACTGGGGGCAAGGTTGACTCAGCCTTTCATCTCTTAAGTGGGTCTATAAAATGAGTACCAAGCATGCTTGGGAACTAAACACTAGGGATCGGGAATGAAGCCTACCACCTTACCGGGACATGTGCCTAACACCCTAGAGCCTTTAGTCATTTAACCAGGAATGGGCATGGCAGGCCTTGGCCGTAACGGCTGTTGCGCTGAAGAGTTTAGTTTTAGAACAACTGTTTAACTGTTGCATACTGTGACAGGTCTTTTTTATGGCATCTATACAAAAATCCTGAATCTGTAATAGATTACACAATATAATTAAAAAAAATTTAATATTACTTTATATATACCTCCCTTTTGATTTTAATATTTGTTTCAGCTTGCATTTGTATTGTAAGTTATTTTAACTACATGTTTTATACATATTGGTCTGTTTCTAAAAGGAATTATTGCTATGTTTGGTATTTTAACTGTATCTAATTACCTTTATTTTTTTTAGCTATTTAGGTTTGGGTTTAATGTCTGCGAGATTATCAATACTAAGGTTATCATCAGATAATACAGGTATTATTTATTGCCATTTATCTAGTTTAAGTCATATGATTTTAATTTATTCCTTCGTTTATTCAAGTCATCTTAATTAAAATATATTAATCATAAACTGTGATGTTAGGCAGAATATTCTGGTGGCTAAGTCATTTTAATGAGATATAACAAAAATATATTAAATGTATTAAATGCACCTATTAACTTAATGAGGTTTTGGATATAAAACATTTAAACATTTTTCATCACATTTTCTAAGTTTTTGATTTGAATGTTTACTTTTTACTATTTATTTTTGCATATGTTTTTAATTAACATTTTTGTCCTTAAAATAAATTAGTAAAAAAGTTGACAAACATTTAAAACGAAACACAGTTTGAGTTTCAAAGTTTGAACTGTTTGTGTATGGTTTTGCTATGTCAAAATTTGCATAGTCAAACTTGGTTATAGCTACCCAGTTAGTTGCAAACAAGCTTTACATTCTTTTTTTTCTAACTCACAACTTTTATGATGCTATAAATGGTATGGTTTAAACATCTTAATTAGTAAATTCCTGAAAATGGGATTTGTTGAATCACCCTTAGACTGTAATAGTATATTAATTTGCTTTAAGTGTCATTTTTTTTTTCAAATTCATTTCTCAAAACAAAAATTAAAAAAGTCAAGACAATTAACCATTTTTGTCAATCTTTACTTTGTAAATTTTGTATTTAATTATATAATTCCTTTACATCAGACTTTTCCAGCTCGGACAGTTGTCCGTGAATTTCAGAGACTCGTTTATTCCATCATACTTATCATAGTTTCACAAATGTTGCTATAAATTTATTTAACTGTAGTTAAATAATATGGGTATATTTTGTATATTTCTACCATAACACAGAATTTTCAAAGAAAATTTGTTTGTTTATGCTCATTTCATTCGATTATCTTCATTTAACATTAGCTTAAGGTTTTATTATATAATTGCTTCAAAAAAGGAACAATCAAGATTGTTTTAAAAACTAGAAATAACTTTGTACTTATAAATTACATACTGAAAAAAAAAAATTATTTAAAGTTATTGAAACTTATTTTAACACTTTACCTCCGGGCGTCGACTGACCCATAGACTAAGAACACTCTAAGTTTCAAACTCTCATTGGAGAATTTCTACATTGAAATTGACATAGAAACTAGCGCGCCCCCTTTGTGTCTAAGGGAACTAATGTAATGGTTTCTGGCTGCCTATTTGCAGTCACCTTTAGGAGATTTAACAGAGCCAATGACATCTCGTAATTTGGAACCCTTATCAAGTGACGATAGGGATCTATTTTTTACTACTACTTATTTTCGACTTTATTTTTGAATATATACAGCTGGGTCATTTTCCCTAAACGGGACTTTTGCATTCCAATGTTTATAACTAATTTGATATAATATCATTTTTCATGATGCATCATCCTAGATATAATTCATAGTGTTGTATGTCATATTACACAACATCTGAGAACATATCAATTAAATTTCAATATTTAAATTAATTTAAAGTTAATGAAATGTCATTCCCCTGTCTGTCCCTACAATCATACTGCAAACTTTAACAAAATATTAAACCCCAATTTGCTCTTAAATTCAGTAAACTAATTTTTTTTATTTATTATCAAGGTTTTTGAAGAAACATTTTCTGTAAATTAAAATCCTAGCACTCATTCCATTTGTTTAATTAAAAAAATTTCAATGTCCCTGGTCATTTGTGTCATTCCCCTGTCATCAGTTGAAAGTTGACCTTTTAACTACTAGATGTCAGTATTGATCCAATTCCAACTGTGAGTGAGAGCTGATAAATCAGAAGTAAGCATTGTGCTGCATGTTTCAGTTGTGACAACATTCTGCTACTGAAAAACAATTAAAACTTCCAAATTATCATGTGAGTATTTTTATTATGTGTCATTCCCCTGTCTTTACCTGTACTCTTAAATGTATTCTAAATTATATTTATGGCACATTGGTAGCATTCTTACATGTATTATATACTGTGTATAGATTTTAGGCCTAATGTGCTTCAAACACGTGGAGCTAGGAGAAAATAAGTTCTTTTTTGTCATTCCCCTGTGGTCCTTCCCCTGTATTATGTGATGACAGGGGAAAGACACCATACACAGGGAAATGACATTAATGTTAAAGTAGCTTTGACAATATCTCAAAACTAATGATTTATTAGTTTTATTAGTTATTTATTAGTACTACTATTGGTCAGACTGTTACAAGTCTTGAAGCTGATTTACCTAAATACAGGGAACATATAGCAACTCAAATTCACCAGCATAATGAATTGAAGCAACTAAAAATCAACATGAAATTGAACGAAATTTTAATTCATGTTGATTTTAGTGAGAATTATGCGTGCAAGTATGCTAAAGAAATTCAGGCCATCCATTTTGTAGGGGGGCAACAAATCACTCTTCATACTGGTGTGCTATATTGGAATGATGAGAATGATGTGATTATACCTGAATCATTTTGTACCCTTTCTGATTCCTTGAGACACGATGCTGCTGCTATTTGGGCTCACTTACACCCTGCTATCCAAAATCACTTGAAAGCACATCCTAATGTAGACACCATTCATGGAATGAGCGACAGTCCGTGAAATCAGTATAGGAATAAAACAATGTTCTACATAAATCAGCACTGTTCTTAAGGAAGATTTTTCACGCATAAAAAGGGTGACTTGGAATTATACCGAAGCAGGACATGGAAAAGGAGCACCTGATGGGATTGGTGGAGTATTAAAACGAACTGCTGACAGAATTGTGGCTCAAGGCACAGATTTAGCCAACTACCACACCTTATTTGAGGCACTGCAGAAAGAAGTGGTTGGTGTGAAAATAACCGCTGTTACAAAGGATGAGATAATAAAATATGATGGCTTATTGGATGGGAAATCAATCTATCCATTCAAAGGTACTGCAAAGGTTCACCAAGTAACCTGGTCTGAAGAAGCACTAAACACCAGTTACAGAAAGCTGAGTTGTTTCGATTGTAGTCCAGGCAAGTGTTGTAAGCATTATGAAATTAAGCCAACTACCAAGCGAAGCCAATATCAAGGGGCATCCAAGAAATCAAACCCTCCTCAGACTAGTGATCAATATACAAATAAAACTAACACTGGAAAGTTGGAAAATTTACAGATCGGTGATTGGTTTGTTGTGATCTACGACAGTCATCCTTATCCTGGTGAAATAACCAACATTGTGGGAAATGAATATGAAATTAACGCAATGGAACATACAGGGAAGGGAGTGTTCAAGTGGCCAATCAAGAATGATGCATGCATGTATCATCAAGAAGACATAAAATCAAAAATTTCTGCACCATTACCATGTAAAAAACAATCCCGATCCAGAACCACTAAATTTTATTTTCAAGATTATCCTTAATTTCCAAAAGTTTAAAATAAAATTGATTTGATTTAAGTTCACCCATGTAGTAATTTGTATTGCAATCTTCCTTTACTTTGTTGTCATTCCCTTGTGCGCAAATGTCATTCCCCTGTGTGGTCAAAATTTTAACTTTTTTTTATGTGCTAAATTTTGAATTTTTTTTGTTGCTGATAGGATATTCATCTTTCTTTATGTATTAGATTGCCAAAAAAATATATTTTAAATTATTTTAAAAGAAAATATTTTTATTTTAAATTTTTGTTGAAAAGTCCCATTTAAGGCAAATGACCCAGCTACTCATTGACTTTTATATCCCTCGTAGGCCCATCCTCAAGATATTTGACCTTGTGCTTCTTTTTCTCCATTAATAAACCTACAGACTGACTACGCTTGTCATTTTAGACATGGTCCCCCAAAGATCCACAAGTGATTCGATTGAATAACTCGTCAAATATTCATCCAAATGCAACAAAAACTTAGATTTAGGGGTTTTCGAGGGTTTTTCACATTTCTAAGTAATTAAAATTGGGTGTTGCTATTGAAAATTTTAAAGTTCGTAACATTTTTAATATTAAGACGGACCCTTATGCAAATTTTGTGTCATGCAATTAACTCAAAATGTTATTTGTTCACATAGTCAAAAAGGTCCGATGTAAAAGGATGACTAACGGTTGAAATAATCACTAGTGGGTAACTTTTTTTTAACAGAGAACATTACGAAGGAACAGTAGCCTTACAATTGAAAGTACAATTATGCCAATCAACAAATCAACCTTTAAAAGTGTTTTAGTTGCATTCGACATTAAGTTGCTGGTCTAGAAGATTTTTAGTCTACGGGTCAGTCGACGCCCGGAGGTAAAGTGTTAATTTAAACCTGATTAATATTTTTTATTATTTAGCTGAAATATATATATATATATATATATATATATATATATATTTATATTAATTTGAGACGCTTTTATTTTAGCCTCTTCTAATAGTAGTGAAACAGTTTTCAGAAGTTCCTGTGTTCATGTGCAGAAGAAATTTGTCTGGAAACATGATAACAAAGAATATATTATAAAGTAGGCTATATTTAATTTGTAATACCTAAGCAAAAAAAAAAATATATATAGAGGATTTAATCCTTAAATGTAACTATCTTTATACTATTGTAATGGTTTATTTACACACAACATTAATTGACAAATAAGACTGGTGTGTGTAGTATAATTTTTACATGCACATTCCTTTTTAGCTTCCACACTACTTTTATAACGTAAAAATTGGAAGGTATTATAATTGTTCAGTCTGTCTGTCTCTCCGTGATCCACTTTCATAGCCCAAACAACAAATGCTATTTACAAGTGTGGTACGTCCAAAGTTTCAGCACACATGAATTAGAATACATTGAAAATTTCAGAAAAGAAGTACTTCAATGTATTCTTTGAAATATTAGTTAATTTTTGCAAACAATAAGTAATAATTATTGAATTTTCGAGATAAATGAAACTAACCAAATTTAGCATGTAAATGTTTAATATAGAATTAATGCTGTGTTTGGGGCCTTTTTACCTGTTGAACATAACTGTTGTGTGGAAGCGGGTGAAGTGACACATTCTGCTACAATCCTACTTGTCATTAGGCAAGGCTTGAATACAATAATTCATGATCTTAGTTAGTCCCCTATTAAATGGTTTGCCAAAGGCACCTGCAATTTGTGGGTATAACTAAATAAGTTTTGGTGCTATTAAGAGGGAATGAGAAGTTGGTTCTCCAAACCAAAGTCCCTATTTCTCCCTCTGTTAGTCCAATTTGGGGAAAATAATTTTCTTAGCTGAATTACTCCAAGTGTATTAAATATTTCTATAAACGGTTTTTTTTTTATAAAAGTAGCTGGTTAAAATGTCTTTAAAATTCCATGTTTCAAAATTGGTTTAAATATTTTTTTTTTATTATCAATATATGATTTTACAATAAAATATTTATACCAATTTGAGAACAACAACAGATTTCTAGAGAAATTTTAATCAGTAACATTTTCACATGAGAAACCCTTTTAAAAATATTCAATACAGCTTGAGTAAATTAGCTCAGATAATTATTTATCCCTATTTCCCCTATTGGATTAACAGTGAAAGAACACTTTGGTTTTTGGAGACCGGACTTCCAGTGTAACTATCTTTTAATTAGTTCTGATGATGTCTATTGATATGTATATTTATTTTTGTTGGTCACTTATAATTAAAACTCTCAGTATCTTAAATTTTTTACTCCTTCACTTTAGTTTAACTTTATCAAGCATGTTTTTGCTAATGAATAGATGATTATGTATATATAACCAAGACCTTTTTCTCCAAAGAAAGTAACTGTGTTTCTCTAATATATTTTCATTAAGTTTAAACTAATTTATGGAATCAAATACATTAAAAAGAGTTTATTTGTGTTAGATTTTATTCTAGAAGTATTCAAGGTAACTATTATGTATTGTAATCTTTTCATTCAAATAAGTTTAATAAAATAGTTTGTATAGAGTCATATGAAATATATAATGGAATTTATATGTTTTGGATTTTATTTTAGAAGTAGAAAAGATGAAAGTTATGGTTTTCAAGACTGTTATGAAAAATCAGTGCAATTTCTTGGCAATACTGTTGATAAACCTGAAGAAATTCAGAGGCGAGAAATCTATGCATTATCCTATTATGTTGATCGATCTGTAGATTTGGGGATTGTAGGTATGTGAAATTTTACTTCTCTAAATAAAATAACTAATTTATTGTAATATTATGATAGAAATGGTATAAATTTTTATTTCAGATAGTTTTTATTTAGTGATATGGGATTTATTTTGTTTTTGATGATCCAAAAATATAAAAAAATAACACTGCTTTTAAAAAAAAGTTTGTAAATGAATATTTCAATCTTTACTTTTCAAGTCTGCCATCTAAATTTGTGGACTTTTTTTATGCTTTGTGTTTTTAACACAGCATTATTGTTGTATCAAATTTATTAAACTAAAATTCTGATTTTTATATTGATATGGTTGCATAGTTGTTTATTGATAATTTGGAATTATTGATTTTATATTCATCATTAAGCCTAACCAATCATAAAATGTCATTCAAATCTGAGTCGGACATTAAAATTAAATCACTGAATAGAAATAAACCTACCCAAAATATGACCCTTATTCCTAAATCATAAAAGCACAATCTACGTATACGCAAAATTTCAAAGTGCTACAAGCTTCAAGATAACAGCTTCTAAAAAAGCGCAATTTTAGTACTGTCATTTTCTACGCAACGAGGTTGTTTCACGAAGGATCTGGCAATAGCTACACAGTGTTGTTTTCCTTGCTCTCTAATTACTTTTGTTTTGGTTAAGTTGGTTGGTTAGTAGACTTATATTCAGGTTAGTGTGCTTGGTCAGCACACAAACCTGATTATCTCTACCAACCAACCAAAACAAAAGTAAATAGAGAAGAGAGCAGAGACATTTAGAGAGTTGGCGAGTTAGAGAGAAGGAAAACAAGACCGTATAGCTATTGCCAGATCCTCTGTGGAACAATCCCACTGGCCGCCATGTTGAGGTGTTCAAAGGAAACAGATTTTGAAACCCTGTTTCCCCTTTATACCATTTCTATTTAGTAAATAAGCTTGGAAAGCATTTCCTCCCCCATCCACGAGTGCGGTTTTCTTGGAACGGGGCGATTTATAGCTGTTTCGGTTTTTTCCCCACCCTACATGGGGAAATACTAACTGTTTTGATTGTAAACATCAAGCGCACTACACCAAAACCGAGCTTAAGTTTGCAGCAGAGAAATGTACTAGGCGGAGAAATCTGAGTAAACAACGCTGCTGGCGCCGAAATTTCGCGTGCTGCTATTGGCTGCTTCTTCGACCCTGATATTCGTGCGCCGTGTTACGTCAAAATTGAAGGAAAAAAATAATTAAAATAACACTCTAACTGAAGCTAAACTAATAAAAATAATAAATTTATGTCTTGAAATAGCAAATAAATTTGCTTATTGAATGTGAAATACCTTTTTGTATTCTATTCTCGCTCTCAAAAATGAGAACTATTTACCTTTTTTCTCGTAGAACATTTGTATACCGCAAACTTAAGGTCGGTTTTGGTGTAGGATTAGATAAGCGATGTTCCCCCCTTTTCATAGTAAACCTTGTGAAGGGATAGGGGAAGAAATTCTTTTTGAAGCTTACATACTAAATAGAAATGGTATAGATAGTGGGCGATAGCACACAGTTTTTCTACCTCTATGGTCAAAACACCCTGTTGCATATTTCAGGTCCAGAGGGAGGAATCATAACAGTTGGCCAATTTGTGGACGCATGTAAGACATCTTGTTCCGATAAGACACCCAAACAGAACTTTTTGTGCCTTGATTGCAGCTACATCTCTGCTTTGTTGATGCATGGTCTTGGACTAGATGAAAGAAAAGAATTACAGGTGAAGAAGATACACTATTTCTTCATTCTACCTATGGTTTGAGTATGAACTTGTGCTTAAACATAACTTGTGATTAGATTTCATCTTAATCAGTTATATTAAATATTTAACTTAATTTTAGTAATTAAACTGATAATAAAATTTTCGAGGTGTCTTTTGTACTGCTCCAAAACTGTGTTTTACTGTTGTTGTGATCATGTAAATACTTGATTTATTCTACTGTTTATAAGGATACAATTCTGGGTCTTGCGAAAATTCGTTTTATTATTAAAAATAATGTAATTTGTGATATTTAATGAATGGTTATAAATAAATTATAAATAATAAAAGATATAGTATTTTAAAAATAAAAACCTTAAAGTGTGAAAATTGTTTCAATTTGGCCGTATCATATGCAAAGAAACAAAGAAATTTTACACATTCAAAAATAAATTTCTACATTTATTTAAAGAAAAGTAATATATTGTTTAACAACATAATTTTGTTCTTCATATTTTGCTCTTTTTAGCCTTTCTTATCATAAACAAAAACATTACAAACCAAACATAACAGTACCACTAATTTTTTTTAAATGTCATTTAGCAATCTTTATTTTCTCATTCTAGCTATCAAAGAAGATTGATGGAATCGACAGCAGTTGGGGCTTGGGAGCAGCCTTTAGCATGCTATCCTAACAGTATTTCTATTAAAGTCAATACCCTTTCAATCTGCACTTCCCGGATTGCTTCCTTACTTCTCACATCGAATACACTGTTGTTATTCTATTTCACTGTTATACTATTTCACTGTTGTTATACTATTTGATGCTTGGTTTCACCAAAAAGTATTTCCCCAGTTTAGTTCCAAAATCATAGTTCCCCAGAGCTTCAATGGGTTTGTGGTGAAATGTTTCACCAGATTTTTTGTATTTGGTTGAACTCTCTGTTTTTATCCAAAGCTTGAAAAATGGTTCAACACCGAATACAGAAAATATAGTGAAACATTTCACCACACAACTGTTGCAGCTTCTAATAACATTATTATGGTGAAAAATGATTCGAAATTTTAAGGGTGCTAGTGGTAAAATGCAACCAAATATTTCAATTTTGCGACAGCAAAATAAATTTATTTGCATTTATTGCGACTCTTTTTTAAAAATCCTCAATACTAGTTACTTTTTATTGTGGTTTCCAATGATCTCGCCAAAAATAATCACAAAAAATCTTGAAATCACAAATCAATAATCAATCTTGAAGTCACAAATCGTCACCGATCCTAAAATTTCTAAAACTTGTGATCATAAAGTTTTAACAATTTGGCAAACCTAGAATTGCACAACTCTGGCAACCTGTGAATTGCAAAATTCCTATGAGCTCCACATAAAGTCCCCTAATACCTGTTATTGTAATATCCCAAATTTATGGCATTTCTAAAATTTAAAAACCTTTACGATCCAAAAACTTAAAAAAAAAAAAAAATAAAGATGACCAAAATTTTTAAAAACTCTGGCTATCATAAATTTTGATTTCCTAAATTTTAGAATTCTAGTTATCTTAAAATGGCAAAACTTGTGTTATTCTATGATCGCAAAACTCAATGATTTTATAAGCACAAAACTCCAACTTTAAAATTGCCTAGTTTGTAGAATTTGTTTAAAGTACTTTTCATATATTCTTTTTAAAAATGCTCTAAGATAATGTCATAGATATATTGATTTTAGATAGATACGATTTTATAAGCACTAAACTCCAACTTTAAAATTGTCTAGTTTGATGAATTTGTTTAAAGTATTTTTTTTTTAAATATATTATTTTAAAAATGCTTTAAGATAATGTGCATTTGCTCTTAGTTTAAGTTAGTAGCACAGATTGCTTCTAAATATCTTTATCTGATTTCAAACACAGGGTGAAACCAAGTATTCATTTTTTTTAAACAGTGTATCGTAAAGTGCTGATCTCTAAGGAACAATAAGCCTACAACTTTCTGCAGTACTTATTCGTCATTTTTCATCAGCTTGAAATCTCGACTTATTTAGCTTTCTCTGTGATACACTTATTTATTGGACTGCATACTCGCTAGTTCTATAGATAATATACACTATGAAGAATGTGTTTATATATTCAGCATTGAATTGTTGCTGTTTTTAGCGTTGTTGGTTCATACACGTCTAAATAAATTATTTTTTATCTAATGGTTATCTAATGGTCCGATTATTTGATTTCACAAAAAATGAATGAATTGTCTTGCCTTTTTATTGAAATATTTCCTTGATTAAGTGATGGAAATTAACTTTAATGATCTTTCTTAATTGGTATAATTTTAATTAAGTTGTAAAACTCAATTCATGGCTTCAAGAAAGGTTTGGTTCGGGTTAATAAATAGCAAAATTTTGCATTTCAAAAATAAAAACAACAACAACATTTTAACACTATAATTAGACATTTTCTGGTAAAGAAACAAAACTATACAGTAGAAATATTTTGTTTAATAGTCAAACTTTTTATAAGTAATTAGGTTGCATACATCAAAGTAGAACTTCAAATATAACTGTACATTAAAAGGAGTAATTTTAGAGCTAAGTTTGACCTCCATAATGGAATAACCCTATACACACATTGTGTAATTTATAATTTTTTTATAATGCAATTTTGGTTAAAATTCTTGAGTAATTTTATTTTAAATAGTAGTTAAGAATAATATAATATAGTTTCAATATGATATTTTTTTTAATTGGAATTTATTGCTGTTTTTATTCATGAACACTTAATGGCATTGCAACTCACAAAAATGGTATTGTAACCATAGCTTACATAAACACGTTTGAAACTACTTTTTAAAGGAGAGAATATAAATAACTATGTTACTACATTAACTTCTGTCTTAATAAAAATATATTTTAATGTACTTAATTTATATTATGAATAGGTTTTGTTTAAATAAAAACACTAAATTAAAGAAGCAAACAGTATGACATTTGCTTAGAATTTTAAAACTACTATAATAGGTTAAACACATCCTCAATAGCTAAGTAAGCTAAAAAGAATGTAAAAAAAAAGGTAAGTTCTAACTTCACAAATAGTACAGCTGGGGAAAAAAAAACGCTCCACCCTTCGTTTCTCGGCTGCTATTGGTCAAGGAACTTCATGAAAAGTGTCATTTTTCAGGAAATAGCGTAAGGAATTTAGAACTGGCAACAAAAATTGCAAAAGGGGTCATCTACATATTAAAATGAGTACCAACTTTGAAAATTCCAATGGCAACACCCAATTTTTTTTACATAAAAATGTTCAGCACCTTCAAAATACCCCATGTATAAAAAAGTATTATCTAGTTTGCATTATTTGCTGAGATATTAAAGCATTAATTTTGAACTCGTTTAGGGGGAAATCTCTAAAGTGAAAACAGTAATATTTGGGTTGCGTCTTTTCAAAACAACAAACTAACTGGGTTAACATAATCTCGCCAACGGACGCTAGAATTTAACTTGCTTCACTAATATTGTGATTTTTTAAATGTTTTTTTATTTTGAAATTATAAATTCAGAAATAAAATAAAGACTAGAAGATAAAAAGTTTTAATTTTAATTTAAGTCGCATATACGGTTATTTATAACGAACAGATTTTCAAATGCGATTAGTTATAATCACATTGACTAACATGATTATTGCATTAATGTTTCACATTTTTTATGCAAATTTTTGTTTCATTAATATTGCTGCAAAAAGTTTGTTAAAAATTTGTCGCCCTTTATCGGTAATATAAACCACGTATTTCAAAATGAGGGTTACAACCTTAACACGATATTTAAGGAAAGCAAAATAAAATTATTCAGAATGATTGGGCAATGATCTATAATCAAGGAAAGTGGGCACTAATAATTTTAAATAAGCAATGTGGTAAAAATAAAATGTACTGAAAACCGAATTCCAATTATATTTTAGCATATTTATTTTTGATACTCACTTCTTGAAATTGTATCGGAAATAACACATATTTAAAAACATAGTAATCGATATAATTTAAAGTTAATTCGACAAACAAAATACATTGCATGCACTTGAAATAAGAAAAGATTTTTAGATTTTTTTCAGACATCAATAATTTGAATAAACATTTATCAACAAATGCTTTTCAATCACCAAACGATAATGCAAGTTAGGATCGAATTCGCCAAGTAATTTTTTACACGATCCCTAAAATTCGTCTTTTTCAGTTTTATTACAATAACTCGGCAAATAATTGTTTTTTAAATAAAAAATTTGGGATTTTGGTTCTACTTGATCTACTTTATCGATTTATGTAAAAAAAAAAATGGGGTTGCTATTCATGTTTTATTTTTTATTATTTAAATTTAAATACAAAATTATTAAAACTGAAAAATTGATGAAAAATCTTGTGTGATTTGTTTTTGGAAGATTAAGAAGTATATAATGAAAAAAAAACTTTCTTTAATTCCTTTTATTTGTGGAGATATGAATAAAAGTTTATGAAACTTTTTTTTAACATTATGGGCGTTCAACTTTGAATGCTTATAGCTTGGCAAATAATGTAAAGTAAATAATTCTTTTTTACACATGGGGTATTTTGAAGGTGCTGAACATTTTTATATAAAAAAAATTGGGTGTTGCCATTGGAATTTTCTAAGTTGGTACACATTTTAATATGTAGACGACCCCTTATACAATTTTTGTTGCCAGTTCTCAGTTCCTTACTCTATTTCCTGAAAAATGACACCTTTCACAAAGTTCCTTGTCCAATAGCAGCTGAGAAACGTGGGGTGGAGCGTTTTTTTCCCCCAGCTGTACATACTTGATGTAAAGTTAGACAAATATACATCAATTAAAGATGGCTTTAATTGATGTGTATTTGTCTCTGGTACTAATGTTTTTTTATGCAGATGTAAAATTCTTTTTCTCTTATGGAGGAAGAAAACATATGCTTAAGTTTTTTTTTTTTTTTAAAGAAAATTTTAATCATACAGTTGAATTATGAAAAATTCTAAATATTAAACTATTTTTAGCAGGTTTCAAACATTATTTTTCAGAATATATTTCGCAATATTTCCTGATTGCATCAAAAGAACTTTATCGTTTTAAGCGAAGAAATTATTAAAAAATGATTATTTGAATTTTTAAAAGCAACTTGCAAAATGTTTTAATTGGTTTTCCTTAAATAAGAAAATCATCTTGTTCGCTAACCTTTTCTTCATAAAACAAATTATTTATCAAAATAATAATAACAGTTGAAACTTGAAATATAATAGTTTTAAATATTCATTTCAACAAAGCACTTCCACATTGCTCAATTAGCTACATATATAAGTTATTGCTTTGTCACGTGTCAATGACCGACGAAAAATATTGCGGTGTCACGTAATTACAACGATGATAATAAGACTTTGACTCATAATATTTTAATTACGTTTTATTGAACTTTATTTTAATTTATTGTGTCTGGGTGTGAGTTTATTATCCAAGAAAATTAAGTACCTATGCGTTTTACCACTAACTTAAAATTAATTAAATAGCTTAAAATCTGAATTTCTATCTCAAAAGATCACACTAGTAAATTATATGTGTTCGAAACCAGAAGCCATTTCATTTGCGAAAACATTCATTATAAATTCTAAAAGTATGTTATTGTTCGTTTAAACTAAATTGAAATATCCATTTTGATTCAGGAGTATTTCATTTTAAACATAATCTTTAAGAATACGATATTTTTTATTTTTTACTGGGAGGAGTGTAAGAATTAAAAAAACGAAAAACAAAACCTGGAATGTGAAATAAAATAATTTAAATAACTTTTTATAAATGTTTTTCTATTGAAAGACATTAGGTGATTAATAACCGTAAATGGGCATGCTTCACGTCTCGAGTGACAATAGTTTCGCAGAAGTTAAAAAAAAAAGATATCGATTGGTTCAACAATGTTGTGGGCGGAACTTACCGTGTCGTAACCCAATCACCGAAACCACTCATGAAATCCAGGAATTTCTACGTCACGTTAAACAATCCAATTGATTTACGCATTTAACACGTATCAATATTTTGATGGATTGCAATTTAAGCTCTATTTTTAATTCAAAAAGCAGTAAAAGAAATAAAAGATATATAAATATTTATAGCATTAAACCCCCTTTTTGTAGTATAATGTTTCTTACGCGAACTTGATTTGATTAATTTCTATTTTTAAATTTCACCCAAGTGAAATAATTTCCTCGTTTTACTTATTTTGCCACAACAAGCATTACAGGGGATAAAAGCTTTTATTTGCTTCTTAAGCTCTTCAAAACCTTTTTTTTTTGTGAGCCCTGATAACGCGATTTTTAAAATATAGCCACAATTCTATCCATTTTCTTCCTAGGTATTTTTAAACTTCATTTGCTCATATTTAGCAAAAATGTGTAACAAAAAAAAATTAAGTTTTATTTATTGCTCGCTAATCCTAAAAAAATGTAGCACTTTGAAGCGAAGCCTTTTTTTTCTTTACTTTATATCCGGAAAGGACTCCCTTTTAACTTTTAATGGAGAGATAATTCCTTTGATTTTCTGGCTCTTTCGAGTCACTGTCACGTATATGCAAATTTTTTAATATCCGCAAACGTAGAGATTTTTTTATCGTCCTGCTATTTCTTTTTTTAGAAAATAAGAATATGACTAGGTACATGTAAAGAGATGTAGACATTAGTTAACTATTTAATAAAATTTTTTAAAAGGATCATGTATAGGTTTTTTGTTAAATTTATTTTACATGCAGATTATATATTTTTATTCAATAGTTTTTAAAGCTTAAAAAAGTAATGCTGGAGAACTACTCACCTAATTCGTACATAGATATATAATTGTAAAAAATAATATATAAAAACTATACACTAACTCTAGTGGCTGTGTTAAATATTAAATTAAACAATTTTCCTTACTTCATTGTCCCCTAGCTTAACTTAGTTTAATTACAATAGTCGACTGTCGTAAAGTAACCAAACGAAAAACCCTATTGTATTACAATTTCAAGCATTTAGTTGTATTCTATTGTTGAATATTTTAAAGTTAGAAATACTTCAATCGGTCATTATAGTTTGTTAACCGCCTTAACGTCTCTTCTTTTGTCTTCACAAAATATCTACTAATTTTTTCGACTCAAAAGATTCTACAAATATTTAAATCTACTTCTTCAAAATTAATACAAGTTTCTTTTTTTGAACATCCAGAAAAACAATGAAAATCCTCAGACAAAGAAACAACTACGTTTTTTTTTTGGCCTTTTTGCATCCATTTTGAATTTACCTAACGCGACAATTGTATAGTTTAAAAGTGTGTAATAGATTAAGGGTGTAGGATGAATATAGCCGTTTAGTTCAAAGTTTGTTTAATGCAATTAATTTTAGCATAGTTTGTATTTATTCAGGCATATAAATAAACAATACAAGTCAATTAGTAATGCTAATTTAAAACTTCTAGTAAGTATTCAGAAGTTGTTAAGTTGCTTTTCAATAACGAGTTGCGAGCTAAAAATTAATTATACAAAGATATACCATGCAAGGGAGAAAATAAAATAATTTCCCTGCATTCCTTAGTATGCGCAAAATTCAAGAGATTATAAATTTAATTTGTAACAGTATTTTTAATATTTTGAACTTAAGCAGAAAAGTTAAAGTAAGACAAGAATTAATTTTTATGCAACTTCTTCAACAGATTTTTATTAAAATAAAGCATCGACTTATGAAAGTGAATTTGCAATTCAAAAGAGAGCCAGGTAAAGAGATTGTTAAATTGGAGATTTTTCAATAAGCAGAATAAAGCACCATGACATTAATAAAGGCTTTAAATGGAAAATTCACTAATACTTTCGAATAAAACAAATGAAAAAAGTTTGAATGAAAAAACCCCCTGAAAGTATAAGTTCTCTTTTGTTAAAACTATTTTATTACAATTTCATGGAAAAGAGAACTTTGTAGGAGTTATTAAAAATAAAAATTGGGGAGGGGGACATTTTTTGTGCTTACATATTTTAAAAGACAAAAAAAGCTGACACTTTTAAAAAATATTTTTTAAATACAAATAGTTGTTTCTAATCGTGCGTTATCTTTTTAAAAATAGAGTTAATATAGAAATGAACGATGTTTTTTTTTAAATAATATTGTCAATGTTACAATATTTTAACGTCCCTTGGACGGCGTTTCTTCATCACAAAGCCAATAGTCCTCTTGCAGATTTAGTTCGACGCTAATTCAACCAAAACCAAACGTTGTCAAAGTAACTGCCGATCTATAGACGGTCCATGACTCAAGTGTCAGCTCGTCACTTGACTGTGGTTTTAAATTACGACGTCTGTCGGCAATGGCCCTCGTGCAACTTTGGTGCAACAATAGTTCAAGTCAACCAAAAACTAACAATATAATTCTCGAGTGATACGTACTCATGCGTATTATTTAAATTTTTATTGCTTGAACGTTCTACGTTTCTAAACTAATCTATTTAATAGTATTATATACTAATAGTATGTATTCTACATAGGAAATCTATTCAGAAATCTATTTGTGTATACAACCTATATTGTAAAGCGACAAATTATTGAAAAAGTTTTATTTATATATTATAATAATACCGTACATCTGCCAAGTCATTTTTTTTCATTTAAAAACAATTTATCTATGATTAAAAATATTTAAGTTTCAAAATTCATATTTCAGATTCGACCATTAGATGTTTTTCTGTTATGAGGTTATATACAGTTACAAATTAAGAAATTTTTTAATTTTAAAAATATATACTAAACAAGATAAGTCGAACTTTAACATTTGAATTAGTTTTGTGTCAAGCCTTTCCAAGAAATAAAAGGTCACAATTTTAAACTGAAAATCCTTGACTCGCTTTCATTATTAATTGAAAATCACAACTAGTGTTGCATTGAAAATGAAATTTATTTTACAGAAAAAGTTATTGAATTCTTAATACATAATAGCCCTTTGTTACCTTAGATAATTTCATGCAAGCTCATTAAAACTAGACGTAGCAATGCATCTAATAAACCATGACATTTTAATTAGTTATTCGCTGAAGTGTGGTATAGGGGTATTATATTACTTTATCTTTTATTAGAGAATCGAAAATAGTAACGAATTAAATGCTGACTTTTTGAAAGGTTAATTTAGTTAAGGAGAGGTTCCGAAATCCGCTAAAGAGCTTAAGCTTTATATTATTGTGACTTTCAAATAATTATACTTATATCAAGATATGGTTTAATACGTTACAAATCATGGAAGGATTTAATTAAAATTAAGGATGACCATGCAAGTTGGTTAACTTAATCTTATTTAACGCAATCGTTAGACAGATGAAATAACGTATTCATGATTCCATTATTGGAGTGAATGGTACGTGGTATTTTATAAATGGATATACGTATGTCCCCGTTCATATTTGAACGGATTTGGAAAAATTGCACATGCATTACAAATGTTTAAATCCATTATCGTTGATTGGAACATCAAAATACCATTTATGTTGAGTCCGATTTTACTTTCAATTGCCTAATACGAAATAAAAGGGAAAGAAATTATTGTAATGGGGTCGGAAATATGAAATGGAGATTTTGTGTTTCCTTTACACACTGGAGGGTGCTGATTCTGAAAAAAGGGGGTTTTGAATATTCGTCCGTATGTCTGTCTGAAACCACTCTACAGCTCGAACTAAAAGAGCTACGGAATATAAATTTAGTACGCAAGTTCCTAGTATCTGTCGGAAGTCATAGTAAGGTTATCGAGAAAATTGAACATGGATAGCTTTCACACAACCTTTTAAGTTTTTAAGTTGACCTGAATTTTTTTTTGAAATTTGTTGAAATTTCCTTATAAGGTATATGGGGTAAGGCGGGGTAAGTGGGACCCCTTATCGGCATAATTCGACTTTAGATCCTCATAGCACTGGATGTAATAGGCCTAACAATTTATTTTTTTGTGGTCCATTCTCCCTATGTTATTACTGTACCCATGACAATCGTAAAACAAATTGTCAAATAATAAATTTTAAAAATATTATTTTTCTTTTTGGTCCACTTGCCCTACAAGGTGAGGTAAGTGAGTAACCCCCGCCCCCCCCAATATATTTTTACACATTACTGGCAGAAATATGGTGGGGCAAGTGGGATAACCTACATGAATTTTTGAGTGTTTGAAACAAATAATTAATGATGTATCTTCAATAGTTCCCCCACAGCAACTTTTTCTAGCATGAACTAACTAAAAGAAAAAATTAATTTTCATCTTTTTATTTTTGCATGTAGTGTAACCTAAATGTTAGGACTGCAGATTTTAAACTGGGCCTATGGCAGTGAATATGACTATGAATAGTGAATATGACTAACCCTATGAATCAGTGAATATGACTATTTTTGAGTATATTAAAGAGTAGGGGAAAGTGGGCCAACCCTGGCCCACTTACCCCAAACGCGGGGCAAATGGGCCCCCTCCAATTTTGTTTTAACCTTATAAACATTACAAGTACATGACACTACAAAAAGATACTATGTTTATACACTTTCAAAATATATAACATTTGGTTTTGTATCATGAACCGTTTGGAAATAAGTAAAAAAGATAGTATGATGGTGTGAATTACGATACGATGCAATTTTAAAAATTGTCACAAAAAGGATTGTACCTTGTTACATACTTAAATGAAAATGATGCCATAATGTTTCCTGTATATATTGGAGTAAATACGTAAAAATATTGTAAAATATTTTTTTAAAAGTCAATAATTGGAGAAATACCAGGTGGCCCACTTTCCCCAATGGCCCACTTACCCCACCTTACCCTTCTCACCTTTTAAATGTGTGTATTGATTTATTAAGCGGTGTGAAAGTCGTGTAGTGTTGCACACCACTAGTTTTATTATTTATAAAACCTGTATCTATTAATGAAATTGGTTGGTTGGTAGACATATATTTTCAGGCTGTGTGCTTGGTCAGAGACCCGCTTGTAAACCTTCGTCAAGTAGGAAAGACACAACACACACACATATATACGTGACAGATGCTGCCATCTATCACGCGCCACATCCACAATTTAGACATGCCCTTGAAGGGGAGCTTGATGAGATGTATTGGCAGTGTAGATATAAATTACACTTTACGTTCAAAGCTGCCAAACTCAACAAAGTTATAAATATAATACTTTTATCTTATTAGTACAAAAACTGCAATAAATTGTAAAAAATGTTCGGAAATTTATTGAATTAGGATAACATACTTTTTTTCAAGTTATGTGCTAGGAAAAAAGATTGTATGCAGTACGAAATGTAGGTTAAAGAACTCAGATATTTTATAATCGCATTCATAGCATTTCTTTGTTACAATGAGTTGCATTTATTGAACACATACAATTAGATATTTGTTTCCGTTTCATAAAAAAAATTCAATAAAAATGTTAAAATGAATAACTTTATCTATCTAAATGTATTTAAAGAGAGTATTTTGCATTTGTTAAAACCATTATTTAAAGCTTTCATGGTCTACGTAATTATTATTCTAATATTTTTAAAGATTTTACTAAGCTCTGAAAACTCGAAAGATTATTGACGAGTAGAAATTTGTAATATGACATTTTATTTTAGGTTTAAAGTAGATGTTTCAGAGAATTTCAAAAAGAGCTTTTCTGTTTCTTTAAAAGAAGTCACTGTTTAAAGCTTCTTTTCGCAAATTTCTTGAAAGGTAGATTTAAGACTGAAGGAATTTATTATTCAAAATTTCCGGGATTTTATGAATGTTCTGATAAAAGGGAAAATAGTATTTCCCCAATTGGTTTTCCACAATTAATTTTTCCTTCACCCTCCCTGTTTTTTTTTTTTTAAATATGTTAAACTAATTCGAAATGCTAATCTAATAAATTTCGACAAGCTTGCTCTTTATTAAAAAATAATTCTAATGGAAAAATCTAACATGCAACAATTGTGTATGTAACAATATGTTACAATGCCGCCCCTGTGGAGCAATCGTTAGGATGCTGACCTTTGGAGCTGCTGGGGTCGGGTTCGAATCCCGGTCAGGCATGAATGTTTGTGACCGTTAGTAAATGTTGTTATTTGTCTATGTGTAATTCATTTATTTGTGACTGTAAAAATTCTTTCTGTGTGTGTCCCACTTGACGCAATCTTATAAGCCGTTCTCTGAACAAGCACACAAGCTGGAATATATATGTACCTACCATACCATACCATATGTTACAATTACACTTTGAGATTAACAATGAAATGTTTATCTCAATAACCTGTCGCAACAGTTCTATTCATATTTATTTTTATTAAAAACTCTTAAGGTCCAGCATAAACAAAAATTGTTGGCTTATATTTTATTAAAAAAAAACCCTAATGAACTAAAGAAAAAAGTCTTTTAAAGTCCTGAAATTCTGTTTTTTATGGAGTTTTAAAGGTTTAAATTTGGGTTGTGTATTTTAAATAAAAATCTAAGGCATTTTATATTCATAGGTTTTAAATAACACGGCTTTACCTAAAATGCATTCTATATGGCTTTGTTTTGCATTTTCATATAAATATATTCAATGATTTTTTACTAGATATTCATATTTTCTTAGGTTTTTCCCTCATTATATCACATTATATTAAAATAATAGTTCACTACCCATGATAAACAAATTGTGTACCATATGGAAAAATCTTATTATTTTTTTAATGTAATGAGAAAAACCCATATGAATTATAAAATGTATATTTGCATCGAAATAAAAATGTGTACGAAAAAAAAAAAAAACTAATTGGACATAGAACTCCAGAGTCTAAATTTATGAAACTTTATATTTAACTAAATAGTTTTAACTTTTGCGATAAAAAAATCTTTTCAGAATCTTATATAAGTAATTTCGTTTGATATTTTTACGGTTAGGAAATAGTCAGCATAGGAATTTTTGAAAAATTCTTGTTAGAAAAAAATAAAATGTTGTTTGATTTATGCATCGTGATTTACAAAGGGTTGTGTGCTTGCTCAGAGAGCCGCTTATAAACCTTAGTCAAGTAAAACAGTCACAACACAAACTCACATGCACACATATACGTGACAGATGCTGCCATCTATCACGCGCCACCTCCACAATTTCGACATGCCCCTGAAGGGGAGGGAAATAGTCTCCAGAAACCTGCACCCGTGGGTAACTGCGTAATGACAGAATACAGGACTTTCGGACCCAACAGAGTTGACGAGCAAGTACTCCGCATATACTCGGTGAGTTTTCAGCGACCAGAGCTCGATCGCGGGACCTTCCGATCCGTAGATCGAGACACTGACCACAGGGCGCCTCACGGCCCATTACAAAGGTTAAAACGTAATGACATAGAAGAGCTGGGTGGGTAATAAATCAACTATAATTTCTCAAATAAGTAATGATTCGTATTAAATTGTTTAGCGAACAATCGGATGAGTAAAAAAAAAAATCTACTGACTTTGAAAACACTATCATCCAATTGTGAATATAAAAAAATCAAAAGCCTTCATAAAATATTTGTTTATAGAAAAAATATAAACAAATAAATCTTTATGCAAGAAAAAGTAAGGCAAACAATATCCAATTACTTGTTTATAAAAATAAAAATATCAAAGTGAGTTATATATTTTTTATAGAACGGTAAAACTGTATTTGCAAGTTTTGGATTATAAAAATGCAAACAGAAATATCATCTTCTCAAAATAGATAGTGTAAGCAAAGTTTCAGAGTTTAGCATGTTATAAAAAAAGAAATATTTCCTTTTTTAGAGAAGGTATGCTGTGGAAATCTTAGAAATGATTCAAAACTATTAAAAATAATTTTTTAATCTGTCAAAAAATATACGTTTGTCGAAGCACTGTGGTGTAATGTTATCCAGTAAAAACGGTGGCAACAAGTGCTGCATTCGGATTTTTGGAGTAATGTTATAACATAAAGAGGTGCTAACTTACACTAAAGGTAATTAATCTTGCACCAGGAAAACAGAGTAAAAATACAGCCCAAAACGAAGTAAGAAGACTATTACATTGAGAAAAAAATACTGTAAACATACAGAATTTTTTTTAGTAATGTTACAGAAATAACCAATTTTACAAAAAAAGTTTTTATAATTCTGAACAGAAATCTTCATTTCTGCAGTTGCAAAAAAATTTCCAGTATTTGCAATTTTTTCCAAGCAATCATGTTCTTCTACATAAAGTTGCGCGCGCATCGCCACTAAAGTTTGGCCTCGATCATGATTCAAGGCGCCAATCGCCATTTTGAATTTATAACGAAGTTGATTGTTTCAAATGAATTTCAGTTTTCATTTCCTGACAATCTGTGTGCCGAAATAGCACAGTTGGGAGAGCGTTAGACTGAACATCTAAAGGTTCCTGGTTTGATCCGGGGTTTCGGCAGTCTGCTATTCCTCGGTAGTATAGTGGTCAGTACCTCCGCCTGTCACGCGGGAGACCAGGGTTCGATTTCACGGCGGGAAACCATGCATTTTGTTTTTCTTTGCAATTGCACGGAAAATGTGGTATCCATAAAATTTTCTTGTATAGTTACTTGTGTGGGATACATAAACTAGTCCTGTAAATCTACATGATATATACATGTATGCTAACAAAAATATATTATGTGTTTTTAGCATTATTTTTAGTAATTCTTTACTAGAAATTTTCTAGGAAAAGTTTTTTACAAAATGTTTTTTTGTAATGGCTGCAGATTTTTTTTCACAGTGTAGAACCAAAGCTGAATTCAAGTTTAAGGTGGAAATTCATTTTTCTTTTAACTATTTATTATCTTTGCCTTTCCTATCTCTAATAGTTTTCCATCTAACAATTTCTGTTAAACAGAAGTTATTCTAAATCATAAATTTTTGTCTTTAATTTAATGTCGACTTTATATCTTAATATATGTAGCGTTAAGCTTTACTTTACTTTGCTTAAAAGATTCGCTATTATTTTAATTTCTCGGAAATCTTCTTTATTTCCACTTCTTCCTTTTACTCTTCTTTCTTTACCATGAAATTTAACTCCTTTACACAACATTTGCTGTAAATATTTTTGTTTTTCTAAAATACACATTGATTAAGATTATTAATGCATAAAATACGGAGAAAGCGCATTTTTCATAGAAAACATTGAAAAGAAGAATATTTCTTTCTATATTGAAAAATTAGAAGATATTTATAACTATAACTTGTACCAACCTTTTTACAAAATTGCAGATACGTTAAAGTTCAGCAAACACTGCTTTTAGTTGAATTACATTCAGGTATTTTTTAGCTCATTTTTCCATTGCTTCTTTGTTTGCATATTATATTGAAATCGTTTTTAACTTGCATGAATTTGATACTATTTGTAAGCAAAATATAAAAACTTATCCGTCCCAAAAATAACTTAAAAACAAATTAAAATATGAAATATGATTCAAGCTGAAAGCACTTGCTCTAAATATTTCTTGTCTTTTTATCCATAATTCTTTCATTTTAAAATATTAATATATGTCTTCTTATTGAAAATTGAATATTTGATGCAAGTCCGCTCAAAACTATAGATAAAGTTTTTGAAAATATTCATCCACTCTCCGGTATATAAAAAAATTCGTCGAATGCAGGAAAGAACCCATATCAGAACAATGCATACTTCGGGCTATTCAATTTTTATTCCACCTCATTTCTTACACGAGCAACCGGCATTGTGTCACTTAAAAACCCAACTTGGTGAGATAGAGCAGCTCCAGAAAACATCCCTGACATTCTTCTAGAAGTGACGGCTTGAAATCAATAAAATCATTGTCATTCAAACTTCCCCTCCAAAAATAATATCTTTTAGCCATGATGGAATAATAATAATAGTAATAATAATAACAAAATAATAAAAAAAAATGTGACGTTGGCGAATTCTTTTGCATGATCCGCCAGCTCTTTGTGTTGCCGAATCACAGAAGAAAAAGATATTAGTCAGAATTTTCTTTTATCTTTGATACGATCGTCTGTTAGATTTAATTATGCGTTGAAGAAGGAGCAAATTACTCAACGCCGAAATTCTTAGCTGTTCCATAATCCCCTCCCCTCTTTACCGCAATAAGCAGAAAACGAGGAACGTTTAAAATTAATAAAGGTATGAAAGTTCTTTTTTGTGTTCTGTTTTATTTTTTGGCGGATTTGCAACAGAATCTCATTTGGAAAAGAATGAATAATTGTTTGGTTCGGTCAAAGAGAGTACCTCATTTGAATATTTCTTTCTTCAGTGAGATCGAAGCAGGGATAGACAATTTCTGTAAAAATCTTTTTAGATAGGGCTATGGAAAGCCTTTATATCTAAAATAGATCGAAAAATGCAAAATGAATTTTAATATTTTACATATTACATGTCAGATATTATTTAATTTTAAGAGTTTAGAGAGTACTTGGAAATTACTTTTTATGAATAAAAACTACTCTTTTCAATGCCGAGCATATGTAATATCATACCGTTCTATACTTCATATATCTGATCAAACATTAATGTAAGGTGCATACTCTTTCTATTTTTGTGTAAAGTAAATGTATTTAATTTGAAAATGTAAGTGGTAGATTTCTTTTAAATAAAAAAGCAATTTTTTTCTGCAGTCGGTTCAGAAACATAAAATAATGCTAGTTAAATTTAGTTTTTGGTACAATGTTTAAAATGAAATGTCATAAAAAAAAGGCAAGTTAAGAGCTATGCTTTATTCATTGAAAGTAATTTTAAATACATAAAACTCTCTATTTGATGGGATATGCAATTTTGATCATAAAAAGTTTTTTACGTATTTGTGACAAATTTGATGACGTTTATTTGATAAGGCAATTTGAGGAGTAAAGAGTATATTATCTAACTTTGTATATTTTTACTCAAATACCCTTTTATTTTTATAATGAATTCTCTATCCTTTCATTATTACCGAAATTAAGCATAATTATTAAAATTACAAGAAAACTTCTTTCTTCAATTTACCTTTTGTCTTTTGATTATAGTTTCACTATGCAAAATATAAGCTGCAATTACAAGTAAAATTTATTTTTGTGCTTCTCATATACATTACGAATTTTTCTTTTTCATAGAGATTCGAAGTGAAATTTCCTTCACAGTCCTATATAGGCCTGTAGGATCTCGGGCAAACCATCTCTATTAATTCCTCCTAAGGTTAGAAGAGAAATTTCTTCCTGACTTTTGACTCTTTCAAACACAATAAAAAAAATCACTTTTCTACTTTTTACCTTTTTGTTTGGTTTCATGCTCATATCTTGGAGTGAGAAGTAAAATTTCCGGTTCTGTGCCTTATTTATGATAAGGAATTTCAGATCGTTATTAGCTTTCTCTGTACAGCGTCTTTTTATAACTTTTTACATCAGGGAGTTCAATTTTTTAAGATCTGATTATCTTTTTGTCCATAAAGGTTGTGCATGATTTTCCCCGTCTTTTCTTTACTATATACATATATATTTCAGATTCTTATTTAAATCTTCGGATATTGCAGTGCAAATATTTGTTAGTTTACATTAATAATTGTTTCCTACATTGATTGTTCTGGAAACTGAAATATTATTAAAATGCTGAAAAAAACTCTCAAATTTCTCAATAATATTTTACTTTGAAAACAAACAGCAAGGTTAAAATAAACTTTTATTGATTTCTTTTTCTCCTCATTATTTTAATTATAAAAGCGTTTATGTTTTTTTTGCATGATATATTTGAAAATATTAATGATTTATAATGATATTTATCATTTTGTCAAAGAAAAAAAAATCATTCATATTGTTTTCGGTTGATTTTAATGATTTATTTTTAATGATCGAAAATATGTGGGGGTTTGAAGCAACAACAGCATATTAAGAGCAAGGATTCAAACCGTATTCGGACAACCGGTTTTCAACTTTTGTTTACCAAAATGCATTTCTTTGAACTGAGATGTTATATTTAAGAATAATAAATTGCATAAGTTATCTCTTACTTTTTCAGTAAGGATTTTCATGATTTAAACCAACTTTGAATTGAACATATAAAACTATACGTCAATGGAAATATTTCATAATTGATTTAATGCACAACGCATCAATATTTATAAGTTTTTGTAAGAAAATAGAACTGCTTTATAAACTCTTCGTATCTTGCATTTTGGTGATATTTTATAAATAAAAATAGTTTTAAAATAACACAAGGAAGACATTATTGAAATTCTAATTGGCTTGTTTCATGTGACGTATATCCTTCCAGTTTCATTCTTCCTTGGATGGGTGCTCCGATTGATGCACGGTTCTCACGAAACATTGGTTGCCTAATCCTAAGAATCAATAAAGTAAATAATCAATATAGTAAATAATCAATCTAGCCAATCGAGTAAAATATACAGGGTGTCCGTAAAAGAATGTCCTAGTTTTAATGTTATATTTCAAGAGTTTATTTTATACTAAATACAACGAATCTTACATGAAACTGACGGAAAATAACATAGTTTTTTTCCTATTAGTGCTCAATGTCTGCGCGTTTAGTAATACGGTACACATCCAAACGAAAATACAATTCTTCCCATACTGTCTGCAGCATGTCCGGTGTAATGGAAGCATCAGAATGCAACTGTGAAAACGATGTAGCTAAGCGCATGTGCTTATCTGAAACTGTTTTTATTTGAGTTATTTTTTATTCGTCACCTTCAACTACAACTGTCGAACGATTACAGCTGATAACAATAGGTATGCTTTGAAACTAGGACATTCTTTTACGGACACCCTGTATTTTCAATTAGCGCATTTCTGCTGCTACTAAAGACATGTCCATATCTATTGTTTGAAATACTTAACTACGGCATGCTAATAAATGTGTATTTGAGTCACAATTGCTTTATTAAAATTCATTTAAATTGTTCTATCTTCTTTCCAATAAAAGAGGAAGGTGGTGTTTATGGAATCTATAATTTAAAATCGCGTTTTTTTTTCACTATGCTGTTCAAAGGTTTATTTAATGCGAATAAACTGTTAGTAAACCCAATAAAGTACCATGCATTCATGCGTAAATTACATCAATCGCTATAACTCATACTTGATATAATTTCAAGTTGTTATACAGGAGATCTATAGCTTAATTGCTTTTTTGCGTAAATAGTTTTTTTTAATGTATGAAAGTTTTTTTGTTGTAATAACTTAGGAATGTTGATTGAAAATGTGAGTTTTCATACATTAAAAACATGTTATTTTAATAAAATATATTTAAATATAATAAAGTTCGTTCAAGTTCAAAATCTTTCACCTTTCTAATACTTCATTTCAACAACGAGGCATTGAATTTAGTAGGAATATTAAATTAAAAATTTTCTTCAATTCAAAATTTCAATAAACAACTTACTATTTTTTTTTATTATCCTATTGAATTCGAATACATATGCTAGTGATTTCATTTCATTTATAAATAAGATTTTTTAAGTCCAACTTTTTAAGAAACACTTTAAGATTATTTTCTTTGAAATAAATTAAATCGATTTTTATATATATCTTTTTCAAAATATTTGTTTTTCTGTTCAACAAATTCGTTTAAGTTTGCAAAATAAGTTAATATAAGCGATGAAACGTTGTACAGAAATACAGCATGTACAAAACTAACTTTCAGTGAACCATAAATTTGTTAAAATATTTTTATGTTTTCCCCTTGAAAATAGAGTAATGTTTTCAAAAATACGATTTAGAAGCTAGTATAACAACTAAAGTGAAATGTAATTTCAGCCTTTAAAGACATTTTTATATAAAAACTAAGAACTTAATTCTAAACAAACTACTTTTCTTAGCAAAAATTTCTAATGTACTTACTCCTTTAATTTTAGCGATGTTTTCTATGACAAAACGCATGGAATTAAATGCACATGAAAACGTAACACAGAGGGAAATATAATGCAATAAGATTGTTAAGATTTTACGTAAAGTCAAGAATAAACACATGCACCACATTTCTGAACATAATTAGACGTGAAAATTAAAAAAAAAAAGTTTTTGAAAACGCAAAACGCATTGTTGAAATTCCAATTGTTGTCGAAACAGCTAATTACATTATTTTAATGGAACTTGCAAGATGTCTTTTGCGATTTTTACATTATTTAAATACATTTACCTATTCTGCTTCAAATTCTGCTTATAAAAAGTTTCATTTAATGCACGAGATACAAATATTCTTAGAGTTAACTAATATCTATTCTTCTCCAGAATAAAACTACCAGTTAAAAGCATCAAGGTTCTAAAAAAGTTTAAGTTTGTAATGTTAATTTAGCGCAGGCTTTCGAAAAAGGGAATAAAAAAAAATTCAAATGATTTCTGAAAATATTTTTTATTAAAATTTAATGAGAATTGGTAACAATAAAAACGAAGAATTTTGAATGTATGAAAATAAATTGGTAACAAATGTTTTCTCTTAGACCAAATACAAAAAGTTAACATACAAATTTATTTCTTAAAATCGCTTGAATATGTAAATATCTCAATAAGTTTTATATTTTTTTGAGCTTTTAACGATTCAGATTAATATCTATTCTAGTATCATAAATATTTTTTAAGTTTAAAATAAAGCTCAAAATTTAACACCTAAGATTCAATTTGTTATGGTTCAAGAAATACGATAAATGTTTAAGAAATCTTAAAAAATACGGTTTACCTGTGTATTATCTCTAAAAAACGGTTTTGACTAAATTGTGTGAACGTGTGTTTGGCAGACCCGGCGGAGCAGCGGTTAGGGAGCTAGTCTTTGTAACTTCTGCGTCCGGGCTCGAATCCCGGTATGGCATGGATATTTGTGTTTGTCGAGTATATAAGGAGTACGTTATCTCGCCAGATTCAGAACTAAGTCTCTCCCTACCAAAGCCAAACTCTATCGCATGGGTCTTGTCCCGTCGCCCCTGTGTGCTACCTGTAATGTTAAAGAAACTATTGAGCACATCCTCCTTGCATGCACTCGGTTTGATAATGAAAGAGTCAAACTTAGACAAGGAATCGGCTGCATTCCCCTTCATTTCCCTTGGTTGTTTAATTTTCCCAGTGAAGATGGTTATGATTCACATAAGGCTAAAATGATTATTAGGTTTATCGAAGCAATTATGAAAGATTTCTAACTTTTGTTGATTTGATTCTGTAAGCCAATAGAATCCGAGATTGATCATTGCGATGAAGCATCCTAGTCGGCGAGCACATATCGCAAAAAAATACACTACCACTACCAAGGAGTACGTGCTCGTCAAATCTGTTGGGTCCGAAAGTCCTGTAGGCGGTCATTGCGCAGTCTCCCACGGGTACAGGTCTCTGGAGATTGTTTCCCTCCCCTTCAGGGACATTTCTAAATTGTGGGGGTGGCTCGCGATAGATGGCAGCATCTGTAACGTATGTGTGTGTTGTGTCTTACTGGATGAAGGTTTATAAGCGGGTCTCTGACCAAGCACACAAGCCTGAAAATATGTGTCTACCAACCAACCAACCAACGTGTAACTGCACACAATTTTTTTTTACAATGTGACTGGTAGGGTAGGGTAATATATATTCCAGTTTGTGTGCTTGTTCAGAGAACCGCTTATAAGCTTTCGTCAAGGGGGACAGACACAGAAAGAATTTTAACAGTCACAAAGAAAGGAATAACACATAGACAAATAACAACATTTATTGACGGTCACAAACATCCATGCCTGACCGGGATTCGAATCTGACCCCAGCAGTTCCTAAGGCTAGCGTCCTAACGATTGCGCCACTGGGGCGGCTAAAATGTGTCTCAGATACAAATAAAAGTTAATTTTTCGTCAAAAATGGAGTTACAACTTTTCCACTGCTAAGCAACGCAATGTTGAATCCACCATCCATTCACATTAAGGTTCCACACTCCTAAGAGAGGCCACTGTGCATATTTTCGAAAACAAGTCATTAAACTGGTTGTGGAAAAGCTTTTAGGCTGAGTAAAGACGACCCAGTATCGTACTGGAGATCTTAAATAATAACCAGCGAACGAGGGTGTTTACGATAAATAATTGGATCGTAAATTTGTCACTTTTTGAGAGTGGTGTAAAAGCACATTATTTGGAAAATCACTGTATTTTATGCACATTTTAGGCGCGAAAATAGATTTAGGTAATTGAATAGTTGGCTCATATTTAAAATATATTTGGATTCAAGACTTTTCTTTGTTATGAAGTTAGATCCATAATTATGTGTCGAAAGTTTTAAGCAGTATTTTAAATAAAAACGTAGTTGTCTGACGAATAAAACTGTTAATTATAGCGACGAATGTAACTGTAAATTATTTATTAGTTGGCTCATATTTTAAATAAATTCGGATTCAAGACTTTTCTTTGTTATGAAGTTAGAGCCATAATTATGTGTCGAAAGTTTTAAGCAGTATTTTAAATAAAAACGTAGTTGTCTGACGAATAAAACTGTTTAATTATAGCGACGAATGTAACTGTAAATTATTTATTAGTTGGCTCATATTTAAAATATATTCGGATTCAAGACTTTTCTTTGTTATGAAGTTAGATCCATAATTATGTGTCGAAAGTTTTAAGCAGTATTTTAAATAAAAACGTAGTTGTCTGACGAATAAAACTGTTAATTATAGCGACGAATGTAACCGTAAATTATTTATTAGTTGGCTCATATTTTAAATATATTCGGATTCAAGACTTTTCTTTGTTATGAAGTTAGAGCCATAATTATGTGTCTAAAGTTTTACGCAGTATTTTAAATAAAAACGTAGTTGTGTTTGACGAATAAAACTGTTAATTATAGCATGTATTTTTAAAACATGAGTTCGTTTAACGTAAAATAATCAATTGTAAAATAACAATAACTAACGCCTTACCAACTAAGTTATTATATGTTGGTATTATATTCATTTAGGATAATTTCAACACCACAGTTACATGCTTCGAGCGTATGATGCGAGCAGCCATTAGAGCCTGACCTTGATTTTCTCAATGTAACAATTTAGCAAGCAGATACTCTACGCTTCCGCTGAAACTGGCGCTCATTGTCACGAGGTCCGTTACTTTAAGCGCCCAGCGGAAGCGTACAGTATCTGCTTGTTAAATTGTTACCTTGAGGAAATCAAGGTCATGCTCAAATGGCTGCTCGAAGCATGTAACTGCGGTGTAACTAAGATTTCCAATATGAACCTGATTAAAATTTTTTTACAGTCATTTCCTAATTAATAAATCCTAATATTTTTCAGGGACACTACTTGTGTTTTAGGCTGGTTTATAATCTGTATAAAATACATTAGCATTGTTTTTGAAGCATTGAATTTGTAACAGTTCTAAAAATTGAATAAAATTCTTTGGATCTAAATCTGTATCTTAATAGAAAAAGAAAATTTTCCAATTTGTTATTTTTTAAACGTTAATAGTTAAAAAATAAATCATTGAACACATTTCCACTGAGACGTATAAAAAAATGCCTTTATCTTTGACTTAAACATCCGTTGGTATTCGAAATAATATTCGACGGTTCGTTCTGAGGCATAGAGTATAAAGTAAACTATTCCAGGATATGAAATTCTGTTTCCAAAAACGAATGAGAATAATACTTTGATACAATAAAACTTATTTCTGGAAAGAAAAAAAAGTGAAGACGCATTGATATTGAAAGGGATTCGAATATCTGAAAAGATGTATTTTCCTTCCTTTGCTCGAGTGTATGAAATATTTTCAGGTGAAGCAGATGAAATGCATTTTCCGGATATACTTTCAAAGTTTCATTCCATGCCACAAGGTTTCGTTGTGTGTCGCGTATATTTCAAGAACAAATTAAATAACCGTAGCAATATAAATTTTAAATTCATAACTTGCATTAGAATTGATACGCTGGATTTAGCAACGCAAATTCGAATATTGAATACGCAGGCAATTTCGAAGTTACACATATTTTGATTATAAGGTATATATATTTTAGCCGCGTAATAAATATTTTTATGGCTTTTGAAGCATATATAGAATTTATAAAATAAACGGAACATTAAAAATCAGCTTCTAGGTTAGTTTTAGACGTTTTATTATGTATAAAAATACATTCAAACGACTGTGCATAAAAGCTATATTATTTAAAAATTAGTAAATTTTTTCTCTCTAATATATCGTTTTAGTCGATACTAGTCCCAGAAATGTCTGCAGTGGCGTTAATTGTGATGTGTTTTATTATATACCATTCGAGTAGCGTATTTTTTATTTTATTAATTTTCTATTATCTATTTATACTGCTGATAAATAACAGGTTTACCATCTTACCTCCTTTTCAGTTCTCTTATATATTGTGTATAAAGAAAATATGTGAGGTTATTTGATATTTTCCTTAACTCTATAATAAAAAAAATACCTAAAATTTATTCGTTAAACTTAAAATTAAAAATTGTAAGACAGTTTATTTTGATAGTTTTCTTAAGTGCTCTGTAATTAATGAAAAATAAATATATTAAGAAGTTATAAAAAATGTTTAAGACTATATTATATTTGCCACACAGAAAAATAATGAAGATATTTTGAAATAGCATTAAATATAATACATTTTGATTTATAATTCATATCTTAAAAATATCATTTTTATTTTATCTGTTTAATCATTAAGTCTCGTATTTAGTTTAATCATTAAGTCGCGTATTTAGTTTAACATTATTTGACTTTTTTAGAGTGAAATATTAACATTTAATTGCTTTTAAAATAAAACTTATTGAAATTTAAAAACCCCTGCCTCATTTATTGTCTATAATTAATTAAATTTCATAACTATGTAAGATAGTTTTTTAGGAATTGAAATGGAATATACAAAAAAGTTTATGTACTGTTTACGAAAGAATCAGTAAATTAAATTCTGCTATTGTAAGAGATGAATATGAACAAAACTCCCCTGGGATTTCCGCTTACGTTAATTTTTCTAAACTTATTCTGAAAAATAATAAATTGATTGGAAATAATATGCAACAAACTTGAAATAATTGGAATATAAAACTAAAATATCGCGCGTTGTTCGAAGTTCAAAGAATAATCAATATAACATAATATTCAAATCACAGCATTTATTTATACTTTTTTAAAAAATAAAATTAACTTTTAACCCATTAGCCTCTGAATTTCCCTGCATAATTTTTGCTGCATATTTCTTCTTTTTAACATGTCTTGTAAATGTCCACTTTTTCATTTGATAAGCCGTCTAACAGATTTTACTTTATAAAGACAGAATATGTCACTTTTACTTATTTAGTAGCAGCTTATGGTTATAAAAAATAAAATTAACTAAAAATAAAAACTAAATTCATTATTGCGAAAAAGTCTGGCAGAGCCTATAGGCTTTTGAGGCAATGTGCACCTCTCTTTCTGGGCGAGAGTTTCTAATAACACTACTTTATTTTTTTTTTTTAAATTCCTTGACCAATGAAAATTTTACTAGCAATTTTAGTGCCGGAATATTTTATTGAATCGGCACCATTTTCATTTCTGACAAATATAAAGGTGTTTTTGTTAAAACTTTAGATTTTGTGTGTCCTTGATCAATGTATTTCATACAAATATGTGTTTTTATTATTTTATGATTTTTCGTCCTTTAATTGAAGGAAGAATATTTGGGAGTGTAGAAAATGTTCATGCCGAATTGTCAATTTGACAATGAAAAATAAGTTATTTTCGGACCAAGCACGAAAGCCTGAAAATATATGTATACCAACCAACCAACCTAAGTTAGTTTCGAACCATATTTAGTACTTATTTACCGTCTTAGGAAAGATGAAGGGTGCGATGAATGAGTCGATTAGTGACCAGGTACTTGAATTGTATTCGATTCCGGCTTGTGTGCTTGATCAGAGACCCGTTTATAAATCTTCGTCAAGTTAGACAGACACAGAAAGAATTTTTAATGTCACAGAGAAAAAATTGCACCCAGTTCAAGGGCGGGAATCGAAACCCGAACCCGGTACAGTGAGCAGACTGTTAGCGGAGAGAAAGAATTTAAATAGAGAAAGAAGAATAAAGAATTTTATTTCATTGTACGATTGCCTTATTTGTGCGTTTCTTTGAAAAATCTAGAAAATAGCATACATTAAATAAACAGTTTGGACATAAGGAGTTTGAAACACAGGAATTATTATATACAATTATTCCATGCCGAAAATTTAAATTTAATTACAGAAACCTTTGAAATCCTAACTTTGTTCACAATATAATATATCTTACGTCACCCCAGATAATTAATAATCAATTTAAGGAACTATTTGAAATTCTACTTAAGCATATAAATCACAGAATGTGCGTGAACAATATGCTTTTCCTCCGAAAAGAAAGGGTGTTTCTACGATTCGGAGCTCCAATGAAAAGCGAGCCCCTTTTCCCAAACCTGAATACCTTAATTGACAAAGAGTATTTTAGATTACCACCTTCTGCAGTTTTTTCATCGGGGAAATTAATCTTCTTGGATGCTTAGTGTAAAAAAAAGCTATTTCTTTTGAGCAGTACTTGCTGACAAATTTTTAATTCGGCCTCTTCGTGATGCTCGACTCCTCTGGAGAGGATAAAAGTAGCAAAGGCAAAAATGGAAGACGCAGGAAAATGACGATTCCACTATAACTTAATTGAATCAGTCTCTAGATAAAGATTTTAAACTGATTAAAACTTAAATGCTTTAGCCATTGAAGTAGTAAAATAGCATATCTTTCGTTAAAGCAGTCTTTATTGTAATATTATTATTATATGTAAAAATCTCTAATTTGCATTTAAAAGGAATACTCTAAAAGGTAAAGAATAATATAATAAAGTAAAATTATTCTCGTAGAGTAAACATTTTATAAAACTATTCCAAATTCGTGTTTGAGTGTGACGAATAGCACCCAGTAGTTTTTACATCACATATGTCCATGATTATGTCCAGAGTCATGCTTAACTGATTTTTTAAAGTTTGAAATTGTCGTTTGAACTTGACACAGGAGAATATTTCAAGTATTTTGCTATGGGTGCCACAAACCAGCCCATCACTAATACAATCCAAATTGAAGAAACTTCAGTTGGAATATGAGGTATTTTTCAATACTACAAGGCTTATACTGCCGTGGACAAGTTAACTGCAGAAACTTCCATAAAGACTTGGTCCATTGTTGCAAACACTCAATTACTCTAACAATTAAGAAAACATATAGGGATTTTTTTATTATTTCAATTCAAAAATGGTTCAACTCATTGTTGCGATTACTGCAGTTTACCCTCCCACGGCAGTATAGCCGTTAATTGTGTCACAGCTCTGAAAAGAATTAAATCGAAAAAAAAAACCTATCTGGAAGCATCAACGAACACCCATCTCTTTAGATATGTTAAATCATTATGTCGCGAAATATACCTTCCGGTGTCATTTTCTCGTCTTAGTGAGCTGATAGCGTTGAAGAAAAAATTCTGAAGATTAATAGAGGTGCACATAGATTTGGTTTGGTTTGCTTGGTTTACATATCATGGTCAGGTTTTCAGGCTTGTGTGCTTGCTCAGAGAGCCGCTTATAAAACTTCGTCAAGTAAGACAGTCACAACACACACACTCACACTCACATGCCCACATATACGTGCAGATTCTGCTATCTATCACGCGCCACCTCCACAATTTTACACATAGAATATTTCGGGGTCCGAAGCCCTGACGTCGCTTACGATTTTGTTAGAAGTTTGTGAGCTCAGGTTTCAGCCTTATCACTCGACCGTGGTTCAAATCACGAGGCCAAATTACTTTCAAATTACGAATAGCTCTAGTGCTATGGTATTGCTTTGCAAATAATAGTACTATCCAATGCATAACTTAGTTGGATTTTCCTCTAAAGCCGCCGTCCGCAATTGAGTGTTGCAATTACTGCTTTATTCAAATCTTTGCATTGTGGCGTCCTCCCCCCCCCCCCTCCCCCAACTCTCAGAATTCAAAGAACCGCTCGCCAAAAACTAAAAAAAAAAAAGTGAGTCGGGAAGAGTGAAAAATACAAAAAATGAAGTCGAATGCAGGGTATAAATTTGGTTTCCCTTAAATAAAGTTGTTAACGTATAAGCCTTGTTCAATTTAATTAAGTTTCATAATTTTTTTCTGCTCTCCTATTTCTATGCTTGATGGCTCGAACCGCAGGGATTCAATGCCTAACTATTTCTTCCCTCCTTTCAGATACTTTCTTCTAGGTTTTTTTTCTTCCCGGAATGCTTTCTTACACTTAATTAAAGGACTTGCAACAGAGAAATTGCTTGTAATGATATTTGGAAGAATTAGTTAGAGGATGTACTTTTTTAATTAGGATTTCTAAATATCTGGAAATCTTGTTTATTTTTTTCTTTAAAGTGGATGTTTATTTGATGATTTTTAGAGACGATCGATAAAAAAAATACTCTAAAGAATTAAGTAAAAAATGCAGTTGAATAATCATAGGTGTGTCGTAAAAGTTGTTGACAATTGCTCTTAATTTTAAACCATAGAAACTTATAATTAGTAACATCAATAATAAATGTTATTTTTAAAGGTTTCCTGATTGGGAACCTTTAAAGATTTCCTGATTACAATATAATGAACATTATTTGCAGAATTTGATGCGGTTGTTTATTTTTAAATAATAATGATAATTTGGAAAGGTTTATTTTTAAAAAAGAAAGAAATTGGCATTAGTTTGCTTAATAATATTTTTTTTAAAATTAAAATTCCGACTTAAGTCATCCTTTTACGCATTACTCAAAATATTATTTCTAGAAATAATAACATAAACTTGTAAATTATATTGGTTTTGTATAATGTTCACTCTAAATAAAAAATTTCTAGAAATAAAAATGAATATTTGCTAGTAGTTTTTCATTTATTCAAAAAAAAAAAGGTCAAAATTTTGAACTTTTTTTAAACCCTACTCCTCCTTCAATTTTAAGAATAACTTCACCAAACTTTTATGGTTTTTTTAGTAATATTTGTTCAAGAACTGTGCATGGATTTTAGTTAAAACAGTTAGCGACAGTTAAAAAGTAGTATGCACATTTACAGTGAAAATCACAAAAAAATACACAAAAAAATACAAATTATTGAATTCAACATTTTTTAAAAAATAACTATACATGGAAGACCTTATTCCATGCCCAATTTTGTGCATAATATATGTAAGAACACAGGTAAAAAATTTCAAAATTCTAACTTAATTAGCAAAAAAGCCTTAGGGATTTATTAAACACAAGAATTGAAAAACGTGAAACAGAGAAAAAAAAAAGGTTGAAAGCAGACGAAAGAGAATTTGTACTGCTCAAGCGAATTTGTACTGCTCAAATTCACACTTTTGTCTCATTTTTCTCTGCACCGTTCACTGAAATGTTCAAAATGCAATTACTTTTTTTAATATTAGCACTGCTTAATATTAAATAATAATGCTTTAATATTAGCAGAAGAGAATTTGTACTGCTCAAATACACAACTTTCTCTCGTTTTTCCCTGCACCATGCACTGAAATGTTTAAAATACAATTACTTTTTTTTTACTAATTTAAATATTTTAAAATATTAAAAAATTTACTTCCAAATCACGTAATTTCAGACTCTTAATAATTTAATCGAGACGGCTACGTTTATTTTGTGCAGGTAACGTTTTTCCAAAGCCATCCATTCCCCAGCCAAATATTGTCAAAGACATATTCACAAAAATTTCTTAAAGTTTAGTGCCATTTGGATTTATTCACACTTTTATTTTTGGACGAATACCGGCCATCCCTGATGTAAGTACCCTCGTAGCAAAAATGCCTTGTTAGAAGAGCTTGCAAGATATTTCAATAAAAAAAAAAAAGAGAGAGCTTACTGCAAAGACTTGCTAGCGCAACACTTGTCTGTCGAAATCTTCTATTGTAGGAAACGAAATTTTTTATCAGGATTTTTTTCGCCGTCTGCCTTTGTTTCAGAGCGAAAAGCCTTTAAACTCTGGTAATGGTGAACTTACAATGCAAACTTATAATACTTATTAAATGAAACTAAAAGTAACTGGTATTATGTATATTTAAGGATATTATAATTTAATTTTTTTATTTAATATGTCAGATAAATAAGCCCTGTTCAAAAGCATAGCAAGAGCGACCTATTCAAAGAGAAATATACCAAGAACACTCATGAGCAATTAAATATTATCTGACAAAAAGCAATAAAACAACAAAAACCTATGTAATACAACGTGCGATACAAACTATTTTAAAGGAATGATGGAGTGATACATAAAATAATTGGAATATTACTATATATATATAATTGGCCTTGAAATGTATAATAATTGGTCCTTGAAATGTAGGGGCAATGTATTAAATATGGAGTCCCAGTAGACACAATCCAATTACTTATCAGAATAAAATGTTTTCCATTTGGCTTTGGACTTTACTTCATTGCTCCACTTTTCGAAAAATTCAACTTCTTCGCCAATAGCGGGCCCGTCAAATTTAACATCATTCTTAAGTAATGTTCGACAGCCGTAATAGTTAAAAAAAATTAATATCAAGTAATAATATAAATACAAACCGGTTTAAAATGTTGTAGACATTATTTACCTGTTGTACATAAATAGGGAACTTGGTGGAAGATTAGACCGATATAAGCAATAGTTTCTTTCAAAGGAACAATATACGAAAAAAACTATGTCCGCTTTTCTTTTTTCTCTTAGCAAATACCCGCTGTTGTCCGTCGTTAAAAAAGGCAACATCTTGCTAAACGATGCTCCACTTGTTTGATGTTAATGATCTTTTAATCGACTGGAAGTGTGAGATTATATAGAAAAGAAAACCTTTTTTTTAAGAGAAAATATTATGTATTTCTAAGTATTTACCTTCGAGTGGGATTAAGATTGCAGAAAAAGGGCGTTCTAAAGGATAATTGTTTGGAAAATTTGTTTCTTTTTCTGCTAAATAAAAACGTGAATTTTAGTGATTTCGTTGAGTAAATTTTGTAAAACGAGAGTTATTTTTATGTTAAGGTATAGATACACACTGGAAAAGACCAAAAATCCAAATTAGGCATTTTTTTTTGTTTTAAAGTTTGTTATAATTTCCTATTTTCCTCTTTAAAATGATGTAAAGTTTGTACTGGTACTAAATTTTAATAAAAAGTTTTTCTAATCTTCAAATCTTGGACTTTAGTAAGCTTTTATAACTTAAAACCCAAAAACTTCATTTTGCTTATGTGTTACTTTGCTTAAACTATGATAACTAAAGTTAAAATTAAAATTTTGCTAAACGAATTGCTGATTTACTTGTGGAATAAGTGAGAGGAAGGCATGAACCTCAAAAAAGATTTGGTTTTTAATGTTATATTGCACGTCAAAGTTATTTTTTTCTTAACAATTGGATTTTTTTTAATGTTACTTATTATAAAAGATTATAATTAAAAACTAATAACCACATACTTGGTTAGAGGATCATGCACTGTAGAATGAATTGGTGATTAAGTTGCAGGGTAATTTTATAGGTCTAAGTTAGTTAGTTCTTGAGTTAAGAGTGTTTAAAAAAAATGCAAATTAATGCATAACATATTAATTAATTAATAAATAAACAATTTTATTTTTAAAAAATGTTTTTCCACGTACTCTCATATATTTATGAATTATATTAAATAACGAAAAATTGGATTTTTAAGTGAAATATTAAAAAAAAGTTCAAGTGTACACGTATACCTTAATAGAAATTACATAGGTCTATAGGTAATTTTATAGGTCTACGTTAATTAGTTCTTGAGTTAAGAGTGTTTAAAAAAATGCTAATTAATGCATAAAATATTAATTAATTAATAAATAAATAAACATTTTAATTTTTAAAAAATGTTTTTCCACGTACTCTCATATATTTATGAATTATATCAAATAACGAAAAATTGGATTTATAAGTGAAATATTGAAAAAAAAAGTTCAAGTGTACACGTATACCTTAATAGAAATTACAATAAAAAAATATAAATTTATTCTTTTGTTGTATATTCAAATACTGTGGCACTGTTCAAAAAGACTTGTTTTTAAACACTTTAACCTTTTTTTTTGCAATGAAGTTATACGTACAAAAAGTGTGTTGCCACATTGAATATAAATCAAAGAACTCAGTACCTTGAGCTTTCACAAAACATAAAAAAAGTAAATAAATAATAGATGATTTCGTGTTTTTCCTAAATTTTTTCAAGCGTAATAGTTTAACAAGGTAAATTCTAGTATGATAAATAGTGTTTATAATGTTGAAACCTTCGTATCGGAGTAAGGTAAGTTTTAACACTGGCAATAAAACTTTATTTACATGCACAATATTCAATTCCATAAGCATTTTTGTATGTACTTATACAAATAAAATGGCCAAAAATGCTTTAGAACGAGATGTTGTGGTATTTCCCATTTTACTATTAGGCAATGTTGCACTTTAAAATTGTCAAAAAACGAAACATATGTCAAAAAATTAACTCGTGGTATTTACATAGTGATCAGACCTCTTTTATTATTATTTCATACAAATTTTAACTTTGTTTTTAAAGCATAAAGATTACATTCACCGAGATAAAAAAGGATCACAAAACTATATATACTTTATTTTTAACTAATCTTTTTAAAACATTAAAAAATTCAAATTTTTCAAGAAAAAGGGATAAGTTAAAAAATTTAAGTTAGTTTGAATAGATGCTTTTATATAAAGTTATTAAACTTACATAATTGTTTATTTCTTGTACAAAGATGTTTAAAAAAGATGTTTAAACTTAAATAATTGTTTTATTTCTTGTACAAGTTGTCTTTTAAAATGATGCAATATAGTTACGTTGCATTAATTTCACTAAGCGCACTTTAAATAACTTGTATTCTTCGATTTTCGATTATTTAAAATAAGCAATTCATAATCATAAAATCAAAACTGAAGTTAAGTGTTTTCAAAGACCATATTTCGATTTGTGCCATTCATTTTTGCATTTATTAATAAGTCTTATATAGAGTAACTTATAAAAACAAAGTATTCACACTCGATATAATGCATCATTTTGCTTTTATTCAAAAACTAAAAATAATTGCTAGTATAGGGAGTAACTAGACTCTTGGCGTTTACCCGCCATTTACTATTTGATACATATTTATAAAAATGGCACCTCTTTTATTACGAAAGGTGAATCGTGACAGTTTTTATCTAAAGTAAACATGAAATATTTAAGTAAACGTGGAAAATAGAGCGCAAGAAAAAAAAATATTTCCCCATCCCCCGGAGCGTTATATTGCGTGTCGGCGATTTCGAAGGTAAATGCTAATACCTTTTCCCAATCGAAAGCTACTTTTTCTTCCGGATTTATAAAACTCGATCCGCTTTAAATTGAAAGAACTAAAAAAATAAAAAATACTAAAAGTAGCCTTGGAAAACGTGGATAGAAAACGCGGATTTAATATCGTCAAGAACGGTATTCAATCTCTCGCCTCCCTGAAATGGATGGTGGAAAAAGAGTTGCAGTTCCCGTCCTCCTGCAAGTCTATAGATACTTTTTTTTTAGTAGATTTGTTTATCGAATAACGACCAGCTCATGATTTGAGCTGGCCTACTGGGCCTCTCGGAACAGATCACTGTGATTTGGGAAGAGGTTTTGTTACCAACGAGTAGCATGCACCCCTCTATTTTCCTCGAAGGACCTTCTTTGATTCTGGAAGAAACCGTAAGAATGAACAGGGAAATATTCGACGAGCTATCAAAATGTTGGAAATAGTTTTCTTTCTCAAGTTGTAGAAGATACTCTCTCTTTTTGTCATGTCTATGACGTTGCCGAAAAGTGAAAGTCAAGCTAAATGAAACCATGTGTTTTGATGATCGCGTCTGTAATTGTTTGTATATTACTGTCATAAAGATCTATTAATGATGGCAGAACTCCAATGTCTCTCAAATTGGCACTCATTGCCGGGCATTCAAAATTTGGGTTTGGTGTAAGCTGCGTATCCGGGCAATTGTCACAGTTCTATACCCCTTCCAGCAGTCTTTATCTTCTTGCCTTTGTGGTAATTGGCTGTTAGTCTGGTAGTAGTTTTTGTGGTGGATCTATCTCCATTTAAATTACAAAGAAGGTGCTTCGTTTGAATAGAATTTTCTCTCAATTTATATTTAGCAATTGCATTTGCTTCTTGGAGATAAACTAGGGTCAAGTGGGGTAAGTGTGATTGGGGGTAAGTGTGATAAACAGCTCTTGTAACTTTGGAAATCATTCTAAAAATATGAAAGTTTGCAATATATAACATTAGACCACTTATAATTAAACTAAAAAGAAATATTGACCTTATTTTTTGTTTAAAAAAAGTTTTGAGCTTTTGAATTTAAGTGCAACTGTCTTCTTTTTTACACACTTACCCCTATGTGGGGTAAGTGTGATAAAACAGCAATGGATTTTGAAATGCAAATTTTGTATACTTAAAAATTGGAATTCAAACATATAATTTTTTTTCTACATATGTATGTTTCTTATAATAATTCACTACCAATTTTAGGATTTGGAATTTACTTGCAGCAGAGAACGAATTTTCTTAATGAAAAATGCAGAAACCCTATCACACTTACCCCACTTGACCCTTTATTATTATTAATGTTGAGATTTCTGGCTTCCTTGGCTAATATATCAGCATTTTCATTGCCTGCGATATCAACATGTGCAGGTATCCACTGAAGCGTAGATACTCTCTTAAGGGGACAGGGGAGGCAAAAAATGTCAAAAATATGAATTTTGGTATTTTAATAAAAAATTATAGCTTGAACTTTTATCTTTAAGAACATATCTTACTTTTAACGATCCGAAAAGAATTCGAAATACAGTTGGAGTTTTTGTAAACACCGAAATCCGAAAATCGTCCGTTAAGTGGAAGTTATTATTTTCTTTACTTTCCTTTTTCTCCATAAGTGTTTTTAGTGGTTTGTCGTACATTCGAATTGTTCCTTGCGATTCAAAAATTTGTGTATTGATTTGTAATTGTGGAAAATTGTTATTGATAATCTTTCAAACATAATTGTGCATGGATTTTGAAATCTGATAACATTTTTTAATATTTTACACAGTTTTACTTTTAGCCTATCACGAAAAAAATCAAAAATTTCCAAGTAGCATAAATTTTTAATTTTAATTAATTAATCAATAGGACAAATAAAAAATCCATGCACAGTTTTGTTAATATATATTTAAATATCTTATATAAAAAATTAGACATTTTAGAAAAAAATTGAATCGCAAGGATCATTTAAAAAAAAAGTTTAAAAAAATGTAATATTTTTTTATTAAAAAAACTATTGCATATTTTTCTTTTATTATTTTGTATTCTCATTAAATTTTATGTCCCTGAACTATAAAAAAATTCATCCATTTCGGTCTGTAACTTTAAAAAAAATTAATTTGCCTCCCTGTCCCCTTAAGGAGTCCAATACTTCTCCTAACTTGTTCTTTGTTTTAGCTCTTGCAGTATTAGGATTTTTTATATACATGAGCAACACCAATCGAACAAGTTTTCAGGAAAAAAAACACGCGTAATTTGTCAGAATGTAACTTTCTTTGAATCTAGAGGGAGGAGATCATGGTGGCAAGATTATGCAATGAGAAGATACACTCTCTCAAAAAAAAAATGATTCTTTAAATTAATATGACTGTCAGTTTTGCTGTCTGATTATTTTCGTTATTTGACATTTTCGTTTATTTTTTCTCCGTCTCAGAGGGAAAAAATACGTTTAGTTATTGACACCATATACTTGGGGCTTGGATGGTCGAGTGGTTTGGATCATTACGCTAGCAGTCTGCGCGCTGTAATGGGTGCGGATTCGATTCCCGCCTTCGCCCTGGGTGTATATTCCTTTCTCTGTGACAGTAAAAATTATTTCTGCGTCTGGTCTTACTTGATGAAGGCTTCATAAGTGGTTCTCTGATCAAGCAAACAAGCCGGAATATATATGTACCTACACCCCCCCCCCCCACCATCATATACGTTAAATATTTCCTTTTATTAGGAGGAAGAATAACCTTTCCAGGGTACCCCGAAGAATAGGTTCATAGTTATTACTACTATTAACGGCATAAATCCTTTATAGAGAGCCTGGATTGCCAACCAGGGCATTCTCGATGCCAGGCGAGTGTCTTACAGACTCAGCAAGAGCGGTTGGACACAGCGGAAATTAAATAGAAGACTAGGGGGCAATGCCCCCTGCTCGCTACCGCTCGCCAACTCCCAGGAATTGCTACGCAATTCCTATTTGTTTGCTCCGCAAACAAACATGCAAGGCTAATATGAGGATACTGCCAATGCAGGAATGCTCATCTATATAATCTGGCTAGTTTCCGTGGGACTGCTCCAGGGCATCACTTAGCTCTAGCGCTAAGCAACCTTCTCTACTAAAGCCACGGGACGCAACCTGAAGCAGCCCCAGCACAAAACAAGCACACCGCCTCACTTACTTTCAGCGTTTCTGACGTATCTGATTGGCTGAAGCCGCTTTAAGTCACGTAGCTTTTAAGCGTCCGACAATTACAATTTTATATTATATAGAGAAATAGAGAATCAACTTTAAAATGGGCGATTCTAAATGGTTGGTGGAAAAATCGCCTCAAAGCTGCAAACGATTCATAAATTTATGGGAAGAATAATGTCTAGGATTTAGTGTAAAAGTAAATGTTTTGTGGCACTGTGAGCTCTTGCATTGCCTGAAATAATTTTTTAACTTTGGTAGCTCAAGATGATCTTAAAGAGTTATAAAATGATAATAGATGTTTTGTCTTGACAAATGACAGTGATTGCGCCCTCTAGAAGGGAAGGGCGTAAGCTATATAGCCCATTACCGCTCGGAAGAAGAGACAGTCACAAGAGACACACAAAGAAGGACGCCACAAACACATAGACAAATAACAACATTTATTGACAAACACAAACATCCATGCCTTTACCGGGATTCGAACCCGAGTCCAACAGCTCCAAAGACTAGTACACTAACCATTGCGCCAGTGGACTGGCATGTTTTGTCTTAATCACCATGGATATTTTTTTAAAAATGGTGTTTAAAAATATAATTTTTGAGCAAAATTGATATGGTTTTTGAGCTACCGAATAACGAAAAGTGGATGGTTTTTTAAATGTAGCTTAAGTTGCAAATGCTCTCAGATTGGTTTTACAACGACTGATTGTTTAGTGAGTTATCTTCTAAGCAACCAATCAGTGTTCATAAAGCTGTATGTGTTTACGTTGAAAAAAACCCGTAGAACATAACATTGTATAAATTTTAGTTAAAAGTTTTATATAATCTTCTTGGTTTGAATCGATGAAACAGTTCCAAAATACTATGTTAAAGGATTTCTTACGCAAAAATTGATAGTAATTACCAAAAAGATTATTATAAAGAAAATACCTGTCGTTTAATTGTACAAATGACCTAGAAAATCGAAAACGCTTTTCCTAAGATTTTTACATATTCTGTATCTAAGCTGAAAACTCTGGCAATTTAAGAAGTTGCCTCCAATGACTGTAAACATAAGCTTATTTGGAGGTAAATTTTTTCTTAACGGTTTAGTGAAAAGTATTTTTTTAAACAAAAAAATGTCAAAACAGATAAAGTAACATTTTTATCCTCTCTACTTCCTTCGGCCATTTCCTTTTTACGTCCAAAAATTTCACAGCAGATGTTTTTTTAAAAAACAATTTCCGACCCAGCGAAAACGCACAAAATTCTTTTAAGGTTAAACCAAACATCCAGCAATGTTAAAAGTATATTATAAAGAAATAGCAGCAAAAAGGGGGCACGAGAATTCCAGGTAGAGCATTTAAAAAAAAATCTCGAAAAATCGTTAAGAGTTAGAAACGTAAGATTTCAACATGAAAAAAAGATATTTTTACGAATGAAAGAAACAGATTTCTCTGGAAAACTTTATTCTAGTTTATAGATATATGTATGAATATAAGAAGCAAGGTAAATAAATGAAAAAATAACCTAAATGAAAAGAGTTTTCATCTAATCGCAACGGCCGATGCAGAAGGAAGTATTTTTCACCTTTTGGGTTTGCGAGCGAAAATTTCTGAAAGCCTTTCTTCGGGCTTTCAAAGGATATCGCAAAGTGAAGATTTTGCTTCTTCTTTGATTGTGAGTTGAATGAAATATATGTAATTGACTTGTGTGCGGTGAGGTGCAGAACTCAATATCAAAAGTTTACGTGAGCCGAAAGATATTGGCACAGATTTTTGTGTATCGGAAACCTATAGGGGAGTCTGGGGCTAGTTTTCCCATGGGACATGTTTTTTTTTACTTAGCCTTACATTAGAAATGCGCAGTAAACTGATGGCTTTGTTTATGAAGCAACATATCGTATGTCACTCGCAAAAGTCCTTGTTTAGTTAGTCTTGTCATACTCTGTTAAATGTTTGTGAAGAATTGCACTGGAAATATGGAACTTTCTAGCTGGCACCACTATTTGAAGTGTTGATTCACCATTTTAACGGTGTATCAAAGTTATGGTTTTTCCACGAAATTGGTGAATTAGCGCTCCAATTTGAGGTGGCAGCTAGAAAGTTCCAAGATTCCGGTGCAATATGAGCCAAATTTTTTAACAGTGTATTGTCGTTACAGCTGTCGTTGTAAATTTTTTAAGGCTGAGTAACTTTTCATGCTTAGATTGAAACTTAAATTAAACTTACTAGTAATAAACTCATTGTTCTATATTTGCGTGTAGTTAAAAGGTTTTTCCATTTTCTGTATAACTATGTATTTGTTTTTGAAATAACTTAATCCGCTACTCATCAAGATACTATTAATTGTCAAAATATGGTTACAGGGTAGATTTTCTAAAATGTTTATGAGGCATGAATTCCACAAATGCCTGGTACAAAAATTACCCCGACCTTAACAAACTAAGCGTAATATTATTTAAAAAATATATAAGACCAAGCAACACGATAACCTAATTTACAAAGTTCTAGCCGTAATTTTTTAATTAAAAGTTGAAATGATTACTAAATTAAAAATTGTATACGTAGTAATAAAACGAAAACTAACAGAAGCTCCTAAGCTTCTGAAGCAATATATGTTGTTCTACTAGCTGTCAGGAAATGAAGTAGTAGCACTAGAGAATTTAAGAACTTAAATATTTTTATGCATCCTGGATGTTCGCACAGTAAAAAATAATGCGTCTAAGTGCACCAAAATTTGGAGACAACTGGATGTCCTTCAAAAAAGGTAATTTCATTAAACATTAGGTGCAATTGATGACTGGGATTTTTTTTCAAACTTTTGTCGAACCTTGAGCAACCTATAGCAACGAGCACCACGTTACGGCTCCGCAAAATGGGAAGATACACTATTAGTATAAGTTCATAGTGATCCAGTTGATTATGACCTCTATTGCAATTTGTTTAATTCAAATTTTGATAAAATAAGCTGTAATTTTTGGCACTATTCTTTTCTGGTTACCAATCTTCTTGGTTATTATAGTTTACAATAACATATGCAAAAAAATATCTTTAATAGCGTAAAATATTTTTAAGAATAGTTGGAAAATTTCTCTTATGCATTTTTTGGCAGGCTGGAAAAATGCCCCTATAGTACACGAGACACAGCTGGAGGGAAAAAACGACCCACCCTTTGTTTTTCAGCTGCTATTGGTCAATGAATTTTGTGAAAGGTGTCATTTTTCAAGAAATAACGTAAGGAATTGAAAACTGGCAACACAATTTGTATAAGAGGTCGTCTACACATTAAAATGAGTGCCAACTTAAAAATTCCAATAGCAACACCCATTTTTTTCACATAAAAATTTTCATCACCTTCAAAATACCCCTGATACACAAGATTTTTTCCCTCCAGCTGTACGTTTTCTAGCTCAGTATGCCAAAATATTGCAACTTAAGTTTTTGCCAAAATATTGCAACTTATTTTTTAAAAATAGATTGGTGTTAATTTGAAGACAAAAGTGTAAGGAATACAATGATACCACATGTTTGTTTTGAAATCACAACGCATCACTAGACAAAAAAAGAAGAGGAAAAAGAAGCAAACAGTACAATAAATTTTTAACGAGCACAACAACAATAATAGCATCGTTAGCTTTATATAATTTAAATGAGTATTTGAAGGAAAATTTATTTTTTACGTGTTTTCACGAACTTATTTTGAAAGTCAAACTAGTGAGAAATTATTAGTAAATTATAGACTGTTTTTAATTTTTTACTTCAAAATCTCACTTATTGAATTAAATTTTAATAGGAATTGAACCAATTTTATTGTGTTTTAAAAATAACCGTTAAAAGAATTAATGCTTTTACATGGATTATAGCATTTCAAAATAAATGTAATTATTAATGTTTTCACGAACTTATTTTGAAAGTCAAACTGATGAGAAATTATTTGTAAATGATAGACTGTTTGTAATTTTTTACTTCAAGTTTTAACTTATTAAATTAAATTTTAATAGGAATTGAACCAATTTTATTGTGTTTTAAAAATAATTTTTAAAAGAATTTATGGTTTTACACGGATGATAGCATTTCAAAATAAATGTAATTATTGATGAAAAAAATATAGGAATGATAGCTATTTTAAATCAAATTCGTATATTTAAAATAATACAATCTACTTATCAATTATTTAGAAAAAGTTGCTTTTACGTGAAGATTAGATATGCCTACAAAAAGAATGATTTTATCAGTAAATACTTCGTTTATTATTAACGCATTTAACATGTTTTTAAACAAAAGAAAACGAAATAAATAAATAAAAAAAAAAGAAATGCATTTTGCAAAATTTAATAATATGATATTGAATTGTTTAATTTTTAAAAGATATTGATAACAAAAAAGAAGACAAATGTTCATACTGCATGTAAGGCAAGCGTCCATATTATTAAACAATTAATACACACATGACGGTTTTTCAATAAACATTCCAAACAATAATTCATTTATTGGAAAACTTAGAAATGAAAGAAATACCTATCATAAAGAACAAAAACTTTTAAAAAAGAACTAAGAATAGAATATTGACAGAAACAAGTCAGAAGTCATTCAATAAATAGATAAACGAACAATAGAGACAATTCCTCGGTTGCCTTTATTTTACCATCAGTCGCAAAGATCGGAAAAACATCGGCAAACAAAAACAATTCTATCTTTTAGAAGCGTTTATTTGTTTATTTGATCTTTAGAAGCAAAGGCTATCGAGGTATTATAGTTTTTTTTTTCACAACAGCAAGAAAAAATTATCCCCGTAAATGAAATAATATAAAAGAAAAGCTGTTTGTTAATAGAACAAGATTAGATGGTGATGGAAATCGCAGTTTCCGTTTAAAGGTGAAAGAAATATTGATAAACATAAAAGGTAAATAAGAAGAATAACATTGTAGTATTTATACATTAAAAATAAAATCATTTTGGTTTTTATGAGATGTAATGGAAGAATTTATTATTATTGTTGTCTCCAATACAAATAATTAAAATAGCTATAATGGGTAATTCCACGTACAATGAAACCACAACTGCAAAAAAAATATTTTTCTACTGTTGTAACCTTTATATTTGTTAAGAAAAGCTTGAATTTTATTTTTTTTGTATCAACAACAGTTATTGTTTCATCTTTGGCAACACAGCAGCTTCAAAATGGCTGCTTTGTTTTGAAAGCATGGCCCCGTGTTTTTTTCATTCATCATTTTGAACCCATGAATTTCAAGGTAAGAAACACATTTTATCACATTTTTTTTGTAAAATTATTAAAATACACTATCAGAGCTAACTTAAAAACACATTATTAATTGGCATTTATAACAAAAAGATATTTAATTAGAAAGATAAAAATCTTCTTTTTGACTGTAGCGTCAGTCACGAAAAGATATAAAAGTTTCTATAACTTTTTAAAATAAAGCTTTATTTCAAAATTTTTGTGATATTTTCTTTCTATTGTAAATTCTGTGTAATTCCTTACCTATTTAATTTTAAAATAAAAAGCATTTTCTATTTATAACACATATAGCTTTGCAGTGTCAGTCACAGTGTAGTGTCAGTCACAACTTCCGCTTGATCTAGATGTTGTAGATAATTTATTATATTTGTCAATTTCTTATATTTTTATAATTTTTATTTAAGATGGCTATATCAACGGCTAAAAAAACGAGAGCAAAGAGAAAGTTTTTAAGATGGAGTAAATTTCAAAACTTTAAAGAAAATGAAAGCACAAACCACTTTACGGACAACACTTCAATTGAAAGCATTCCACCTCTATTGCAATGCTCCAACCGTTTGGAAACATTGGTGGTAATTTTTGTCCGAAAGTCTTGGTCATTGACTATCATTTTAAAATGAATGACGATGCTTAAAGAAAATATTTTCAGTAATCAATATTGAGGAAATTGAATATCAGACATACTGTGACTTATTTACATACAATAAGATTTTGGAATACTCATAAAAAAAATCCGAGCTTTATTAATAATAATGCTTTAAGTAAGAGGTGACATTTCAAATTTTCTTAGAAAGGTTGTGTGTAGAGCAATGGTAGTGGAAAGCCGATTGAAATATTATGAAATATACCCTTAAAGGATCTGTTTTACTAAAGCTCTGATTTTCTACTTATAGAAACAGATAATATAAATTTTTTTAATAAGGATAATTTAGATATATTTTGATTTAAAGGAGTATTACTTTTAATATATTGATTAAAAAATATAATTAGATGTTAATAAACCGTAATAACGCATTATGGTTGTGTACCTTTGTACTTATAATCTAACTACTTTGATGTTGATAACTTGTATTCGCAATTTATCAAAGCTAAATTTTATCATGATAACTTCATTTTATCACCAAAATTGAAAAAAAAAGCAATAATGCAATTAATAAATGTATAAAAATTTTAAAACATATTGTTAATACTTATTTTCCAAAAGTCGTTCATTGCTTAATTCAAATTCAACTTCAGCTTAGTTAGCTGCCACTTGTATTCAAAACAAGTTCTACACTCCATTTTGTGCTTGGTGGTTTCCATTTAGTGTTCGTCCAATCAAATCCCGTTTAAAATTAAATTATTGTAACAGTTACAACACAGCCATTAGTGAATACACCACCAAAAAGAGGTTCTCAAATTTGGGAATATTGTAGTCAGGTCGAGACACCCCGATTTTTGGCCGAACCTTGCACTGAGATGTTAAGTTTTTTTTATTGATGATTCTTATAGATTCGAGGGTGTAGATTACGAATCTGGAAGGTACTTTTTTGGTACCCTTGAGCATTTTTAGTTATTAAAGATGGCGTCTCCGCCATCTTGAATTTTGTTTTTTTAATATTTGACGATCTATCCGGCAAAAGTGAACAGTTTTTTCATTAATCGATGCATTAAGTAATAAAGAATCAATATTTCCAAGAAAATTTCAAAAATAAAAAATTCAAGATGGCGGAATCCGCCATATTGGATTTTTTCACTTTTTATACATTTGATCTATATTTAAACCACAAAAATACTTATAGTTTAGGTATATTTTTATATATTTTGTTACTATAGAACAATAATTTGAAAAAAATAAGAAAATCAAGATGGCGCTATCCGCCATATTGGATTTTTTCACCTTTAATATAAGGCTATAGATTTGTCCAAAATTAAAAATTATTTTTATTTCAGTTCTATCTTTCCTTTGATTTCTATTTTAGTTTCAATGTATAGATTATAAGTTTAGAAGATACTTTTTAGCAAAAATTTAGTATTTTTTAAAATTTTAAGATGGCGTCTTCCGCCATATTGGTTTTTACTCTTCGATTCATTTCTAGCGTTCTTTTTGGCCAAAATTGATAATTCTTTCTTTTCTAGGTGTATTTTGAGATAAAGAATTACTTAAACATTTAAAACAATCGAAATTCAAGATGGCGGCTTCCGCCATCTTGGATTATTCAACCTGTAATAGAACGTGATCCATCGGCCCGAAATTTAAAATTCTTTCTACTGTAGATGTATTTTTTGATAAAGAATGACTTAAACTACATAAACGTGGAATACAATTGAAAAATTTTGGATTTATTATAATTCAAAATGGCGTCTTTCGCCTAATTTAATTTTTTACTGTTAGTATTAGGCGATGTATTGGCCGAAATTAAAAATTATTTCTATTTCACTTGTATATTTTGCCTAAAAATATTTTTTAATAATGCACTTTTACGAAAACAAAACTTAATTTGACGTTTTTTTTTTTTTTTGCCATATTGGACTTAGCAATTTAAATATTTTGCTATTCACCAATTCAAATTTATGAAAAAAAATTAACCTTTCTCTTATAAAATACTTCCTCTTTTCTAACAAGATTACTATTACACAACGAACCACAAGGTTGCTTACGCATGCATCCTTAAGTACCCCTCACCCTCACATTAGGGGGGTAAAGAAGTTTTCCCCCGAACCCATAAATCCACGTAATGGCTTGGACTTTCTGAGATCTTGTTGAGCGGCAGCATTTCAAGAATATGGGATCAAAGGTCAATAAACATTCAGGAAATTCGGCAAGAAACACAGTATCCAAACACTAGAAGTGGTAACCTATTAGAAAATTGCAGGGTGAGACTTACATGGGAGAGAAAGAAATGATACAACTTCTTTTTCTTAAATGCTTAGAATCGAGACATCCTCACTTTACTGGAACATTACTTCAGATCGAGGTATGATTTTAATTAGTTAAGCTCTGTTGTTTTTTTAAATATTAATATGGAGATACAGCAATGTTTCTTTCAATTTAAATACAAGTGTCTAACAAACACTGAGAAACCACCAAAACTCTGTTCACTACCACCAACCGACGAAGCTTTTCTCCAAAATGTGAAACGTACCCACCTTCAAACAATCATATGGAAAAATGCTTTGTCCGTCCCTCCACCCTTAGATCCTGAGCAATTTGGGTTTTACAAAAACTGCACTTCTGGACAACTTTTGCCTATTGGTGTGCCTGGAAATGTTGCACTAGCTCCACCAGAAATCCTGAAACTGATTAAGTGCTCATGTGACAGTAAAACCCCATGTCGCACCAAACGATGTGGTTGTGTGAACAGTGGCCTACCTTGCACAGTATTTTGCGTTTGCGTGCAAAATGGGTGTCTCAACATCAACAACCAATTGAAAGAAGATGAGGACAATTTGCTTATTGACGTGGTATAAATTTAATTTTTATTTTGAAGACTCTAAATTTCTACCGAGTCAAAGCCCTCATTAAACTATAATCTGCTTCAATAAATAGATTTATATATATTTTAAATAAGTGCTTAACACAAATATTGTACAGTGGTGGTCATAATTATAAGGACAATGGAAAAGCAGCTAGATCTTTTCGACAAATCACGGATGAATTATGCAAAGTTTATGTCTGCTAGCCAATAGTAAAATAAGCATTTTAAATAAGATTCTTTACAAATATACATTAAATTCATAATTTTAAAATGCATTATAAAATGTAACATACAGCGAAATTGGACAAAATTATAAGGACAATTGTATTTCTGTAAGTTTAATGCATAAATTAGCATAAAATTCGCAAAGTTTCGGCTTGTATACGTCATTCCATCGTGTTATAAAGATTTTGCGAGTGTTTGAAAGTTTCATTACACTTATCTTCAACTATGCCACTAGGTACGAAGCTTTCAGTGTTTGAAAAAGGAAAATTAATCGCTTATAAAAATTCTGGACATACTGGACGTGAAATAGCATTGAAATTAAATAGATCAAAGACTGTAATATATAATTTTTGGAAAAATCCTGGAAATTATGGAAAACGAAAACATCCAGGTAGGCCATTTTCTGTGTCTTTGAGAGATAAAAGACGAATTATAAGTAGAGCTTGCTCAAAAAAACAAACATCGACAGAAATAAAGCGTGAACTGGACTTGAACTAAAGTTCTCGAACCGTTCGCCGTGTTTTACAAAATGCTAAATAGGTTCGATACGGAAAACTGCAGTCACGACCCCCTCTTACAAAAACCAGGATGGAGTTTGCAAAAAAGTACATTTCTATGGGTGACAAATGGGATGATGTTGTTTTTTCTGATGAAAAGAAGTTTAACCTAGACGGACCTGATGGTTTTAAGCATTTTTGGTATGATCTTTGCAAAGAAAAAGAAATCTTTTCCAAGCGTTCATATGGTGGCGGCTCGGTAATGGTCTGGGCAGGTTACGCAGCCTCTGGAACTACAAAAATAGTATTTATTCAAGGGAAAATGAACTCAAATAGCTATGTTGATATGCTGGGTGACAATCTTTTGCCACAAGCACCGTTGATAACCAGTGGTGACTATTTATTCCAGCAGGACAATGCATCCATGCACGTGTCCGCAGCTTCAAAATCATGGTTTAACGCCAATTCTGTAAAACTATTGACTGATTGGCCACCTAAAAGTCCCGATCTGAACCCAATCGAGAATTTGTGGGGTATTTTGGAGTACGAAGTTTACAAAAATGGCACTCAATATCATAACAAACGAGAACATGATGTCATCAATTGAAAAGGCATGGAAAAATATCCCTGTGAGCATCCTAAAGAAGCTAACTAGCTCTATGACGTCAAGATTAATTAAAGTAATTGAAAATAAGGTTGAACTTATTAATTATTAATTTTTGGACTTAAAATTTTTTAAATGTCCTTATAATTTTGTCCAGTTTCCTAACAATGCAATTTTTGTTTATTATTTTTATAAACTAAAATTTTCTAGTTTAAGTTTTTTTATTGTTCTTAAATGATTTATAGCATAAAGAAGTATTTTATGTCTAAATACATTTTCATTTAATTCAGAAATAAAAATGTTCTGTTCAATTTTCAGTTGTCCTTATAATTTTGACCACCACTGTATGCTTAAATTTTATGCCATTATTTTTTAAATACTTTTCGAATTTGTAAGTCATATTGAAATTGTATGCCTGAATTTTATATCCTTATTTTAAATTTATGGTATTTCCCATTTATTGTATAGTATCTATACATCTTTTTTTATATTTCATACTGCCGTATTTTTTTTTATCCTACTTACATTTATATGATTATTCTTTTTTTTAATCCTTTGCAGATTAAAACAATTCTTTTAAGGAATAAATGTGGTCTATCACAGCACCTCAATGTTAAAAATATTTATCTAGATAAATTTTTATGTATTATATATAATATATAAATATATTTTAATATTTCGGTATTATTTTATAGCTAAAATAGAGATAATTTCTATTTTTGGACCAATCGATCGCCTAATACTAACGGTAAAAAATCCAATAAGGCGGAAAATGCCAATTAGAAATTTAATAGATTCATATATGTTTCAATTGTGTTCCACATTTATGTAGTTTAAGCCAATCTTTATTAAAAAATACATCTACAGAAGAAAGAATTTTAATTTTCGGGCCGATGGATCACGTACTATTACAGGTTGAATAATCCAAGATGGCGGAAGCCGCCATCTTGAATTTCGATTGTTTTAAATGTTTAAGTAATTCTTTATCTCAAAATACACCTAGAAAAGAAAGAATTATCGATTTTGGCCAAAAAGAACGCTAGAAATGAATCGAAGAGTAAAAACCAATATGGCGGAAGACGCCATCTTAAAATTTTAAAAAATACTAAATTTTTGCTAAAAAGTATCTTCTAAACTTATAATCTATACATTGAAACTAAAATAGAAATCAAAGGAAAGATAGAACTAAAATAAAAATAATTTTTAATTTTGGACAAATCTATAGCCTTATATTAAAGGCGAAAAAATCCAATATGGCGGATAGCGCCATCTTGATTTTTTTATTTTTTTCAAATTATTTTTCTATAGTAACAAAATATATAAAAATATACCTAAACTATAAGTATTTTTGTGGTTTAAATATAGATCAAATGTATAAAAAGTGAAAAATCTAATATGGCGGATTCCGCCATCTTGAATTTTTTATTTTTGAAATTTTCTTGGAAATATTGATTCTTTATTACTTAATGCATCGATTAATAAAAAAACTGTTCACTTTTGCCGGATAGATCGTCAAATATTAAAAAAAACAAAATTCAAGATGGCGGAGACGCCATCTTGAATAACTAAAAATGCTCAAGGGTACCAAAAAAGTACCTTCCAGATTCGTAATCTACACCCTCGAATCTATAAGAATCATCAATAAAAAAAAACTTAACACCTCAGTGCAGGGTTCCCCCCCCTGGCGACCTGACTATTGTCTCATTTTGGTTCCTCGGCCCTTTTAAGCAACACCTTCTCCCCCGAAGTGTCGTGCACAAATGAAGAGATTAGTGGAAGAACGTGCTAAGTGACATTTTTGGAAAAATTGAGATTTTTGTGTCAATAAACAGATTAATATCTTCTTTAAGAATAAAAAGTTTTCCTTTTTCGTAAACTTAAAGCTTAGTAGATTTTTTTACGGTTTGCAAGTACAGTTTTCATCAGATCTGAGTGTAAACCAAAAACTTTAAACCTCATTTTCTCGTTTTCACCTTGTTGTCACTTAGCACGTTCTTCCACTAAGCTCTTCAAATATCTCTAATTTTCTGTGCAAACTCCCCTGACAACCCCCCGCCCCCTGCTGCTTTATGAAGTCCAGTGGGGCAGACGCTACTACTTCCCGATTAGGATTTACGCGCGCATTCATTTACAGGGAACAGTTATTGTACAATAAAAGGATTGGTTAAACATAAAAATTGGACACCAAAAATAAACATTTGGTTACAAATTTATGTGTGCTTTGAAATGAAAATTGGGCACAAAAAATACATGTTCGGTAGCATATTATTTTTTGCTTAAAAATGAAACTGAGTGAAACATAATAGTTATTACGGTTTATTTACAACTATTACAATAAATTATATTGTATAATCCATATATAAAAGTATTACACTCATTTAATCAAAATAGGTTTTTTTTGAAAACTTTAATGGAGCAATGAAAAGTGCAGTGACATATTGATAGAGCCATGTTTGGGATACAGCAGTAGTCATTGGCAATGATAATTAGCATTGAGGCATATGGCAATGAAATATTAAGTAACAGGTTGATGGAGCAATGATTGAAAAATTAATGCAGCAATAAATTCTTGTGAGAGCAATAGAGCAATGTTTGTAAACATAAAATAACCGAGAGAAATGTAGAATGGATTGATATAGTAGTATAATAAAGGCAATTATTTTCAGTTTGATTGCTTTCTGTACACACTGATCAACATTATGTCACATGAATTCACAAGTAACGTTTCTCCCAGTTTATTGGCAAAGCTTTATCCTGTGTTTGGAATTTTCATTAATTTGCATTTTCCTTCGTTCTATTATTTCATTCATATGCGTCAAACACAACCCTTACGTCCTTAAATAATCTTGTAAACTCCCTCATTCTTTTTAATAATTAGCTTCTCTATACAAAACAATTTTAATGCAATCATGCTTTAATTTTTTATAATATGGGCGGTTCAGTGTTTCACTTAAGATTTGTGCGTTTGTTCTATAATAACAAATATTGTCTTGAAATTTTTTTTGAAGTGTTTTAAATTATATACATTTTAAGAATAGTCATATTTTTAACTCTTCATATATTGTTTTCGAATATTTAACCAATAAAGAGAAAGCAAGCATTGTATAATTGTTTGATACTTCACTCGGCCGCTTTTGTTTCCCAAAGAACAAGGTCAAACTAAATAGAATAACAGGCCTTGGCGACAAGTATAGAGACGTGATGACAGCGAATGGATGGGACTACACGTAAGCCTTGGTTTCCTCGGACTCTGTCGTCAGAAAAATGCGACCGCTATTATACGTGGATGACGTCACTCTACCGGCCACCGCTTCATCGGAACGCTACGTTGACACGAAACTGGAGACCTAGCGAACTCACTCAACTAACTCTGTTGTTGTTTCGGTTTTCGTCTTTGCATGTCAAAAATGGAAAATTTAGGTTCTTCGAGATTTCTCACAAAATCAATTAGCATTTCTTCCTGGGCAAGCGTAAAACAACTCTCGCCTTCCGTCATTTCCTCAAATTTTTAATTTTGGCCAAGCACACACACAACAGACAACAGCAAAAAACGTTGTCATCAGGATTTCCCCAACGCACTCAACAGCAACTCAATCTGGCGGTCGTGTTGAGTTGTCCGGCAACGCTCCCGAGGAAACCACTCTAGCGTAATCAATGTCAATAGTTTGTATGACGTCACTCACTGCACTTGTCCGACCGCTTAAATCTGTTGACGTGAAAGCAAGTAAGTGAAAGTCACATATTGAACCCATTCAAAATTTTCAAGGTTTAAAATTGTCACTGTTGAAAAATTCAGTTCAACGTTGAACCAAATATTGGTGAAAAATTAAGAACTTCTGGCAAATACAAAATAAAATGGTTCAACCGAATATCACATTCTGAAAATAGACCCTCTTTCACTAACAATTGGTTCGACTTCTACTCCAATAGCATGAAAGTTCGGTTCAACTTCTACTAGCTGCAACCGACAATATAACTGTTTACTCAAACGCAGGCGCCATGAGTAGTACTGCTTCTGCTTGAGAATTGACTTGTCCGTGGCCGAATTCAGGCATTAGCCTAGAGATTAAACCATCTCATGAGAGCGGGGGCTCGAATCCCACCTACTGACAGTCATCCTATAAATCGCATCTCTTTACTAAAAATAGTAGAAAAAATTATTAATTCATCACAGATGGGCCCGAGTACACTGGGACAGGCGTGCTCGTTAAATCTTTGTTGTCCAAAGTTCCGATGGCGTTAGCTTACGATGCACGAAATACCGTATTTTTTTCACTTTTCACTATTATTATGCATTGGAAGAACCTTTTTTATGGTTCAACCTTTCACTATAGTTAAGAGTTGGGAAAATCCCGCATATGGTTCAACCTCTCACCATAGTTACGCAATTTGAAAATACCATTTTATGGTTCAGCAGTCTACCAAGTCCTGGTTGCAGCAAATTTGAACCCTATTTTGGTTCAAACTTGAACTATTATTTTTAACAGTGTACTTAACAAGTCAAACCAAAAATAACTCGTTTCATTCTTCCTCACCCTCTAAGTTCCCGCCCTCAGGCATGATTTCTGCGGGATGAGTTTCCGAACAGGGCTCCCCGCTAATCTATGCAAGTCCGGAATAGATTGGCTGTGGGCAGGTGATAAACCACCGCTACCAGGATATTATCGAAATGGCTGATGGTTACCACGGAAATCCTGGGAATCGACTGGGACGAGAGGTTTCTATTATTGTCAACGAGTAAATGGTACGTTTTGAATAAATTAGCTTAATAACTAAGTTCATTTGGTTTGAGACTAAATAATTGGAAATCGTAGACTATTTGGTTCGTTCGATGGTATTTTGCTTCGTAGTGTTAAAGGTATTGGACCAGTTGGTAAAGTATTTGTTGTCTATAATTGAATCGGTGAGTGCAGAAACCACTTTAGTAAAAAAAAAAATCCGAAAACTCGTTTTCAATGAAATAAGCATAGAAATTCAAGATGCGTGTTGGGTGCAAAAACTACGTTAGTCTGTTGAGTAGTTTCGTAAATACAGGACGTTTGTTTCGAGTGTTGAGTGCAGAAGTAGAGGAGGAGTTATTACGTTTTTTTCTCCCTCCTGAAAAATTTGAAATTTGTGACTGACGTTGTGTCTGCACTCACCGATTCAATTTGTACAGATAACCGAACCAAAGGTATAATTTAATTACTATTGTTTGATTCATCATGTGTTTCGTTTTTAAGCGCAAAGTAAATGTCGGGACTGGATGGCTTAGCAAGCTGGCATAATAACACGTAAGGTATTTGAATAAAAACCATCTGATAAAAATAGTAATGCTTTGAAATCACTTAATAACCTTATCTTTACACACTTTAAGTACACTTTATTTCATTGAGTAAAACTGCAACCTTATTACAGCTTTAAATACATCATTCTGATGTGTATTAGCATTATTAAGAATATTTGGAATCAGTAAAACACCACGTCATTTCATTTGAATTATACGATCATTTTAAATAATATGTTAGGGGCATATAAAGAACCATAGTGGTTTCATGTCTTAATGTATTAAAAAGTAAGTAGCTACACTCTTAAGAAGAACGAGCGATTTTAACTTAGTCCCCTTTAACTTCCCCTTTTGGAGTGGATCCATTGTGTGTTAAACCTCCGACATTATCACTCCAAACGAGTGATTTTAACTCAGTCGGAGTAAATATTAACGCCTTTCCAGTGTCGAAAATGCACGTCTCCTACTGGAGTGGATTTCACTCTTTTGTTTTAAGAGGTAGTAAAGCATTGGGTGTCGGTTTCGTCACGTAACTACGATCCCAAATTATGAGGTCCGTCGTTCATTGTTCAAGTCAACGCCTAAGACGACATTGATCAACTAATACTAGCAGTTATGTTGTGCAATACGACATATACTTTATCAGTCGAGTTATTTATAAATGGCATTTTTTTAAAACTGTCAATAAGCTTTTTATGGTTGTTCATTGCTACCGTAAGGTTGTTAACCTAATGTAACAATTTTAGCTAATTTTGTTAACTAGAAAAAACTAGATTAATAAAGTTATGCGGGCGAAAATTCTAACTATATATTGGTTTAACATTATGTCAAGGTTATTGATTCTAAATATAATTGAATGCCAAATTTTGGATCAAACTAAAATTTAGCAGTAAATTTTTTGAGAAGACAGACAATATTAGAAAATGAAAATAATACACTATATATCATTTGGTTAGCCTTGAGATTAAATTTTTTGACACAAATCGGGAACGTTTATTTTGTATTTGTCGTGTTTCAAATAATACAACATTCTAAATATATAAAAAAGGAACAACACTGTGAAAAAAAATCTGTAACCATTACAAATTTTTCTTTTGTAAAAAACTTTTCTTAGAAAATTTCTAGAAAATAATTACTAAAAATAGTGCTGTAAAAACACATAATATATTTTTGTTAACATTACATGTTTATTCATGTAGATTTACAGGACTATTTTATTCATCCCACACAAGTAATGTGTCTGTAACTATACATACAAGAAAATTGTATGGATACAACCTTTTCCGTGCAGTTGCAAAGAAAACAAAATGTCTGCTTTCCCGTCGTGGAATCAAACCCCGGTCTCCAGCTTGACAGATGGGGGTACTGACCATTACACTACCGAGAAATAGCAGACTGCCGAAACACGGGATCGAACCAGGAACCTTTCGATGTCCAATCTAACGCTCTCCCAACTGTGCTATTTCGGCACACAAATCGTCAGGAAATGAGAAGCGAAATTCATTTGAAACAATCAACTTATAAATCAAGTTATAAATTTAAAATGGCGATTGGTCTTGAATCACGATCGAGGCCAAACTTTAGTGGCGATGCGCGCGACACTTCATGTATAAGAACATGATTGGTTGGAAAAAATTACAAATACTAGAATTTTTTTTGTAACTGCAGAAATGAAGATTTTTGTTCAGAATTACAAAAACCTTTTTTGTAAAATTGGTTATTTCTGTAACGTTACTAAAAAATTTTCTGTATGTTTAAAGAATTTTTTTCTCCGTGAAGGAAGTAGTGTATTATGCCAGTGTATTATGCTAAGAGCATTTGCTTACAAATCCTTAAGATATTCGGTAACATCATATGAAACATGCATTAGGGCTTAAAAGAAAACTCTCCAGTATACCGTTAAATATAATAAAATTTTCAAGCTTAATGAGAATATATTTTTGTATTTATGAAAACGTACTTTTGTTTAAAATTTATAACATTGAGCTGTTACATATCTTTTTATAAATTCCTTTTGTTTGTAAAATATTACTTTGAAAAATAAAAGCAGTCCCGATTTAAATAAATCTATCTTGAGATTACAAATTTCCGTTCTAATCAAATCAAGAATCAATTCGACCATTAAAATTCAATTAAGTTAATCTATGTATCTAGTCAAGTAAATGAGCTTTTTATTTTTTTTTTTTAAGTAAAGAGATAGCAGAAACATATTTTTTTAAACCTTACAATAAGTTTTTGTGAGTCAATGAATTTTATTAAAACTCGATCTTTTATATTTAGAAATACAAAGCTAAAAAAATTAACTTCTTAGAACAAGATAAGCTCTTTTAAATTATCTAAGGAATATTAAATGCAAATTAATTCGCTATTGATTTACAGAGTTACCTTTTAACATTGAGAAAATACTAATAACTATTATTTTTCCAATGAATAAAAAGTATTATAGTTATTTTTACCCTCATGTTCAAAATTATGGTTTCATAGTTTTTCCTGATATTTTGAAATGTCTTAAACAGGTCACAAAAAGAGTGTAGTTGCAAAACTTACACTCATAAGCATACTTACATTCTAAACGTACTAAACTTAATCTTTAAACTTACTCTACTTAGATTCTAAACTTAATCTACTTACATTCTAAACTTACTAAACTTAATATTTAAACTTTATCTAATTGCATTCTAAACTAAGAAATAGGATTAGGTCAGTTCATTTGTGACTACATATAATTAAATTTCTTCTTCTTCTTCGCTGACACTACAGCCTGTTACAGGCCAAGGCCGTCTCTCCAAGTCTTCTCCATCTGACTCTGTCCCCCACAATGGCCCTCCATCGGTTAACTCCTAACACCTTGAGGTCTCTTTGAACCACATCCAACCATCTAGTTGGAGGTCTTCCTCTGCGCCGTTTTCCTTCTATCTTTGAGAAAGTTACTTTTTTAGCGGGGAAGCTGTCTTCGTATCGAAACACATGTCCCAACCACCTAATGCGCGACGCCTTTACCACCTTTAAAATGTCAGGTTCACCATACTTTTTGTATATTTCGTGGTTGTAGGCAATTCTCCAAACACCGTCTTGTTTAACTGGTCCAAAAATCTTTCTTAGGATTTTTCTTTCAAAAATAGATAAAAAATCTTCTTCTGCCCTGTTCAAAGCCCAACATTCACTGCCATACAGGACCACAGGTCTTATCATGGTTTTATATAGGTTTACTTTTGTTTTAGTGTTAATGTATTCTGATTTCAGTTGGCTTTTAATTCCATAGAAACATCTATTAGCCATTGCTAGTCTGCTTTTAATTTCGAGCTTTAAATAATTGAATTTACTATTATATAAAAAGTCGCCAATGATGAAAGGATGAGACCCTGTACCTTAGTTATACTTTGCAGAATGTGAGTTTTGCAGCTAAACCCATAGCTCTTTGTAATTTTATCAAATAACAACTTTTTTAAAACCATATTTCGTCTTCTTACGATAGTTTTTTTTGCAGAAAATTTAATTTAATTGGTTTTCATTTGTCTCATTTTAAATTTTCCCGAAATATTTAAATTAAAGTTTAAGCCCCAACATTAAAAAAAGAAGGATTACCAAATCAAATTAAGACTCAAACAAATAAAAGTATTTTTTCCGTATGTATAAAAAATCACCAAAAAAATATTAACAGTTAAAAAAAAACACGAAATGACACTACTGAAATACTATATAAATAAAAAAAAAGGAAACTCAAAACCACCATCTATATTTTTCTTTTTAACGTGATTTTCTCTTTTAAAAAAATCGTAAAATAGTAGCGAACTACCCACCCGTGAAGAAGCATGACCCCCCCCCCCTTTCTCTCGTGAAATATGTGCCCCGATACCTCTGCCACGAATCGAACTTGACACAATCCGATGTCCAATAAGAAGCCACTACTGACCCACGTCGAGATAGCTGGACAATGTTTCCCAGAAAGGGTTCATGTGTTTGTTTGAATTAAGGTAGGCGAGTACCAAAAATTCTAAAAATTTTACTATTACTTTAATCTTTTCCAAATTTGGCATAGTGATTTCAAAAAAAATGAACAATGCTTTTCGGGCAATTTTTTTATTTAAATATAATTGATTTATTTTAAACGGCGTTTTTCAACTAAAAAAAGGGGTTTACGCTAACACTTCTAGCATAAAAAGTTTTACATTAATTTACCTGAAATGATTTCAATATATATCTGTGCCATGAACCTCTAACACCTGGTGTAAATATACAAGGTTTTTTTTAAATGTCCAAGTGTAAGTTAATCGAAAAAAATCTTTTTTGTGTGGTTAATTTATAAAATTTTTCTTAATAACTTCTTTTCTTGTAATTTGTATGTAACTCTAGAGGGTCATTTCATGTATCAGTTCAAAACGAAGAATTTAACGCGTAATTAATGTTTATAGGATGAAAATTCAATGGGGTACACTTGTTAGCGTAAACCTCTTTTTTTTTTGTAGAAGAACATGGTTAAAAATAAATGAATTATATTTGAATAAAAAAAAATGCCTAAAGAGTATTATTCATTATATTTGAAATCACTATGCCAAATTTAGAAAAGATTAAAGTAATAGTAAAAATTTTAGAATTTTGGGTATTCGCCTACCTTTACATCGCAGTGGAGATAGGGGTTGGTTGTGTTTAAGCTCTGTTAATAGGCTAGAAATAGGCAGTCAAAAAACGTTAATTTGTGATTACGCAAGGACTACTGGTTACCAGCCTTGCAATTTTGAACTGTCAAGTTGACGAGCCCATATATCTATATCATGCCCTGTTACAAGAGTTAATATGGTAATAAACATTGTTACAAGTTTCACTCTTAAAACAAACGAACGATTTTAACTCAGTCTGAGTTAATTTTCACTCATTCCAGTGTCGAAAATGCACTTCCCTTATAGGAGTGGATTTCACTTCTTTGTTAAGTTAAACATCCGACAGGATCACTCCAAACGAGTGATTTTAACTCCGTCTAGGTTAATTTTAACTCAATCTGAGTTAATTTTCACTCATTTCCAGTGTCGAAAATGCACTTCTCCTATAGGAGTGGATTTCGCTCAATCTTTTGTTTTAAGAGTGTGCTGTCAATTGAAGTTACGCTTAAACGTAATGTAACATTCCCTATTCAAAGTACGACACTACTGTAATATTCGCATGCCCCGTCTCCGTTGTTTTCACTGCACATATTGTCATCTTTACTTTATACCCCAATAGATGGCACTGTCGTCACCCTGGGATATTAGAAGCCCAAGAGCGGAGCGGGAACACCATACGATATGAAGAGTATCCCGCAGTTGGAATCGTTTGATAAGGGGAGTTCTGAGAGTGAGAATTCGAACACTTCGAGTTGAGATGTCGCTTCTTTGTGGAAACACGTGTTTTTTCGTCTGCCTGTTTCTCCTTTTTGACAGCTGCTCCACGCAAGGTGAGGAGTTTAGTTCTAAAAATCTTTTTTTAAAAAAATTTATTCGCTTTAATTTTTTAATGGTTTATAAATAATGCGCTTTTAAGTGATAATATACATTGCAATGATATTGCGGGTTATAATAAATATGCATATTGCGTTTTGTTAGGTCTGTAAAATATAATACAAGAATTTTGTACTGACGACAGGTTGAAATTAGATACCTCAAATTTACTGAAGAGGGAAAGGCCCACACGACTTTATAATATGTAATAATTATTAAATAATTAAAGTTTAGTTATAATTTAAAGAGTACAAAATGCTTTGAATATTTTATTAACTAGAAATATTGCAAACACAATATTATTTATCATTATAATTTAATAATAAAAAAATAATAAAATCAAAAATAATAATGATAAAATCGAAAATTAATATAACGAATTGCCATAATGAAAGTAAGCGAAGAAGTAGGATTAAAAATACTCAGTATTTCACTGTAGGGATTTTTAAATAAATTTTTGGTTGATAAAATTATATAATATTAAAATTTTGTTGATTCATAATAATTTTTGTTCGATAGTTTTTTTTAAAGTCTACTTAATATAGGAAACTTTTTTTTTACTACCGATAAAATATGTATAGATTTTAAATTGCATTGGCAGTGAAAAATAATTTCTGGCAATGCTGGATTTGGGAATATCAGAAAAATTGTCAGAGACATCATAGAAGAAATACCGAGCAGTAGTCGAGACATTATGTGCACTGGAAACTGCGGCGAAAAATACTCTTTGACCGTCAATGAAAAAATAAAACTTAGTTCATGACTGTGAAAAACGAAGTACCTGATCTGTTGTTATTGAAAATAAACAATTTCGCCAATGAAAAATTAGATAAGTTTAAATACTTAGTAGGGAATATCAATAATGACATCAGCAACCAGTTTAGAACGAAACACTTAAGCATATAAATAAAAAAATATAGCTTATAAGACATTAATAGAAACCAGTCGTATTATATAATAGAAAATATCTGACTTTCAATAAGACAAAGTGAAAAAACAATAAACATTTTTAATGAAAAATTTCAAGAAGTTTTTTTTTGTATCATTAACAAAAGACGGAATCTTGAGAATTAGATACAATTGAGGAATTATTATCACAAGAAAGATGTCTAAAAAATGTAGAGGAGTATCTAGGGATCTCTGGTGTTAATTTATGGAGAGTAATAGCATTAGGTAGGTCAAGATGGTTTAAACTGACAAGGAAAGCCTTGGGCTTGTAGTGTCGAGGAAGGCGAAGAAAAAAAGTACGCGCGTTACAATTGAATTACTAAACGCGCTATATAATTTAAGTTCCACTTAAAAAGTAAACCCACATATATATGAGGAGCATTTTTAGACACCTTCCATTTTTTTCAAAAATTCGAAACAATAAAAAAAGGAAAATGATGTATTGAATTGCTGTCTATATATTAGTCCATTCCCGCCTTTCCAATTTCTCTTCGATCCGTCAGATCCTGATAAATTCTTTTTCAGACAGGTATGGCAACATATATTTTTCTTTCATACTTCTTGAGTCCGTCGGTCAGTGCATCCTATGGATATCTCCCTACCTGTCTGTCGACGGTGTGCTCATTAAAAAAACCCTTAAAAACGATTTTTTTTTGTTTATCTGAATGGCTGTTGCCACCTCAACAATGGCATGTAAGAACACTCTCAGAAATAACACTTTCATTTTTGAAGTGTTATTAATGAATCCTCAAACCTCATTTCGTTAATTTTGAGGATTGTTTCTTCAAACTATCACGTGACTTTTGAGTAAACGCCAAACCTCACTTTTACGATCGTGATTTGGCGATTCTGTATCTTGATTTTGAGGAAACTGAATCTCATTGTTGTACTCACATGCTCAAAAATGACGAAATATTTCTTTAGATTAGAGTCCAGTGGTTCTCAACGGGGGCGCTACCGCCCCCAAGGGGGCGGTTGGAGGATGGTAGGGGGCGGTGGGTAGGTTTTGGGCGGTAGGGGGGCGGTGGATATGTCTTAGGCGGTAGGGGGGGGCATATTTTGGAAATTCAAACTTAATTTAAAAGTCCCAAAAGAAAATTACGATTGATTCCCCGATTATCATTGTTAGGACTATCATACAAGCCCCGCTCTCTCTGTAACTCACTTGTTGTCCATGCCATCTTCAGTGCTACGTGTCATGTAATGCATTTTGTTTACCCAAATCGTGTATTCTTGTTCTTGTTATTAAAATGTTCGTTTGTACTTGTAATGTTCTTGTTTACTCATCTCGTGTGTTCTTGTTATAAAAATGTGACAATAACAAAAAATTTAATCACTTGCCTCTACATACCGACGTTCGCTGGCTCTCCAAAAGTGCCTGCCTCAAAGGTTCTGGGTTCTTTTCGACTCTGTACTCAAATTTCTCGAAAAGAAAGACGTAGTTTTTAAGAGAGACTGCTGCAGTTTAAGATGAATATTGCTTATACGACGGATTTATTTGCGAAATTTAATTTTGTGAGTTTGCAACATAAAGATGAAGATCCGACTTTAAGCACCACAAAATCTGTCGTTTCTGCTTAAAATAACTCTTTTTATGGCAGCAGAATTTTGGTAGAAATGAATTTAGCATTTCCCAATATTAAATGAGCTTGCGCTACGCGTTACATTACGGCAATGAAATACCCTTTGATGAAAAACTTGTTTACAGTCAACACTTTGAGTATTTGCACGCTGATTTTTCTTAGCGTTTTGTTAAGGATATTTTGACAATGAAAATATCCCATTGTATCTAGAATCCATTTATGAATATCGAAAAAGCAGAGATCGATATTTCGGAGGAATTGATAGAACTCTCAACAAATGAAGCTATGAATGCCAACTTTCATAATGATCATCTCACAGAATTTTGGCTTCAAACTAATATCAGTTGCTGCTATCCATGAATGTGGTCCATTGTGAAGAAATGCTTGATTGCCTTTAATTTTTCTTACCTTTTTAAGCGAAAATCCAGTGCTGTTACTGAACTAATTTCAGATAAAAGATGTCTACCCCAAATCGTAGAATGAGGGGAAATGCGGCAATTATTCAATTATCCAATTCAGTGTGCATACTTTTAAGACATGAAAGCCCATTTAAAGATTTTTTTTTGCATTTCATTTTTATTTTTAAAAAGTAATTTTATCCTCAAATAAATTTAGTGGGAAAAAATCACTAACAAGTTTTGCCTTTTATAACTCGTAATCTTTTTCCACATACCTAAGAAAATTACAAGATTTTCACAAATGGGTGGTGAACTTTTTTTCAATCCTTAGGGGGGCCGTAGCTTTTAAAAGGTTGAGAACCACTCTATTAGACGATTAGACGACATTCAAATCCTCATAAAAATGACGATTCAAATTTCCTCACTTTGAGGAAAGTAAAACTCGGAGCATTTGCCAGTAACGGAATCGTCAAAATTAAGGAAATTATCGTCGTTTTTGAGCATTCATTTTTGAGAGTGAACGCTTTATTTAAAATGAATATTTGAAGGAAATTTTTTCTTTGTGATATCCCTTTCCGACCGAGCTGTTGTGATCGTGCGGGTATAAAAGATATTGTTCAAGCATTTCAAAAATATTAATACCGAAGCAGATGACTTGTACCATTCGTTATTTGTATAAAAATGACTTTGTTTGTAAAGAGTTGCTGCTATTGATGCTGTTTAGGGATTTTTTTAAAAAAAGAACTCGTAGTCTCATAAACTTAAACCAGCGCCGTCTGATGGCCTGTATTAAAGGGATAGAAATCAGTTTAGAATAACGTCATAATATTTAGCACAATATGATTCTTTGGTGGCTCTCTGCTTATTGAGAAAAAGGCACTTATAGTTCCCTTTTTTGGCTACTTACTTTTTTTGATTCGAATGAATTAAAAAAAGAATTGAAAGTAGGTATTGACATCGTGGTTATTTCGATCCCTTCTTCCATTTTCTTCCTAATTCTGTTATAGCCGACTTTTCAAAAATTCTTTTTTTATTAGAGAGGTACGACACCAGATACTTAAATTGTATATTGTGTGTCTGTCAGACTGTAACCTTTTCTGACAACCTATTCTGCATCAGACGCTTTGTTTTAACTAAGTTCTATCCACCCGTTTTTAATTTTTTTTAAATAATGGTATGACACTTTAGAGACCTATCTTTTATGCTTTATGTACATTTTGTGTGTATAAAAAATTGTGTGGCATAAAAAATATTTTTAGAAATGTAGTTCATCAGACACTAATAAAATAACAACGTAAGGGATTTCAACAAAATAATAACTTATCAAAAAAGTAGAGGATATCGATGGCTTAAAAAGGGGTAATAGTTCATTTCAAAAATATTTGTTTATGTATAAACAAAACTGGTAAATAATTTATTTAAGCTTATTACACTTTTTGAGAATAATTGTATGCTTGGTTATTAAATAAGTCACCTATTTTATTTAGTAATGGAATCGCATTACCCGTTCAGGGTAATAGTTTATAAATTAAATTAGGAATTATTTACTTTTCAGTTCATTACTTAAAAAAATACTTTTACTTTGGAAGAGAATTAATTATAATTGCAAGCAATTAAGTGATCACAAAATAATTTTTTATGATAAATTGATTGTACCATAACAGTAAAAAATAATTGTTTTTTTCCTTTTAAAACACAGTTTGAGTTAGATATTCAAATAATGGTAAAAAAAAGATTAATTAAATGAAAAAAATTAAATTATGAGCTTTGAATTATTCCTTTTTAAAAGATTTTTTTTAGCGAAAATTGAAATGATATAAATATTTGTATTTTTAGATCGTTTTTATTTTTGCTAAAAGGTCTCTAAAAAGCTGATGAAGTCAAATTTAGTAAAAAAAATAAATCTAACGTTACCTAGTTGGTAAGCTTAAATAGTTTTTTTTTCGTTTTTATGTGGTCATGTTTTTTAAATGACGCGTACATTCAATTCAATTTCTAGTTTTTTTATTGCTCCTATTAAAATTTATTTTCTAGTTTTTTTATTGCTCCTATCATACTTTATTTTTTAATCATTTTTTACTTACCATTATTTCGGTACTAAGCATGTATATATAAGCCAACTTTTAGGACTAAAAAAATCAAATTTGCTTTTAAATTACAAAAAAATTTTCTTTTTTTCTTTTGGATTGTTGTTGTTGATAATTTCTTTGTGGTCTGACGGAATCAGATTAGATCAATAAATCCGTTGACATTTAGGAAGTTTGAAACCACAAAAGGGGAGAAGAATGTATGTCATCTCAGTCCAGTCCTGAGCAGTTTAGGATATGTTCTGGTGATGCCTGGCTTTTCTGGTATACTTAGGGCAAAGAAGGGAAGATCTTTTGATTAGCAGAAAAAATTAGACTTTTCAGGTGTCCACTGACTAGTCTGGACAAGTAGGTGTTGGTCTGTCTGTCACCAGGAAGAGAAAGAGAGAGTCCTGGTCTTTTTGCTTTGTAATAGCAGTGAGTAGGAGGTTGGAGCCAGTTTTGTTTGTTTTCAGTCTTTTGCCTTGCGAATAATTCAAGGTATGTGAGCTCTGAGGTGGGGGGGACTGAGTTGTCTGGTTCCTGCTTTGATAGAATGTCTGCCAACTCATTGCCGTAGATGTCGCTTGATGGGATGGGATTCATTGGAAGTGGACATCACGCTGTTGGGAAAGGTGTACACTCTTAAAACGAACGAGCGATTTTAACTCAGTCTGAGTTAATTTTCACTCCTCCAGTCTGGAAAATGCACTTCCCCGGAAAGAGTGGATACTTTGTGTGTTAAACCTCCGACAGGATAACTCCAAACGAGTGATTTTAACTCAGCCTGAGTTAATATTCATTCCTTTCCAGTGTCGAAAATGCACTTCTCCTACTGGAGTGGATTTCACTCTTTTGTTTTAAGAGTGTACACTCTTAAAACAAACGAGCGATTTTAACTCAGTATGAGTAGATTTTCTCTCCTTTCCAGTGTCGAAAATGCACATCTCCTATAGGAGTGGATTTCACTCCTTTGTTTTGCTAAACCTCCGACAGGATCACTCCAAACGAGTGATTTTAACTCAGTCTGAGTTAATTTTCACTCCTTTCCAGTGTCGAAAATGCACTTCTCCTATAGGAGTGGATTTCACTCCTTTGTTTTACAAGTGTATAACTTTTGCAAGATCGAATAACTGGTTTTATCTCCAATGAGAGCCAGATTTTTTAATTGTTAAATCGAACTGCGGCTGTCTGCTAGAATCCAAGTACTTCCATAGTTCCTTTCACTTGTGATTGTCTGTAGTTCTTTGTCAATTGCAATAAGCTAGCTTCGAAAAACATTGGATTGTTTAATTCCCAACCAAAATGTAAAGTAAACAACATATTTCATGTTGATTTGATAAAATTACGAACAGATGAAACTATTATCTGGTTAAAACTAATGACGTTTCTGCTTTTAAGATTATCTACATGAAAGACAAAAAAAAATATCGTGTTGGTATTCTCCAGCTCTCAGAAATCAAGTTGATTCATTGGGGAATTTCATCGCTCCTAGCAGATGTTCTGACTTTTATTAACGCTAAAACGTTTTGAAATAGTACTCTTCCAGGTTGAAAAAAACCCGAAATGCTTGAATATTTTATATTATAATGTGTTCGCATATTTCATTGACTTTGATATCGTTAATGTTTTTACGAGAGTTTAAATGAGTATAAATTATTGTTTTTAATGTGTAATGCATGCGTTATTCATAAATAATGGACTTTTTCTCGATACGTCGGATAGTTTAGTGTTATTTTTTTTTCTCCAACGGGGCTGTTTTATCGAAAGCCTATTCATTGCAGACTTTGCATATACCCAAGAAATGAGAGAAATTATTTTTGGCACTATCTAGGCGCTACCAATTTTGACGCTCAAACTATAAAGAATCTGAGCTCTCTGTGGATGTTAATGTATACCGATACTTAATTTTGCCCAGAGAACCGAAGCCATATTAATAATCAAAGGATCTTTTACATGCCACATAATCATATGGCATGCCTGCCTACGACTTTCCCGTCCAGAGAATCTGCGACTCATCATTGGCTCGAACCCGCAAACTTAGGCTTATGAAGCGGACACGTAATACCTCTCAGCCACTGAGTTGCTTTAGTGTTATGAATTAGCTTTTACCTATGAATTTCCTATTAAAATCACACAATTCATTTTGACAGAGTGCTTAGATCTAAAATTGTTGTGATAACAATTCCACTCATTCGTTGGTTATCTGATTTTAGTTTTCTATAATCTATGTCTACACTACGACAATAAAAATGACAAGAAATTGCGTGCGCATGGAAATGAATATACAATTTGGCCTGGCATGCGCGCGCACCTACCTCGAATGGTACAAATTGTATATACATGTCCATGCGCGCGCAATTTCTTGTCATTTTTATTGTCGTAGTGTGGACATATCATTACATAAACCCTAGACTATCGTAAGTTCAATTGACTGATTGAGTGTAGTTGCAAAGCTCATATTCTTCAAAGTACAGGGTGTCCGTACAAGAATGTCCGAGTTTCAAATTGTAAAAGTATCAGCTGTAATCGTTCGACATTTGTGGTTGAAGGTGACGAATAAAGAATAACTCCAACAGTTTCAGATAATCGCATGTTCCTGTACCGCTACATCGTTTTAACAGTTGCAGTGTCATCTATTCATTACTTGCTTCCATTACTCCGGACTTGCTGCAGACAGTAGGGTTAGGTTAGTTTTGAATTATCGGCACTAGAGCTTCACGAGGGCTATTGGCGACGGGCGTCGTATTTTGGAACCACAGTCAGCAGACAGTAGGGAAGAATTGCACATTCGTTTGGATGCGTGCCGTATCACTGAAGGAGAACACATTGAGCACTTATAGGAAAAACTAGGTTAGTTTTCCTTCAATTTTATGTATGATTTGTTATGTTTAGTATAAAATAAAAACTCCTGTAATATACCATTAAAACTCGGACATTCTCTTACGGGCACCACGTATAAACCAAAAGAGATAAAGGGCCGGCCTCTTCATTGGCGACTTTTGACAATGCTTAATTCCTTTGGACGAAATCGCTAATAAAGGGGCCGGCCCATATATCTTACTTATACTTTGAAAAGCATGAGTTTTGCAAATACATCTTCCAATTATGAGCACACAGTATAGTGTGCAATCACATAATAGATGAGGTAGGGGTAGGTCCATATATATTCCGGCTTGTGTGTTTGATCAGAGACCCTCTTATACACGATAGCCTTCATCAATTAAGAGAGACACAGAAAGAATTTTTACTGTCACAGAGAAAGGAAAATAAACCCACGGCGAAGGCGGTAATCGAACCCGCACCTGTTACAGCGCTCATACTGCTGGTGTAATGGTCCAAATCACTCGACCATCCGGACCCCCATAATAGGTAAAAAGCGGAGAATTGGGGTGTTTATTTCATAAGTGTATATAATTAAAAATACAATACTAAAGTAGGTTATAAATAAAATAAAGTGATGAAAATTCGACTTTCACTACGCTGTTTTATAAGAAATGTTTAGGAAAAGTATACGTTAACATTACATTAAAATCACAAAAATATATTTATATTGAAATTAATTATTTTGCCAATAACTGGAAAGGAATGTTTCGTTTCCTTTTTATGATTAATTTCTTGAAAAAGTGTTGATTAATAGGATGAGATTTTTAAAAAGCTAATATTGATGATTGTACAGTGATTTGACGTGCCCTAAATTTGCTGTTGATAAAAAGTGGTGCCTAAAAGTAGAAAGAAAATGAAAAATCTAGATATTATTGGAATATGGTTTTAATCTTTATATTTTATAAATATATATTTAAACATAGAGCACCCCTCAAAGTTAAATCTGTTACAAGTTATACAATGCATGGCATTGTTATTAAATAATCTTCACTAAACTGTATTAATTGTTATTAAATAATATTCATTTAACTGTATTAATAAAAACATTTAAATTAATTTTTTGATATAGATTTTGAAGATGAAGTTATGCATTAAGATTACAAAACGAATTGCTTACATTAAAAAAAGTACTTATAATCAATAATCCAATGTAACAACATTTTAAGTATGAATCTGCTTAAAAAACAATGTTATACTTTCAATAATCATACCGAATAAAAAAGGTTTTCTTTTGAAAGAGTAAAGACAGTTATACGCAGCTAAGGAAGCAATTGGACATAATATAAAGAAAAGTTTAATTAGAAATATCCCTCCTAAAATCGAAACATTATAACCTTCATCTAATGAATTATTTTAATTACATTTACTCGTTTATGCATAATTATTTTGAAACAAATTACAACTTTCTTCTAACAATTTTTAAAAATAGTAATTGATTTTTAATATTTGACATGGAAGGGCTTTTTGAATTGTACTTACATACGTTTGATAAACATAAAAACTAGCTTAGAAACTGCATGTTACCGAAATTAAAAATTAAGCTGTAAACGGAGTAATACGTTGGGGTTTAAACATTTTATATGCGTAAAATTTTATGTTAAACAATTAGCAATTAAATATTTAACTAAATAAAACTGTACTCGATCATGTTTGCTAGGATTAAAACCTTTTTTTAGGTTTTGAGGTAAGTGCTTTCATAAACTGAATAAATATTTGATTAGAGTTATTTTGATAAAGTCTTTTGCATTTTACATATGTTTGAATTAATTAATTAAATCAAAGGACACTTAAAATTTATTATTTTTAGTGGAATTTCATGAGAAAATTTGGTATTTATTTTTTTGTGTACATAAAGTTTTATTTAGATAAATCCTCTATATACAGGGCTTAAACTGCCCCAAATTGTTCAAACACGTAAAAACTTTCAAAATAACTTATTCCGTTGCCTTAAGGAATAAAACTTTTAAGTTTCTGAAGTGTTTGGAAATAACAAGAGGATTTCGCTACATTTTTAGAGTTCTACTTAAGCTCTATGAGAGCCAATTTAAAACACAAAAAATGTTCCAAAAAATGTTTATACATTAAAATAAGAAATAACTCACTTTTATTCTAAACATTAAATTAATAACCGTTTTAAATGTATCAAATGTAAAAATTCGAAATGTAAGTCAACTTTACGCTTTTGAATTGAATATTTTAGATTAAAAAATACGATAAATAAACCGAATTTCTTAGCAAATAGAATCAATATTTAAACAGTTTTAAAACACATATTAAGATAAGTGTAAAGAGTATAAATATAAATATCGCTATATTCTTGTGAGTTAAAAGTTTTTTAATATATTTTTATTGAAGAACTTTTTCTCGAAAATAAGGCATTTACTAGTTTCATTGAAATAATTAATCTAATTATTTTATTAAATAAAACAATTTTAGAGATATATTTTCGTAATATTTGTTAACGTTAAGGTTTTATTTCATTAATTCAGAAAATACAAGAAAGGAATGCTATTAAATATGTCCAAATAAAGATTTAGGATTACAAAATAAGCAATTTTGTAAGCAAAAATAGTAAAAAAAAAAACCTTATCTTGTTTGCGAAATATAATATACCAGAAAATACAGTTAGATTATACTAAAATGTAAATATATGGATTTTATAGACATTCGTGTATTAAAGATAAAAATACCTGAGTTTCATACAAGTACAAATGTATTAAGAACATAATCCTGTTAATCTTGGAAAGCTTTCCAATCATTTGGAAAGAAACTAAAAGAATAGGAAAATACTTGAGGATTACTAACCATCAGTGAAAAAAGAGAAAATCTTTGTGTGGCAGAAAAAATATCTTACTTTGAGTTAATTCAAATATTTGTAACGAGAATTCACTCACAGCAGTAAGTAATTTATTAAAAAACTTTTTGAAACAGTTTTACTACAGCAAAGTGAAAATTATCTGATACGCATTGTGAATTTGTCAAGTACTTAGAAGAAAACGTAAAATATTTAATTAACTTAAAAAACACCTGGTTCAGTAGTGAACGGAGTTTAATTTCTTTTTTTTTGTTTACAATTATTACTTAAAATGCTTTGTAATATTAATTATACAATAAGAATTTTTTTTAAATAATTAAACTTCTGAAATATGTCTAAAATAAAAAAATAAAAAAATGCAGTTCTTAAAAAATTAAATACATAAAATTTGCAAAAATATCAATACATCAAGTTTCATCAATGAATAGCCAAATAAACTATGAATAATCAATTTTAAATTATTGTTTCAAATTTAAATAAAATAAAAATAGCTATAAAAATTAAATATCATTAGAATTTAGTCCTAAAATAAAATATTATATTCTTTTCTTTATCAATTAGAGACAAAATAACTAAACTTTAGTAATGAAAAATAATTCAAAACTAGAACTAAATTTGAATGCATTACACCTTAAAAATTCTTCCGTTAATAACAACTAACTTTATGGAAAAGCCCATGATTTGATTGGAATCAATGCAATAAATCTTAACCCATGACTTAAAACTTCGTGACGAAACTCACAAAATCTTTCTAAAACCTCTTTCATCTCTGCACACCCGCTTTGATAGATTTGAATAGATTTCGAATACAGCGCGATGGCATTTATTCATGATAGTTTGCCCGTGTTTGCTGATTCGTAATCTATTTCAATACGAGTACGGCCTCGCTTCGAAGTGTTAGGTCCATGCGCAACGATTCCTCTCTGTTATACGCCACGTTTAGAATGTTATTAATAAATTAGTTTGCAAGTTCGAACGATTTATGAAATTTGTCATTCTAGAAAGGTCGAATACGATGATTAGACATGGCTCTCCATTTCACTTTGGATTTATAGGAGTGATTATTTTGAAGGGATATTTCCATATTACCTTAAATCACGTGTAAATAAACGGAATTAAAACAATAATTATTTGCTTGTAGGAATATGTAATAACTAGTAATCCCGTCACTTTTTTTTTTTTTACAAAAATGTTCCTCGTATGGATGTTTTGCCGATTTGAGTTTCATTCGTTTTATATAAAAAATTAATTATATTATTATTATAAATTATTATAAATTAGTTTGCAAGTTCGAACGATTTATGAAATTTGTCATTCTAGAAAGGTCGAATACGATGATTAGACATGGCTCTCCATTTCACTTTGGATTTATAGGAATGATTATTTTGAAGGGATATTTCCATATTAGCTTATAATCATGAGTAAATAAACGGAATTAAAACAATAATTATTTGCTTGTGGGAATGTGTTACCAATAGTAATCATGTCACTTTATTTACAAAAATGTTCCCCGTACCGATGTTTTGCCGATTTCAGTTTCATTCGTTTATGCAAAGCTCTAGCAGTTTGAATACTCTAATTCTTTAAACAAGTAATTTTTCAGATATGCCTTAAGCAAATTCATAGGATGATATTATGCATGTTTCAACGTTTAAACTCTTAAGATTAGGATGAGATCTGTCTTAGGATTAGGATATTTCTAAGTATATACATGTTTCTTCTTAGTTTAAATTGAATTTAAAAAGGGATTCTGTGTTGTGTGTTTCAAAATTTAATCATAATATATTCATATAATTTGAAGTGTATAGATTTATGCTAAAATACTTTTGTTAAAATTATTTAGGATTTTTTTTAATATTTATACTCATGGGACCATGTGATATCTGCTTTTAATGTTCAACCCTTTAAGGCCCAGGTAATTTTACATCAACTTGTATTTGTTTTTCATATACTAATTATCAATTGTGATCATCATTTAAAGGCTAGCTTGCTTTGCATTCGAATTATAATTTCTAACCATTCGATACAAATGCGAAATATAATTTAGTCCCGTGTTTGGTAGTTAAAATTTAATCAAGTCCAAATCGTAGATGTTCAGTAAACAAGAAAATACCTGCACAAAATAATATGGAAATATTTTTTAAATTTATATTTCATTTAAAAAATTTAATGGGTTGCTAAAATCTCGGTATTACAATTCGTTGGATTCAAAAGCAAAACGTCACATTGCTTATTTAAATGTCCGACACAGAGATTAACTTTTACTCCTATAAACCTCTTAACTATCTCCTTGCAATATAATCCTGATACATTTTAATGATCTGAAATATAATTTAAGCCTCGTGTTTGTATGTTAAAACTTTAGTAAGTCTAACAAACAACCAAAGAAGAAAATACTTGCCCAAAAATAATGTGGAACTATTTTGAATTTATAATTCATTAAAAATTTAACAAGACACCAACAACTCGGTTTTATACTTCTTTTAGTTCCCCAACAACATAAGGCTAAATTGCTTGTTTAAATATCCGATACAGAAACTTTGAAGAGAAACAGAGAAACTTTTATTCTTATAAGCCTCTCAACTATCTCCTTGCAATTTAATCCTGATACATTTCACCCTGTAACCAAAAGTATCTCTTTAACTTCCATATAAATGATCAGGGCTAACAACCTATAAATAGTGGACAACCTTCGTTCGAAATGTGAACCACCATCCACTCTGTCTTCTCACCTTTCGACTAAACCTACTCATTACCCCAATCAAGGCCGCACCAGAGGAGTCTTTGAAATCAGCTTCGACCATCGCACTGACAGCGCAGAGAATTATTGTTCGGCTTCTCATTTCCCTAATTAATGATTTGGAGACATGTAAAAACCTGTATTTAGGATTCAGAGCAGTAGAACCCCAGGTTTAGATGCGGATCCTACTATCGGTTCGTGTGTATTCTTATCAGACAACATTTTGACTCGTAGTTTATGATAGTACAATGCATAATTATGCTGGATTTTGGAAAGTGAGTTTTAATACTTCTTTAGTCTTTTTTCTTTTGACATTTTGAAGAACATGTAAGTCATAATTTTTTTAATATACAATATGTAGTATAGGAAGAAGACATTTTTAAGGAAAATCGTTGATCAGTGATTCATTTTTAATAAATTATTAACAATTATTACAATTAAATAAATTATTATATGAACGAAGTTATTGTTCAAAAGTTTCTAAATGCATTAAACTTATCCCAAATAAGAGCTCAAATTAGAAAAACTTAAAAATGATACATTTATCGTATATCTCTGGAATAGAAAGTACAATGTCTAGAACGACGATAGATAATCAAGAAATGTAATAATGTTGGGTAGCTGCAGAATAGGAAAAATATTTAGAGACTTTCGTAATAATTTAAAGGCCCTCATGTGGCTCCATTGCGACAATAATTCAAACTAACCTAACCTAACGGTTTCAATTTAATACCATTCATTACGATATATTGTATGACTCTTGCCCTGTTTTTCCCTAAAGTTAATGAAAAATTTAAAGTTTATTTTATTAACACGTTCTTTAACCCAAACCAAATTTGCCAACCAAACCAAATTTGTAAGTACCATTAACACATTCATTTCCAAATCAACACTTTAACTTTATGTTTTTAAAATTCGTTTTTCATGTCGCTGAATTTGTCGTACATAAATTGTCTACAATATAGTCTTCATTTTTCTTGAATTTTGTTTATTGGGATAACCATATAAAACATGTTTATTGAAACCTTGCTTTTAAACACCTTTGGCAGAAAATGGGTTAGGACAATAGCATCATTTTTGTCAAGCACTCTATTGCTCATCAATCCTTTTCTTCGCTTCGATTTTTCCACAAAACCTCATCTGCGATAAACATGAGAAGATTTATGAATTCGGTTTTTTAGTAGGAATATTGTTTCAATTTAGCCAAATAACTTTATTTTTTATATCTCTTCCACATCATTCATGGCAAAAAATAACTTTGTAACTGCTTTCTTCTACCTGGGATAGTTGCAATACTGATGCAATACTAAATTAATGACACACTTCCCAAATACACAAAAAGAATTAAAAACTGATTAGGCTTAAATAAAAAAATTTCCCTTTCAAAAACTGTCGCAATACTGTGGACAGAGCTGTTTAAGAAACTGAAAATCTTTCTTGATGGCCATTGAAATAACAAAATCTGTCTAAACTGTAGTGATATCGAATCCTCTGTAGACCACATTTGATGAATCTAGAAGCCAAAGGGTGCAAGTGCAGGTTTTTGGTAATGGAGTTCAGTGTACTAAGTAGATGCTGTGGAGTAAAATATGATGCCGTAAAGGGATACCAGTGAATCACTGTATAGGACTGCAATTGAAAATGGTGTAAGCAGAGCACAACATCCAAAGTCGGCTTCTTCCCTGAGACTATATTAACCTTGTTTTTCTCATTATCACAATGCGTATTCACTTGTACCTCTTGGCTTCTAGGCTCCTCAATTTTCCCTGAAATGCCACAGTGTTCAAGATCTCCTATATTGATCTAGTTCCCTTGCATCAACTTCTTTACTATTAACAGGTTATAGATATAATCGTACACTCTCAGAAATAACACTTTCATTTTTGACGATCCATGAATCCTCAAGCCTCATTTCGTTAATTTTGAGGATTGTTTCGTCAAACTATCACGTGACTTTTAAGTAAACGCGAATCCTCACTTTTACGATCGTGATTTGATGATTCTGTATCCTGATTTTGAGGAAACTGAATCTCATTGTTGTACTCACATGCTCAAAAATTACGAAATATTTCTTTAGATTAGACGACATTCAAATCCTCATAAAAATGACGATTCAAATCCTCATAAAAATGACGATTCAAATCCTCATAAAAATATGACGATTCAAATTTCCTCACTTTGAGGAAACGAAAACTCGGAGCATTTGCCAGTAACGGAATCGTCAAAATTAAGGAAAATTTCGTCGTTTTTGAGCATTCATTTTTAAGAGTGTAACTGCTTTTGCCTTGTCTGATTTCTCAGCAATAACTGCTGGGTACCAAGATAAGAAAAGCAACAACACCCGAAAATAGTGGGACTGGATTTGAGCGACAACAGCGCATCGCTCGAACTCGAGAAGACAGGCCCTCGCTTTAAATGCAGTCGTAATTAATTGACTCTAATTAAAAGTGCCTTGTTCTTTTGTGTGATGTTGGAACATATTGAAGCGGGGGGTGCCGTGAAGATGACAGCGAACAAATCACTAGCTATTGTGGTGTCTTGTTTGGGGATTGCCTCCTTTAGATCAAATGAACGTACTACCTATCTTTATAAAGGTGAAACCTGCATTTTTTTTTGAAAAATAGAGCCATTCACACTCTATTCTTGTTTCAGGTAAATGTCATCGATTTATTAAGGAGCATAATTTTTAGCTTACACCTTTTGTCGTTAATATTCATTTCTATTATCAATAATTTAGTATTATAATTTGTAATTTTGTGAAATTTTTTAAAACTTGTTTTTGCAAATTACTTCGGTCATTTTTCGTTGGACTAATAGTGAAATTTTTCTTAAGTTTTCGGTTTCTTAATAAGATACTTAAATAATTAAAATTTGAAAACAACAGCGGACTATTAAGGTTATGAAAATCCTCTCAGTTGCATTATGTGTGCCTTGAGGAGACGTAAACTGCAGCATCTACATTGATGACCATTGTCGCAAACACTCAATAACTCTCAAAACAAGAAAGTAGCTAAAAGTATACTTGATAATTTCAGAGTAAAAAAAATTTCGTCCAATTCATTATGTGGTTATAGAAGTTTTTTTGCCCACCTTAGATATATGATACCGTCTTATCTTTGTGTAAGGCTTTTTTTAAAGGACTGCATTTTTATATTAAAAACCAGCAGGACATTATAATCGAAAATATACGTGTTTTATATCTTTAAATAACTGGATTATAGCTACCTGCATATCCTTGAGAATAGGTCGAGAATATATTCGGGGCTTATCAAATGCAAACATCGATTTCAAGCATCGATTTAATTCAACATTTAGCTCAACTATCTTGCATAATAATACAATTAACACGTAGGACAGAACAGAGCTCAAACAGTTTAAGAATCTTCTAGTTAAATACTACGGGGGTCCCTCCAGTTGTGATTCCAATAATGGATTAAACACCATCTTATGAATAGTTTTCCATTCATCAGCCATGGATTTCAGACTGAGCTCCAAAACTCACAATTTATGCGATATTATTGAAATCAACACATTGAGCTTAGAGTTTGAATATTAAGTTCAACATAGCGGACTCCCCGAGGCGAGTATAGTAGTTGTATTGAATTACCTTAGGTCCGTATGGAATAGGCATTGCTTGTGTGTTGTTGTAAATAAGAGTTGACATTTTACTGTTTTAAAAGTCCTATTGTTTAGTGTTAATTTTAAAGGTTACCTTAAGCTTTAGTTGTGATTAAACTAACCAGACTTTTAAATAACTTTAATGATATTGGTAAGGAATTTATGTAAAAAAATGAGATCATACTTAAATTTATAAAACACAGGCAAGCGTTTTGTAGTTATCAATTAAACAACTTAATTAAAAACCCCAAATAAATTTGAAAATGTCTTCAGAAACATTTTTCTGCTCATCAAATGAGATTAGTCGATATTTCACTGTTTTGAAAAGGATTATTTAGTGTTAATTTTGAAAGTAACCTAAAATTTTAATAGTCTTAAACGTACTAGATTTCGAAATAACTGTATTGATATTGGTAAGAATTAATAAAAAAGGAGAACATATTTAAATTTACAAGACAAAGGCAAGTGTTTTCAAGTCATCATTTAAAAAAATTAATTAAAAACCCGAAATAGGTTAAGAAATATTTTTTTAAATACTCTTTTACTGAGCAATAAGAGTAGACCTTTTAATGCTTTAAAGATGATATTATTTAATGTTAATTTTGAATGTCGTCTAAAGTTTTAACTGTCCGTAACTTACTAGATTTTGAGATAATTGTATTGATAATGCTTAGGAATTTATGAAAAAATGAAAACATACCTAATTTTAGAAGACACAGACAAGGGTTTTGAAGTTATCAACTAAAAAAAAAAATGAATCACGAAATCAGTTTTTAAAAGGTTTTTATAAATAATATTCTGCTGATGAACTATCGAAATTTTGAATTTTTTGTTTTGAGTAAAAAGCGAATAAAATAAGTTCACAATGAGCATTAAAGTATTGTAAAAATTTCGGAATTCATAATTGAAGAAAAACTCTCAGTCAAATATGGCATTGATTATCGATATAAAAACTTTGTATGATGAATGGGACTTTCATATTATTAATGATGCATTCATTTCTACATGGTAGAGCGGAAGTGTAAGTTTTGAAGGATTATAGCTATCAAAGTAATGTAGAGTAGAATTAGTAATTGGGAGTTCTGTGCCGTTGTACTTTATCTTTATACGTCTATCATTGCTTTGGATTGGCAAAGCTGTAATTGGTATTTAAAAGAAACCAACATTTTAGATCAAAATTTTCAAATCTAAATCAATTAAAATTTTACTAATTTTTGTTAACCAAAGTTTAAATTAGAAAATGAATTTTTGGTTTTCTTTAAAATTATCACAAAGTAAGTTTTTTATGCATGCTTAGGTGTAATTCTCTGCGATTCAAATATACGGTAGCACTCTGGGCTTGAAAAACCACTCGTCCTCAAGGGTCAAAAATTCCCCGAGGACAACGAATTTCTCGAATCCAACGTCAGGATTCAGCCTTCTCAGGAGTGCGGGGGTTCGAACCCCACCTACTGTTAGTCATCCTATAAATCGGATATCTGTACTGGGAATCAGTAGAAAATCCAACTCGTGACGGATGGGCCCGAGTACACTGGGACAGACGTGCTCGTTAAATCTGTGGAGTCCAAAGTTCCGACGACGACAGTGTACGATGTCGCTCGAAGTTCCGTTGGGTATCCGCCCAGGTGTCGACCTCGTCACTTGACCATGTTTCTAAAGTACGAGGTGTTATTGGCAGCGAAATTTTATATCAATGTTTTCCTCCAAAAATGTGTTTATTTTAATCTATATCTGCATACACTTCAAAAATGATAGAGCAAATCAAAGGTTAAGAATTTTAAATTAAATTAAAGTCAACACTTTTACGTACACCTACTTAAACCTAAGCGCATAGGGAGATGAATATATGGAACCGAATGATACCGTTAGAGTTCTGATAATTGAAGTTCGACTGCTTTAAATGCTTTCTAACGAAGTTATAAATAGATTGCAGAAAGATATTTTGATTAATCCTATTTATCAAAGACCTCAGCTTTCATTGTAACTTCTTACTTATGCATTTGCATCAAACCCAATTTATTTTCTATTTTAAGAAAACATACTTTAGTACTTTAAATATGGGGCTATTCTATTCCAATAGGGAGCTAATAGGGAGTACAGCTAACTTTCAAAATAAATATGAACAAATCTACAGTGGGGGCCCAAAGTGAGGATACTTCTTTTTAAGTTTCATGTAACTTTGTGTGCTTGTAAAATATATTAATTATACAAATGTTTATACATTAAATTGAAGGTACTTTAATGTAAAATTTAGTAATTAAAATTGAAAAAATTGAAAATTAACAAGCACACAATGTTGAAAAACATGAAACTTTCAAAAAGTGTCCACACTTTTGACCACCGCTGTATGTATTCAGTGAAGAGTTATTATGAAGTAATTTTTGGGCAAAAAGCTCAATTGATTGTACTGCTAACTTTTAAAATAAATATGAACATATCTATGTATTCAATGAAGTGTTATTATGAAGTAAATCACGGGCAAAAAGCTGAATTGACGGTATTTATCCCGTAGGCTAATATTTCAAAATGTTACTTCAATTATTTTTTATTAATTTCAGTTGATTGGGGGGGGGGGGGGGGGGGGGGGGGGGGGGGGGGGGGGGGGGGGGGGGGGGTTACAACTCTTTCGAATCATCTCGCCGATATATAACGGAGTTCTTCGTAACTGTATGTCAAGAATACTTTCTATAAAAAAAATAATGAGGATTTAAAATAGAAGAAGGACGCATTTCCATTAGGTTGACATAGAAGATATGCCTCTCATAGGTTTAAGATATGGAAAGGTTTCTTATATTATTTAATGTATTACGTATTATGAAGACAAAAAGACCAGTGAAATATTGCGTCATAGGTTTGGCTTTAGTACTTTGAAGAAATGGAAAGCTTATTTAAGAGTCCATATATTTCCAAGAAAAGAAAACTTTAATGTCGGAGAATCAAGGCTTTTTTTTAGCTTTTACGCGATACAAGAATTGATGCTGTTCAAATGAAAGTAAAAGCTTTGAATGTCTCCAGAAGATAATGGTTGAAGCATCGACTTTTTGTCAAAGGTTTTCGAGGACATGATATTTTTTTGCCACTTTAAATCTAAAGGTTTTGGATGTTTTTGAGACTTCAATTGTTACCGCCGTTTTTAACACCAAAAGAGAATAACAGAAAAAGGTTTAGACTGAAAAAAAAATTATTAAACATTTATTTCAGTTCAAGATCCATAAATGACGAGCGGTTTAACCCTTTCAGTCCCAAAAATTTCCTACACTACAGAAACATCTGATATTCACAAAATAAGCTTATTTTAGGTCAAATATATGAATTCCATAAGGAAAAAAAAATCCATTTAATTTTTTTATATGGTTTTTGAAACAATGCCAAAATTCTTTAACTGTGGAAAACAACAAAATAAAAATATATATATTACCGAAAAAACACTTCGAGTTATATATTTTAAGGTGTCTGACCATATTATTAAAAAAAATTTAGTAATTATTTTAACCGAAATAGTTTAAATTGTGTTTTAAATATGTGAAACTGAAGTGAACTTATAAAAAATCAGGAGAAACGCTTGTTGACTATTTTCTAAATAAAAAAAATAGTAGTTCTAACTTCTATTGAGATTAAAGTAAAATTTTGTCTGATAGAACGAAGTGTGAAGAATCGAATGATGTGTGTTTGGATGTCATAACGTGGAGATAAACATTTTGAAAAAAATATTGAAAGTGATGATGCCAAATGGCATCACTGGGACTGAAAGGGTTAAATAAGCATGCATAATTGCATATAAGCAATTTCTAATTATTTTTCCCTATATGTATTCCTATTGTCTCCTATTGTGTCCTATTGTCATATTGCTTCCCTATATGTCTCCCAATTTGTAGTTTTGAACACAATTAGTTTATAGTTTGAATTAAGTGCATTAAAATACTGACATACTTTAAAACAATTACAGAAAAAACAGGAGTTTAAAAATATCTAACGTTAAACAAAAGTGTATTGATTGTAAGTGTGCAAAAGTTTACTTTAAGTGTTTTTATGGCATTGAAATACATGAAATATATTCTTATAGAAGAAAAATCGTTTTCCATTTTAAAAACAGTTTGTGGATTACTTTATAAGTTTGACAATGGAATTGAGATAATAATGTCAAATATTGTACAAGAAATCTTTCATAGGCAATTTGGAATGCCAGTAATTCAAGATAAAACTTAATTGAACATAAAAAAATATATAAAGTTTCTTTTAACTATTATGGAAACACCATCGATTATTTTCTAGGTAAATATGTAAAACATAACTTTGAAACAGAAAATTATCTGATATGACGGGTCTTAAAATATTAAATTAAACAAACTTTATATTTGAATACTTACTATTAAATCTTATGATTACTTAATCAGCGGGAAATATTCTTATTAACATGAGGTTACTGTAAAACCAATACGATGTAAATTAAGTTTTAAGTAAACTTTTTTATTAATAAAATATTGACATTACAATTGTGTTAAAAGCCGCTTTTTTTTGTAAGTTTAAGTAACATGCATATTTCGGTTAGAAGTCTTTAGCGTGTGTTCAAATAATAAGTTTTCTTCAAATAGCAATTGAAGTTTACCTTGTGTCCACATCCAAATTCAAATTACTTGAGTTAATAAAAAAACTCACTGAAAGGAACTTTAAAATACATTGTTACGATGCTTTTTTTTAAAAAACATTCAAGAATTGTTTAATGAGGCGAGTATAATGGTTCATGTTTAACTTGTGAAATTAGTTTGAAAAAATTCTTGATTATGATTATGATACTTGTCAACTCCATTTCACTTAAGTATACGATAAAGTCTTCTTTATGGTCTTCTAAACACATCCAACATATACTTTAAAATTTCAACCCCGATTTCAATGTAATATAAGGTGAGATTGTACGCGTTAGTAATTCACACACGGAGCCTTTTTAATAAGAGTTTTTTTTAACTTCCTGCATGATCCTTTTATAGAAAGACCATAATATTCATTATGTAAATTAATAAACAATCTCAATTTCACTCTATATATTAATAATGAAAATTAACCTAATTATAAGTGATTGAATTTTTATCTTGAAGATTTTCTCTTTGCATCCTACAACATTTGAGATTTTCAAATAAATCCATTATTAAAATTGCGGACAATTTTTACATTAAAACTAATTACTTTTTCATTTCTAAGGAGGTTGATAAACTTTAATAACCTTTCATTACTTGAACCAATTTGAAATCAAATTACTCCTCTTAAGTTAAAAAGTATCTAAAAAACTCCACACTTGATACTTTGTATAAATAAAACTCTTTTTTTAAATATTTTCCTTCAACTAATTTATATTATGTTAATACTACTAAAACAAGATTATTGAAATTTGACAAATTGAAGTCAATAGATTTCATAACTGATTTATGGATATTTTATGAAATACGACTGACTATTACTATTTTTTTAAAATTGAGTTTATCCAGTTTGAAAACAGATACACTTACAATCCGTGCCCTATTTATACTATAAAAAATTAACATAGGAACACAAAAATTATACTTAATGAAAAAAGGATACATACCAGTGAGAATTTAAAATATAAGTAATGAAAATGAATATGAGACAGTAATTTCATTATGAAGAAGCCACTTCAATATAAATTATCTTTAAAGTAATGCAAAATCATTGCAATAATGTAGTTACCACGAGCAATCATCGAATTTAAATACATTTCTCTTAAGCTCACAAATAATTTATTTTCCATTAGAAAACTGACAGATTTACAGGATTAAAAGGATCTACATACAAATCCTTTTAATTTCTCCGCATCGAGTCCATCATAAGGATTAATTACTATAATTATTACTTTGATTGCAGAAATGTATCCTGAATACTTATATGAGATCAGATTAAAATGTTTCTGAAGCCTTCACAATTCAATTAAGGAAATTGCCAATTGAAGAAATATATTTTTGTGCTAATCGGTGGCGAATTTGTTACTGCTTATTAAGATACTTCAAAATAAGTAGAAATTTTAAGCAGTGTAGACGAAATACTTATCATTTAATTGTATTACATGTGTTTAAAGCTGTCCGTTTCGTCTGAAGTTATTTTATACTGGATTTTTAGTAATAAGATTTACTTTCCTTTCATAAAGTTTTTTTTAGGAGTCTTATTGATTCCGTAGAATTTTTTCAGAAGTTGGTAAATTATTTTCGTTTGTTTCAAATATAATAAATTCATAATTATGTCACAATGATTAAGAGCATGATTGTTTTAAGGAACATGGAAAAGTTTCATGCTCATAATCGATTTTCTCGTGTTTTTAGTTTTAAAATCAAACAACTTGTGTTCTGTTCCAATTTCGATTAATTGTAAAGTACTTATAAAAAGATTAAATGCTTTTTTATGTAGCAATGAAACCATTAATGGCTGTTAACCAGAATTTCTTAATGAAAATAGTCCTTATAATGTTAGAAATAGGAGAATCTATGTAAAAGATCTATCAAAAGTTGAAAACCTAAGTACTTAAAAAAATTAAAGTTAATTTTACCTTTTAGATTTTTTAATAAGTTATTGTAATAACCCTAAATAACAGTAAACCAATGCGTAAAAAAATATTTTTTTTAGAGTATGAACTAAAAGAATCGTATGTTGTTTTTTTTTTTTTTTTATCTCTTAACGAATTTATGTCCATATATCATCTTATATTCCACATGGACACTCTAGTTTTAATTATATGCGGTTTCCAACGATTTCAAAAGAGCCTAATATGGCTTCGCTTCATTGTGTTTACACGGCTTCCCTAATAGAAACGTGTAGATTTAATATGCCATGTGCACGTTTGTAGTATAGATGCATAGATGACGGCAATGCATGTGTTTCCATACATTGCCCTCATCTACATGTTTCCCAGTTAACCCTTTCAGTCCCAATGGCAATTTGGCCTCATCATTTCAGAATTCTTTTTCCGATCGTCTATAGCCATTTATGATATCAAAAAGCACGTCATTCGATTCTTTAAACTTTTTGATATTACAAAATACTTTTTTAGTAATCCCAATAGATGTCAGCCATATTATTGTTTTTAATTATGATCAATAAATGGCATCACTGGGACTGAAAGGGTTAAGCGCACTGTTACAAAAATCTGGATATGACGAATTAAACTAAGAATAAGTTCACTTAAGGTTGATTGATACCTAAAAATACCTTTTGATTTCTACATTTTTAATCACATGAGACAATTTTTCCTACTCCTATGTTAAAAAGTTAAACTAAATATACCACAAAATCACCTATTTAAATATCGAAACATGAAATGTGCACAACGTTTAACTACAAATACCGTTTGATTCCCAGATCTGTAAATACAATCCCTACTTTCTAATACAAATAGAGACGAGGTTCCTGTTTATTGCTTTAAGTAATAAAATATAGCCAAAATAATTTAGGTCCCATATTTCCCAAACACTTTCACATTTGTACACTTCCTATAATGCTTTGATACTGATCAGTAATATGGTGTTGAGTAATATTTTCGATCTCAACTTCAGATACAGATGAATACACACTTATTGAATATCAGAATTCATTAAGAAATATCCATTCATTAAGAAAATCGAAAATTTCAATTTTATTTAAACTTTACTTGTTTTTTTCTCTATTTCGTACTGTATTGTTCAATAGTTTAAAAATACAGGACCGATTAGTTTATTTTCGTCATTTCTAACGTATTTGTTTAAAAAGCTATCAACAATTTATTTTAGAATAAAATACTTTTAAAACGAAATCCAGCAAATTTTAAATATGTACTAGAAAAGTCAAATTAACCATTTATTTTTTTAAAAAAATATTCATAGTTTATGTTAGAGAGTAACTTTCCTTGTAATTGAAAAAATATATTTTAGTGTTTTTTTTCTTAGATTTAAACAGCATTTTTAAGTTATATGTTCTAGTGCTGACTTGTAAGGGCATATTTCGCAATTAGAAGAAGCATCATAACGCATTCTGTCTACGCATTAAATAAAAATTGCTTTAAAACCTTTAGACTAACAAGAAATAATAATCTGCCGCATCTATTTTTCTAATGATTAGCTGAGCATTAGTAGTTAGTGGGCGATAAAAACCGGTAAAAAATACGTTATGGTCGTCAATTAAATTCTTTGTTAAGTTATGTTTCGACGCCGCAAAGCCATAAAAAACTAATAATGATAAAACTCAAATCCTTTACACGGCTTGTGATGCAACCTCATAACAAAAAAAAAGGTAATGGTGAAAAGAAACAAAAAGTAAGCTACACCCTCATTATGTTTCATATTGAAGGAAAAAAAGTTTCGAAAATAGAATAAAATCTATGTTGGAAAAAATCTTTATGAAGGGGACAGAATAAGATGATAGGAAAAAACACCCTCTTTAAAATCAGTTTGATAAGAAGGTAACTGATCTCACATGGTTTTTTGGAAAAATAGGTTTGTTGATGAGTTTATAATTATAAAATACACTCTTTCAATTTAACACAATGTCACATTAGTATGCACACTTGTTGGATTGATGTGACATTTGACGGTAACATTCGTTGAAAGGATAGAATTCAATGTGATGGAGATCAACGGAGCAATGGAATGATGGGAAGATAAGGCAAAGCGGACAGTTAAAACAATGTTTTAAAAATATGCCTAGTGAGAAGCAGTATATAACATGGATTCATTTGAGACCTTGCTCTAAGATTGAGAATGACAATACTGCCATTCATTGGATTTTCAGCTTTACTCTATTGGTCCAACGCGCCATTATTCTATTGTTATTTCGAAATATAATTAAACCCTTCCACAAGTGTTTCTGTCAAATTTCATTTAATTCTAACCATAAGTTTTTTTTTTTAGCCGTAAGTTAAAAAAAGAACTTTATTAAGTCAGAACTTAAACTATAAACCCCCGTGTAGCTTTTTTTTTTTTAATTTTGAACAAAACATGTCACAATGGTGTCATATTAACGCAGTCTTTTCCTGAGAGATAATCTGATTCTATTCCGGTTTGCCTTTAGAGGATAAATGAAGACTAGAAAAAAAGTCGAAAAGTCAAATAAAAACTGCGTTTTAAGTGTGGGGGGTGAACACATCTTAAAAGAGAAAAAAATTAACAAAAATTAAAAGTAAGAAATTTTAGGATTTTTTTTTCAAATATTAAGGTCCATTAATTATCCTAAAGTCTCTAAAAACTAATGAACGTTCATATATAGAAAGTTTTCTTGGTTCTTTTGCGTAGTTTTATTCTTAGTTGATCGACTCATTGGTTTGAAATAGTTGTAACGAAAATTAAAGTAAAAATGAATGCAAGATTTGTCTCGATATTATAAAAAGTATTTTACGAAAAATAAACAGCTCCTATTTCAATTTTTTTAAATCATCATTCGTTCATTTTGTCGTGGCAATTTCTGGTTATTTTTTAGTTTTAACGCAAGACTAAACCTTATAATAGTTAACATAAAAATATAATTAACATTCATTATTTAACATACAAAATAATTAACATTCCATATTTAACATACAAAATTAATTAACATTCAATATTTAACATACAAAATTAATTAACATTCAATATTTAACATAAAAAAATAATTAACATTCCATATTTAACATACAAAAATAATTAACATTCAATATTTAAAATACAAAATTAATTAACATTCAATATTTAACATACAAAATTTACTATGCTTTACCGAATAATAATCAATGTCGGCTTAACAGAATGTTCTTAATTTTTAATTATCCTTTTTGTTTCGCAACATTTGTAATAGAGCATGCATTGAAAGCTTGTAGACGGTTACAAAGGTTAAACAGCATTTGTGAACAATTTACTGCATAATTGGTTTAACCGGCTTACTCCAGAAATTAGGTAATTTTGTTAAATCATTACCAAAAATCAAAGTAAACTAACACAGCTTTTTGGTACAGTGCTTACTGTATTGCACTTTATAAAAATGAAAATTGTAGGAGATGAATTTTAGAGAAAAACTGAAGCATACCAACCCGGCGAGGAATAGATCCCTGTTCAGTTGGGTGGGGATGCTGATATATACTATACAGCTATTCCACTATCGAGGAATAACAGACTACCAGGCTTCCAGTCTAACGATGTCAAAACTAAGTTACGTCACTTGACTGTAGTTCTAAAATATGACGCCTGTCGCCGATAGCCCTCGTGTGGCTCTAGTGCGACGATAATTCAAACCTAACTACCTACCTACTTACCCAAATAGGTTATTTCTGCAACAGACTTTCAATAAATAGTTCAAAGGGTTGTGTGATATCAGTCTATAAAGCTTTACATAGTTTAAAAAAATGTTTTTACTTTAAAACAACATATTTCTACAGAAAATCCCTTTAAAGAAAATAACAGTATTTTTCTTAAAATGTATAGTTTTCCCTGTGAAATTAATAGATTTATTTACAGTGTAGAGGTTCAACTTTGGAGTATAGCTTTTTGAAAGTAGAGTTTTGTCAAACCAACTAATTGCTGAGTTTCTTTTTCGGTCAGGGGTGAAAGGTATTTTCCAAAATCCCTGCTCTTTTCGGAAAGGAAACGCACAGTAAAGGATAGTAAAAGTGCAAATAAGAAAGACTTTCCAATTTTTTTTTTAAAAACATTTTATATGAAAAAAAAATTCCAAAGAAGTTCGCGCGAGTACCTTTTTCTTGCCGTGGCGTAATTACAAAGTGTCACTCCTCCTTCACTAAGATAAAAAGAAATATAAAAAGTATTTTAAAAGAGAAATGAGGGGAATAAAAGTCCCCGTGAATGGATTAAGTTCAATTATTTCTTGCTTGACGGGATCGCATTTCCAAAAGAATTAAGGAGACGTTAAAATAATAAAAGAAAGGGCGACCCTCCATCAACCCTAAAAAGAAACATGAATTAAATAGAAAAGAAGGATTCGGTGGGACGAAAAATATCGACAATTGAAAAAAATATCGATAAACTTAATTAAAATAATAATAATAATAATAGTCAGCCGTATTTCATATAATTTCCATAAATCAGTTATGTAAATCGATTGACTGCAATTTTGCGAAATTCAATCATTTTGTTTTAGTAGTATTAACATAATATTAATTAGTTTAAGGGAAATATTAAAAAAAAGGGTTTCATTTTTCTAAAGTATCAAGTAAATGTGTAGTGCTTTTTTAGATACTTTTAACTTAAAAGGAGTAATTTGATTTCAAATTGGTTCAAGTAATGAAATGCTATTAAAGGTTATTAACCTCCTTAGAAATGAAAATATAAATTAGTTTTAATGTAAAAATTGTCCGCGATTTTAATAATGGGTTTATTTGTAAAAACTCAAATGTTGTAGGATGCAAAGAGAAATTCAAGAGAAAAATTAAGTAGCCAATATTCACGTTAATTTTCATTATCAATATAGTGAGAAAAATTGGGCTTGTTTATTAATTTACATAATGATTATTATAAAATTTTAGCAATAATATGTATAAGTTTTTATACAATAATGTCATTAATTAGCTTTTTAAATTCAATTGTTGTCACAGAAAGTATTTACTTGACTGATTTGATTGTTGAAAAAGTGTACATCTACAAAAAAAAATTTAAACAGTTTATTTGCTAATTAAAAAATAATGTATATATCGTCGAAAACAAAAACATGATTTTTTTAAAAACGATGTTGATTAAAGCAATATTTGATTGGAGAAGCAAGTTTTGAAAAAAAAAATTATATTTTATGACCATTTTCATTTTCACTATCGTTTTTATTTTTCATTGATGAAAAACTTCACACAATCATTTAAGGAAAATTGTTTATTGATCGCCTCTACAATCTTTTTTGTACTTCCTTCGCAAAATTTATATGCTTGGCTAAATATCAAATGTTAAAATAATAAAAAATAAACTTCAAAGATAGCAATTAATATTTGTTTTTATTCATTATATAAATTTTCATAAAATTCATGTTTGGAGAATAGTTAACTTATGATTCGTATGTTTTATATTTTATGTGATGAATGACTTTCTGTTCCTAACTATTATAGACTCAAAAAGTGAATGTTTTTTTTAAAGATTTTAAAGTACTTAAACGTAGACTAAGTATTTAAAATTAACTAAATGCAATGTAAAAGATAAAACAAGAAGTTCTTAAAGAACTAAAATAGCCTACTTTCCTGTTACTTAAATACTTACTAAAATTCTTATCTTGAAAAACCTAGGTTCGTAACAGTAAGTGACAACAACAACCGTTTTTCCACCTTAAATTCTAAAATAAATTTCACTAAACACAGCATCTAACTAAACACAGCATCTTTCACTAAACGCAGCACTAAACACAGCTTTATTTGCAGTTATAAATAAGTATTTAATTTTTCGTAGAACAAAATCCAAAAGACTACTCCTCAATAAACATTTACTTTCTAAATTCGGCTAGTTTCATTTATTTATTTCGAAAATTAAATAATTATAACTTTAATCGTTTGCAAAAATTTATATTTCAAAGAATAAATATGTAATATTCCTCGTTTTTAAATAGTATGAAAACAATTCGTAGTGAAATATATATTTGACGTCATCTTAAATTGACCGATGTCTCAAATAAATTTATTTAAATTTATTGTCGAAAAGAATTAAAGTTTCTCAAGCGATTGTTGCTATGGCAATGGTGATTTAATTCTAATAAAAATGGCTTCCTATGCTTTTTAAATGAGCATTAAACTTTGCAGTTTTTTAAATAATTGAAGTACTTCGAATTCGAATTCTTTTCTGAAATTTTCATTGTATTCTAATTTCGATGCGCTGAATTTTTTGACGTATCTCACTTGTCCGTAGCATTTGTAGTTAAATTCAGCGATTTAAATGACTCGAAATTGAATTTCAATGCTAAGTCAATGGGAAATTCGTCGTCAAATAGTAGATTTATGTCCATCCTATCGTACAGACAGGCGGACAAAAAGTATGAAAGTTGGGTGCCTGAGGTTATACCTTTCTAATAAAAAAAGAATTTTTAAGATCGGATTGATAGAACTGATTTTGGAAGGGGAGTACGGACAGACGGACGGACAGACGGACAGACAGACAGACAGACAGACACACGGACGGACGGACGGACATCGACCGCATGTCAATATCTACTTTTTCATTTTTTTAATTCTTCGAATTAAAAAAAAGAAAAGTAGGCTAAAAAATATTGACATCATTGGTGAACATTAACTATAAATATATCTATATTTTTATATCTCCTGCAATAATATAGTTTAATACAAAGATCTACTAATGTGAAGAAGTCAAATAAACAAATCCGCATACTATAAAAGAGCATCGTGCAGAAAAATCTTTTATTGCAGATAGAAATAATCCTTGTGGCACAAATTTCTGAGAATCAATTTTTTTAAAAAAAATATCTATTTAAAAAAAAAGTTTGCTTATTTTTTCGTTACTCATATCGCTGGAGGCGCTGTCTGTCTCAACTCTAATACATCGAGAATATAATCCTATTTTAACTAGTATAACTAGTTACAACCCTAGTTTAAATATAGTACATTATATTTAAGAGTTCAGGAATGTGTAACATTTCAGACTTTAATTAGTATGTTTATTCTGAGCATGAACAATCTGGTTGAATTGCATTAGTAAACAAAATGAACATTTTGCCAGAGAACTTTTTGAACTTTAAAGTGAAACGTATATGATAACAAAAATATTAAGGGCCTTGTTGCAAAACGCCCTTTCTTCAAAGTATATTGGGTTTGGCTCGTTAAGTGGTGTTTTCTTCCAAGTGAATTTACGATCTTCAAATCTCTCCAATATTTGGAGTAGGGGGGGGGGGGGGGTAGGTACATATGAAATCAGGCTCGTGTGCTTGATCAGAGACCCGTTATATAATCCTTCGTCAATTAAGACAGACACAACCAGAATATTTACAGTGACAGAGAAAGAAAAATACACCCAGGGCGAAGGCGGGAATCGGACCCGCCCCCGTTACAGCGCGCAGAGTGCTGGCGTAATGGTCCAAAACACTCGGCCATCCTAACCTCAAGTCTCCAATATGCGGGACCCTATATCTTAGTTATACTTTGGAGAATATGAGTTTTGCAACTAGACCCTTCTCTTTAGTAAACTGCTGCTGTAAAATGCAAACATATTTGAAAAACATTGAAGCTGAATAAAAAATAATTATTCTTAAAAAAATCAATTAAAATTGCATCCTCTGTACTCTTTTGATACTATACGACAAAGCAATTTTTTTTTAAAAGTTGTTTATAAATTTAGAAATCTAAAGTGATAATGCGTACGCACAATATATCAAAAAAGACACCATGCCACAGACGTCCTTTATATAAAAAAAATCTGATATTGAAAAAAAAAATCATGTAATGCTCTAATTCAAAAAAAGAGTTCTATTCTAAAAAAATAAATTTTTTCAGTGTTAGCATTGGTGGGGAAAGAGAGGAAAAATATCATCTCATGCAAGTGCTAGAAAATGACGACAATACGAATGAAGTGTTTGGTTTTGAGGGTGAAGATAAAAATGGCCCCTCGCGTCACAATGGGAAGATAGCCATTTTTCATCGGGTGTAAAATGACGCTTCGAATACAAAATGTCTTGGAATAGTTCTTCGGGGCGACTTCTCTGTCTGAATGGTAGGTAAACTGAGTTCTGAAACTCAGAGGTAGAACAACGTAAGCCCTCTAACTTGTAGTGATGATTTACCTGTTTTTTAAGGTGTACGTACACACTTGAACTTTTTTTTCTTAATATTTCTCTTAAAAATCCAATTTTTTTATATTTGATATAAATCATAGGTGCATGAGGGTGCGCGCAAAAATATTTGAAAAAAATTAAAATGATAATTAATTAATTAGCATTTTATGCATTAATTAGCATGTTTTTTAAACACTCATAACTCAAGAACCAATTAACTTAGACCTATAAAATTGCCATGCAAATTAATCACCAATTCCTTCTGAAGGGCATGAACCTCAAATCAAGTTTGTGGCCCTTTTAGTTTTTTAATAATAATTTTTTATATTAAGAAACGTGAAAAAAAATCTAATTTTTTTAGAAAAAAGTAACATTGACATGCAATAAAAAATTTATTTAAAAAACCAAATCTTTTTTTTGGAGGTTCAGGCCCTCCCCCAACTTATTCCACATATAAATAAACAATTCGTTTGACAAAATGTTAATTTTAACTTTAGTTATCACTGTTTGAACAAAGTAACACATGAGTAAAATGAAGTTTTGAGAAAATTGAGTTTAAAGGTTGCAAAAGCTAACTGACTTTCATGATATAAACATTAGAAAAACCTCTGTAACTTCTTATTATAGTGGAGTACCAGTACAAACTTTACATCATTTTAAAGAAGAAGAATTGGAGATTCCAATTTACTTAAAAACAAAAAATGCCAAATTTGGCTATTTTTGGCCTTTCCAAGTGTGTATGTATACCTTAAAGGTTAATGTTGGAAACTTTTCCCATGTTTAATTCATCGAATAATTTATTTGTATGCAATATATAATAGCTGGTCAAAAAGTAAATATACGCTTAAATGGGCCATAAAGCAAGACTGCATCTTAAAGTGTTACGCTGCTAAAAATGAAACTCTGAAAAAAAAAAAGAATAAGAAGAACGATGTTATCATTTGTTTTCGTGAACTATATTATCAAATGCAATTACGTTAAAATCTTAAATTTGAGCCCTCTTAAAAATGAAACTCTCAAAAATAGTACTAGGATGCTATCTTTTTATTTTGATTTGTTTTCAGTAAATGCATAAAAATCTCGAATATGAGCACTGATCGAAATAAAACTCTAAATATGAGTACTTGGATGAATTAGAGGAGGTAACACGCTTCTCCAGTTCCTCTTGATACTAAAAAAAACAACTTTGTATTAAATTTAATTTCAGTTAAAAAATCTGATAATTAATTCGCTTATTTTTATAAACACCAATGTACAAAAAAAAATGAATACATATTTTTATTGATTTTGTTACAATTTAAAAACAACTTCCAAGAAAATCAATATCGCACTATAAATATTTTTCTTAACAAACAAAATTCTTATAATAAACATTCTTATCAAGTATATCCTCACCGAAACCAATTATTGTTACATTAAAAACAAATATTTACTGGCTATCTAAATATTAGCTTAGCATAAAAATCGCTGATAAAGCTTTAAATTTTCACGTTCATCTATAATAGACTTACTTAAGTTTAGCTCTGAAGTATCAAGCGATGCTTCGCCAATGGTGAGAAATAGATTTTATTTATTTCGCAGGAGTGTTAGGTCTTCAGTTGTATTTATTTCGGACGTATCATTTGGGGAAGAGAACGGGATTTCTTTCGAGCATTTTAATACTTTCCCCGCTTTTGTTGGTGTGGAGAAATGGTTTTCGACAAACATCATTTGATGTTTTTAGAGTTTGTATAATAAGGTGGGGTTGTAGATTGCTACATCGTGAATGGTGGTATAAAATATATATTATTTGAAGTAGAAAAGATGGGTTTGTTAAGCTTATATAAAAAGAATTAAAGCCAAGTAATGATGGTTTAAAAAAAAACGCTGGAGACTTCTTTCACTCTTGATATTTAAAAAAATATTTAAGTTATATTATTTCATTTAAAACTTTTGCCAAAATATCTCTCTCGCCTACACTCCTCGACGCAACAGTGCTGGGCCAAGGCCTGCCGAGCCCATTTCAGCTTTTGTGACTTAGGGTTCTAGGGTGCTAAGCATATGTCCCGGAAAGGTGGTCAGCCTCACGCGGAAAGAGTGTTCTAGGGGTGCTAAGCATAATCCCGGAAAGGTGGTCAGCCTCACGCGGAACCCCCAGTGTTTAATTCCCAATAATGCTAGATACCCATTTTATCGACCCACTCAAGGATATGAAAGAATGGGTCAACCTCGCACAATCCGGGATTCGATCCACGGACCTGTGGCTAAGCAATGCGAAGCATTACCACTAAGCCACTGGGCCACAAATATACATCTATTTTAAGTAAATAGATAAATGAAGTACGTTACTGTCCTTTTAAAGCATAATGGTTAATTAAATTCTGATGCTTTCAGACAACATTCTTGGTGATAAATTGAGTTCGAATAAAGTTATATTTAATAGAAACTTAGAGCATTAAATATATTTTAAAAAGAATAAATGCATTTGCCTCACATAGATGCAATAAATGATAAAAATCCAATTATATATGGCTTATCAAACGGTAGCTTACAACTAAAAACACATTTTTACATTTTGTTTTTGTATCTTCTGCCAACCTCACTTTTGGTACATGAAATATTTTTAAAGTTACAAATAATCTTCAAAGCCAATGTACTAAAAATACCTTATTGCTAATTGTAACGTATAAGTTAACTCTCAAAATTTATAATCACAAAAACAGGTAATTCTAAAGCCGAAAAAATCACCATTTAAAATTTATACGTTAAATAAAACGACGGGGCCTTTTTTCAACTGCAAATCCCAAAGAAAACCGAAACTGAATCATCAAACCAAACGTTGCTATCTCAGCGACTGCTTAGCTTCTTCCTTTAATATACCGCCATTAAAAAGACTTATAACGTTATTTCAGTTTGGTACTTGTGAACACATCATTTTTGTTTTGAAAGAGCTGTAACAAGTCGGTTGTCAAAAACTATTTTTGTTTGCATTAGTAACAAGCATATACAGCATGCTCTTTAATATTAAATCTCTGTAATCTAGAGTTAATAATTCTTTTTTGATGAAACTAGTAGTATTTGACACCCTAGAAGCATTACTAAGAAACCATTGCAAATATTTCCTTCACTATTTGCTATGGAACATCTTACACTGAAAATTTTGTGTTTAGTCTTAAGGTAGCTTCTCAACAAAACTACTTTCATAGGAAGAAATATTTATTTGATAAAAAAAATACAGTAAAATAAATCTTTCTTAAGCTGAATAGTTTAGCTTCGGGTACGTATTTTAGCTTAATACTTATACTATATGTTTTGTTAATATTGAAATAAAAGTCAAAACAGGATAAGTTGCTGCCATCACTGTAAAGACAGAAATGAACCTAATCCTAAGAATAATAATTTAAGAAGATGGAACACAATTCATTCTAATGCAGTCCATGTAAATTGTAAGCTAATCGTAATATCAATGTGTCCTAAATCGTAAAACCAAACCTATGTAATATTTAAGAGCATGAAACATAATTCATTCAAAAGCAGTCCACTTACATAGTATTGCAAATTTTTGAAATCGATTTTACTCAAAGTTAATAACTTACAACTTTGTTAACTGAATTTTTCAACATTCTTAAAACCCCTTTGGCAACACGTAAATGGGATTTTTTAAGAAGGAGTCTATAGATAAATGGCTGAACGACTAGTGAATCTAAACATTGTACGGATTCGATTTTATTTTCTACCTCTCGCTTACTAGGCTGATAGAGTGTCAGAAAGAACGTTCGTTTCGAACGAGTTTTTTAAGTTGAAATCTGCTTGTGATACTTTAAGAAAAGTTGATTAAAAAGTAAGGCCACACTTTCTCAAGTTATTTTTATATCTTAAAATATTAATCATTTGTAGAATATATGGGAAGTGAAAGTTTTTTTGCAGTTTTTTTCTCATAAATATATTTTGCCCACATTTCAATGTGGTATTATTTTGCATAATTTAAAGCCAGCCGTTTAAACAGTTTGCAATAAGAAACAAATGTACACTCTTAAAACAAACGAGTGAAATCACTCCAGTTGGAGAAGTGCATTTTTTTCACACCTAAAGGCATGCATATTTCTCAGAACTGAGTTAAAATCACTCTTTTGGAGGATGCCTGTCGAGGGTTTAACACACAAGGGATCAACTTACCAAGAGGAGAAAAGGAAGAAGTCTCTGGAGGAGTGCAATCCACCTCAGACCAGAGTTATGAGTGGAGTTTGTTGTTTTAAAGTGTATATTTAATGACGTGTTTAAGATTTAAAAAAGTTTAAAGCAAATACAAAATATATTTTTTAATTAAAAAATTCAATTTTTTTATATTAAATGCGATTTGATTTAATTGAATCAATTTAATTTTCTTTATTTATTTATAATTTATCTTGTTTTATTTGATTAAAAGTCATCTTATGCTCGTTATCATTTTTTTATAGCTTTTGTAATCGTTTTCTGATTTTTCCTATTGTTACAAACACCTTTCTTTTTTATGAAGCTAAAACTTATTTAAAACTTAATTTATTTAATACAAAATAATTTGATAATTTGATAAACGGATTTTTTTTTAATTTATGAATTTAACTATGTAGTTATCTTTCGATGAGTTCATAAAACTCTCTACGTAAAGGCCGCACTAAACTACAAAAGCAAAGTATCAACCTGAACCGCAACTTCAGAACGATTTAACTCAAAAACTCATATCATATATATTTAAATATATACTTTAAAAATTCACAATCACAGCATGACACTGCAACGAAAAAATTTCGTTTCCAATGCTGATTTTGCATTTTTGTGTTAATCCCCCGGGGCCTAAACAAGATACCACGGTATAGGTGCAAAACTAAATGTCAGCAAAAACTGCATTAAAGCAGGCATTTACAAAAGAACTTCCATTCACTGTCTTCTGAGAAATCTTCATAAACACCCTTTTCTGCGCCCACATTTTCTTCGCTGGTATGAATAAGTTCTATCTAATGTTCTATTATTTCTGTATACAATTGTAATGAAAAATCTTATGGTGTATATCTAAATAAATACCTGGAAGTTCTTATATTTTTAATCGTAAATAAGTTTTTTAATTTGTTAATTTAAAATAGCATTTAATTTTTTGATGGTATATAGTGATTATGACAGTTGCGCTTTAAAATGGATGCAAAGTTATTATTTAGTATCGAGAAATTTGAAATTTCACACAAAGAGTCACTTATAGTTTATTGATTTTTATTTAATCATAAGAATACAGGAGTTATGGATAGTCTCATAAGTATTGTTTTACTGGTCCTGTTAGCGACCATATCTCAAACAAGTTCATTTGCGATATAGGACTGTATCCATAAATCCAAGATTCAATCTATCCGTCAATATTTATCTTATTCCATAACTAAATTCCTTAATCATCCCAGCATCTTAAAAAAAATATCTTTATCGCGAATTGTACAATGGGAACTCATCTTTTCATCAATTAACTAGATAGATAAAATGAATCCCACGATAGCTTGGTAACTAAACGCAGGATTTTCGTCTGTCTGACCAACACTTCTCATCTTAACAACGTTCCAATTTTAAAATTACGATAACTGATATATCCTTCAGGACTTTTTTCTCGTTGGACGAATTCGGAACTCCAAATTGAACTATTGAGCCACTGTGTAAGCATTGAACTACAACGGTTTAAAGTAGCTTTTAAATTTTGGTTTGTTATAAAATTTAATAACAAACGTGATGAGTATATACTGTACTGTACTAAAAATATTTTTCTTATAAAAATATTCGTTACAATGTTCTTAAACGCAAATAGACGTCAGCACCTCTTCGAAACACGTCAGACGTCTCCAAAGAGTTTCTGAAAACGGTGTCTTGATGGAGAATTTCCATTTTCGGTAAATTGAGATCGAAAGCAGAGAAACGGGGATATTTTTTTAAGTACACCTACGACATGAAAAACGTAAATTCTTTGTGTGAATATGAGAGATTTAAAGAATATGGTTTTAAATCTATTTTCAGAAAAAGCAAAACATGAAATACAATATTTCTGTTAGTACTTTAAACCTACATTTATCACAATGAAAACAAGATTTAAAAAACCTATGCTGCAATGCTTTTATTTTTGGAAAACTATTTATAAATAAATAGGTATTGTCAAAAAATGCATAAAAGATTCTTTTATCGGCATTCTGTTCAAGAATAATATTTTTTTTGACAAAATTAGTCAGATACAACTATTTTTAAAATACAAAAGTGATTTTTTTGTACATAAAAAATTAAAATCGCAAGGCTGGTAATAACACATAAATACTTAAAATATCTCCTCAAAAGAGAGCTACTACTGGGAAAATTATTTTGTACCTTTAAAAGAAGGCTTAAAAATAGCTTATAGTTCCACAAAACATATAGCATTAAATCTCTATTTCGAATTACTCAGAGATGGCTTGAAGCGCCTTTGAATCAACACACATGGGAAAATCTTGAAAGAAAATCTTATTTTTTTCTAAGCTCTATTTCTAAGTCTTTTGAATTCGCTAATTTGAAATTACGGGAGATTTTGTATTGGCTATGCCAAGCTATCAAAAGAAAAATTGTAGTAGCTGATTACGTAAGAATTTTTAGTTCTTTTTAAGTTCAGAGTACTTATTTTCCCAAAAAATTTCTAAAGATTTTTTTTAGCGTTTTTAGTTCTAAAGAATAATATGCTTCAATTTGCGTTAGCATTAAGATTAATTATTTAAAAAAGCTACACCTACACATATATACTCTTTACGTTTGTTATAAAATTTTATAATAAACCAAAAGTTAGAAGTTACTTTAAACCATTGTAGTTTAATGCTTACTCAGTGGCTTAATTGCTCAATTTGGCATTCCAAATTCATCCAACGAGAAAAAGATCATAATTTTAAAGTAGGAACGTTGATAAGAAGAGGAGAGTTGGTCAGAAAGACGAAAACAATGTGTTTAGTTACCAAGCTATCATGGGACTCAATTTATCTATTTAGTGAGGGATGAAAAGACGAGTTTCCATTGTACAATCCGTGATATGTTTTTTTTATTAGTTGCAATTAGGAATGGATCAAACAGAAACATGATACGTAACTACAATTCGTTTTATATTTAACTGTATATCCTGGCTTGTGTAGAAAAATCAAAAACAGGACAGTGTAAATCAAAACTATATTTCTGAACCTAAATAGGCCATTAGGAAGCAGTATCAAAACAGGATACTTAGATATCTTTAAATTTCCTTGATCCTCAAGAAAACGCATCGGAAAAAGTAAAGAATCAATAGCAGTAGTCCCGAAAGGCTCAGTCAAAGGTTGCTAGTCTAGGATAAGAACATTAAGAAATAATAAAAACACGGAATTTTCGTTATTTTTTCAACGTCGGGCAATAGCGAGTCAAGTCTGAACCAAGTTAGCCCATTTCACCTCGGAGGCACTTGTTGAATTCTGCATTTGTGCCCGCATTTCTTATGCCTTTCTGTACTTGAGTGCTTCAACGCAATAATGAAGCAAGTCATACTGAATTTGAGTTGTTTTGCACTGATTTACCCTTCTATTCTTCATCTGGACAAACCCTACTCGGTGCTTTGTGTAGATAAAGGACGACTTACAAAAGCGGACGTAGGAAACATCAAACTTTAAGGTCTGATAGAGAAGAAAACTCTTTTTCGGACATGTCAAACATAAAAGTTAGATACAAAAGTATCGTTCTACGCTGCTTTTTACTCTTTTACGGAAGGTACAGTTGAGAGGCGCTTCTTTCAACACACAAAGAAGAAGTTGGAGTTCCTTAAGTCAATTTCTCTTTCCATTTATTTATCAGCTAATATTTTAGCAGGGGCAATCTTAGGATAGAAAAAATGTACTTCCAGAGTTTTCATTTAGGATACGATATGAAATATTTCTTTCTATAAATAATCAACAAGTTTTGCGGGGCTTTAATTGGATTTTATTTACTTGCTTATTATTGGATTTTTTTGTTATTGTTTATAATTATTTTATCACTATGTTGAACATTATATAAAGAGTTAATTTAAGTTATATTTATTTAAAAAAGTTCCAAAGTTAATTTAAGTTATATTTTTTTTAAAGAAGTTCGATATATATTAACGCAACAAATTTTATAATTGATAAATTCAGAAGGACTCTAAAAAAGTGTAGTTGGCATGAAATAAAAAAAATACTTGGATAACTTTGAAAAGATTTCGGATAATTTTTGAAATTCTTTGTGGGTGATTAATTTTTTATTAACTTAAAATTAACTTGAGATGTGTAAAAACTTTAAAAAAATTAACTTAAAATAGAAACTAACTTAAAATATAAATAAATTTTAAATGTATTTGTTTTTCTAAATATAAGCCAAATGCATTTTTAATAATAAATAAGCGGTTAAACATAAAGAACATGCTTTAATTTTTCACAACGATTCTTGCAGTTAATTAACGCTTCTGCACATTGCAAATAAAGTTATATAATCTTCAGTTGAACTTCAATTGATTTTATAATATTTTGAAATACCTTTACATAAAAAAAACTTTTCTTCTTTGCACTATATAACGTTTATACTTATATAGTATTACGTATGTACGTTTATCAACGAAATATATCACATTTTACGTCGAGATTGCTGAACCAAAATTTTTTAAAATTCTCATAAAATAACTCTAATTACTAATTAGCAATAATTTTTCTCAATTGACAATTAAAATAAAATCACAGATTTTAATCAAATCTGTGATTTTATTTTAATTTTCAATTGAGAAAATAATGAGAATCAATTGAATAAAATGAGCTTTCTAATTGTGATTTTATTTTAAAATTTCATTGAGAAAATAATGGAGAATCCAATAGAATACATGGTTTAAATAGATTTTAATCAAATCTGTGGGGAAAAATATTTTGTTTTATATATTTTAAATTTCAATGAATTAGAAATGAAGACAAATGAATAACAAATTTAAACAAAACAATTAAAGCTTTAAACAAACAGCTAATCAACTTTTCGCAGATTCCCTGCATACAATAACGAGTTGGGGTGGCTGAATTGGCCACATTGAACACCTCTCCCCGAGAAACACCCCAAACAATTATTTCGGACAAAGAACACAGAAAACCAATGCAAAGATCGAAAAGAATGGGACTGGACAGCCCCTAAAGAACATAATGGCCGGGCCATCGCTTAGAAGACAACTGGGAGGGGAAGAAAATGAGGATAGGATATTTCTGGTCATTGTCGATAATACTATGTGGTCTGTTAGTGTGTTTTCTAAGTACGCTTTAAAAATATTTTTATAAGGAAGTTTTCTTTGGTCATAAAAAATAGGTTTTCGGTATTGTTGTATGCATACAAAAATTGTGAATTTCGGGGCTGCAAAATTTTTTACTAAATGTTTGCTCAACAATAATTTAGAATTTATTCAATGCATTTTTAATTTTCAAAGGAAAAGATAAAGATAGATAATTTGTAATAGCAAAAGTTGTGCATTTGGGAAATTATGTATTTTATAAATAAATTTATGTGTGTATTTTTAACCACAGAAAAACTTAAAAAAATATTTAGTTAATTCTTATACAACAATAAAGTGAAGTTTAGTAATAAGTGATTCTAGAAGTATTCTTCCAAAAGTAATAAAGTGGTATTATTCTGTTAAATAATTCACTTAAGGGGGTTCAGTATGTTGTATATCGGTAATGTTAAATTTTCCAATTGCAATGTACCTTTTCCCAATAACTACTGATCAGATCATCTTAAAATTTTCTGTGTGTGTTATACCAACCTTATATATTAATCTGAGATTAAAAGTTTTATCTAAATAACTGTTAGATTTTTTGAATAAACTAAGTTAAAGTACCCAAAAAATCATGAAATTTTTCACTTTTTTGCCCCATAAAATTTCTTTCACTTCAGTTTTATTAAAATTTATAACCTCAGATTAATCTATACTATGTATTACATCATATAAAAAAAGTTTACGAGAAAACATAGCATAGTGTTTGAGAAAAGGTACATCGAATTTCAAAAAATCAAGTTCTGAGAAAAACGCATTTAAAGTTTTTATTGTTAACCCATTTCCTTACGAAGCCATGACATTAAAATGGCTTTTAATGTCAAAAATATTTTTCCAATCGTTTTGATACTTTGTGACATTATTATTAAAGGTTGTAATAGTATTTTAAGCCAATACTTTTTGTTTTGATTTTTTCACCGATTTTTGGGTATTGAACCCCCTTAAAGCAGCCAATACTTGATTGAAAACCTTATTGAACCATACTTGATTGAACCTACAGTTTTTACTTCCATCACACTTCACTGCAAACAGAAATGTCTTGATTTCAGACAAAAAAGCGTCTGAAACAGGGTGCACATTATTCAGACACCAAAGGGCGCCTTAAATTTTTCAGACATGTATTGTGTCTAAAATTCAGACACATATGCAACAGAACTATATTAAAATTAATGCCAAAACGTCACGCGGTGTTCCAAGGTGGTCACCCTCCCAAATACTTACCACTCTCGATGTTGCTTGACTTCGGTGATCGGACGATAACCGGTATTTTCAACATGGTACGACCGTTGACAGTTCATTAAGATGCAGTTGCTTGCATAAAATATTATTCCGTAAATTAATCAAAATCAAACCATCTGTTAAAAGCTAGTGAATAATAGAGAGTAATTATTGCTTCCATAGTGACACTCATAATTTAAAGATAAGAAAAAATACCTAAAGCCGTGTTGTGTGCTTGGACAAGAAAAAGACGCAGCCGCGAAATGACAAAATCTTATTTCGCTTGAAATCGCAATACAGATCCAATTATAAACCAACTTTTAATTATTAAATTTAGTTTAATTAGTTTTTAATGAATTTTTTTAAATAAGCCAAATTACCAACTAAGTTTAATTTAATTAAAGTCGTACTAGAGTGCTTGGAGAGGAACGTTAAAAACAGTGCAAAAAAAGTTAAGGGGTCTAAGGAGTCTTAAAAATGTGCAAAGAAGATACTACAAAGCATAGTTTGATCTTTCATGTCATTTTTTAACTACTAAATGTATAAGTCTAATTTTTTTATATGTAATTCTACAAGATTTATTTATTATAAAACAAGTTTTAAAATTTATGAAACTTTAGCCAAAACTAAAATAAAGGATATTAAACATGAACCTATTTGAACACATTGTGATTAGGCTTGCGCGGCAAATTGTGAGGTAAAAATTGAAAAAATGACTAAGAAAATGACTTTATATAGTACAAATATGTACAAACAAAGACTTATACCTAAATTCTCAGCTCAATTTTAATTATAAATTATTTTAAGAACTTTTTTCTAAAAAAATTAATAAAATTTTAAAAATTTTGATTTAAAATTATTTTTAAAATAATTTTCTAATTAAAATTGAGCTGAGAATTTAGGTATAAGTCTTTGTTTGTACATATTTGTCCAATATAAAATCAATTTCTTGGTCATTTTTTCAATTTTGACCTCACAATTTGCCGCGCAAGCCTAATCACAACTGTGTTCAAATAGCTTCATGTTTAATATCATTTATTTTAGTTTTGGCTAAAGTTTCATAAATTTTAAAACTTGTTTTATAATAATTAAATCTTGTAGAATTACATATAAAAAAATTATACTTATACATTGAGTAGTTAAAAAATGACATGAAAGATCAAACAATGCTTTGTAGTATCTTCTTTGCACATTTTTAAGACTCCTTAGACCCCTTAAATTGAAGAATAATAATTTTAGTAATAAAAAAAATGGTATATATTCTTAGTTTTTTTCGATTTAATTTAGGTAATTATTAAATTGAAAAAATATAAGTAAATGATATATTTGATGGCATATCAAATTATTTATCAAGTAAATTGAATTTTGAATTTTTAATGAATAATATAAGTATAATTAACAAATTTCAAGTGAGAAAGATTGTTTTACTTAAATTAAATTGCGCTTCATCTCAAAAAATAATAAGTTCAAGTGTCTGAATTGCATGGCATGAAGTGTCTGATTTAAAATGTCTGAATTTGAAAGTGTCTAAATTTCAGACATTTACATCAAAAGTCAGACTGTACAGTGTCTGAAACATATTTAAGACACTATAATGGCTAAAATACATGAGAGAATATTTCAGAGACTGTTCAATTAAGATAACAAAGTGCGTGTCGTCCCACTTGCGACAGTCCCAGATGCGACGAAAAAAAATCCCTATATCTGACTAATTAGTTAGGGACTTAGGGTGGAAAACTTAACAACCCTAAACTTCGTTTTCCCTATGTTGCAATTTGATTTAGCCACAGCTTGGCTTCTTTATCCCACTAGTTTAGTTGGGGAGAAAAAGAGGTAGAAGGAAAATTATTTTGTACACCAACCCCCTCGTTGCAATACGATAAGAAATTCCAGATGACAGACGGGGCGGGACAGAGGATGTCTAGAGTTGGTTTGGCCAAAACTACTATCCCGAGGCTGCATGTACATACAAGTGCATACCATATGTGCTCTTTTCAGATTTCGACCACTTTTCTAAAGATAATTGTATCATGCAAATAAAAAAAAATATATAAACATTTAATTTTTAAGTACATTTTATTCATAAGTAGGAAACAAGAAGTTCTTAAAGAACTAAAATAGCCTACTTTCCTGTTACTTAAATACTTACTAAAATTCTTATCTTGAAAAAACTAGGTTCGTAACAGTAAGTGACATGAACAACCGTTTTTCCACCTTAAATTCTAAAATTAATTTGACTAAACACAGCATCTAACTAAACACAGCATCTTTCACTAAAGACAGCTTTATTTGCAGTTATAAATAAATATTTAATTTTTCGTAGAACCAAAAACCAAAAAACTACTCTTCAATAAACATTTACTTGCTAAATTCGGCTAGTTTCATTTATTTTATTTCGAAAATTAAATAATTATTACTTAAATCGTTTGCAAAAATTTATATTTCAAAGAATAAATATATAATATTCCTCGCTTTTAAATAGAATGAAAACAATTTATATCAACATACAAAGATCTCGTAGCGAAATATATATTTGACGTCATCTTAAATTGTTTTATGTCTCAAAAATAAATTTATTTTAATTTATTGTCTAAAAGAATTAAAGTTTCTCAAGCAATTGTTGCTATGGCAATGTGTGAATTAATTCTAATAAAAATGGCTTCCTGTGCTTTTTAAATGAGCATTAAACTTTGCAGTTTTTTTTTAAATAATTGAAGTACTTAGAAATCGAATTCTTTTATGAAATTTTCAATGTATACTCATTTCGATGCGCTGAATTTTTTGACGTATCTCACTTGCCGTGGCATTTCTAGTTAAATTCAGCGATTTAAGAGACTCGAAATTGAATTTCAATGCAAGTTCAATGGGAAATTCGTCGACAAATAGTAGATTTATGTCCGTCCTATCGTACAAACAGACGGACAAAAAGTATGAAAGTTGGGTGTCTGAGGTTATACCTTTCTAATAAAAAAAGTATTTTTTTAAATCGGATGGATAGAACCGATTTTGGAAGGGGGGTACGGACAGACAGACGGACGGACAGACAGACAGGACGGACGGACGGACGGACATCGACCGCATGTCAATACCTACTTTTTTATTTTTTTTAATTCTTCGAATTAAAAAAAAAGAAAAGTAGGCTAAAAATGCAGAACATAGATATCATTAAAGTTCCTTTTAGTTAAGTAACAATTAATGTTAATGAATTGATTTTGTTTGAAATTTTAGTGAAATCTTAAATAAAATATATTTATGCAACAAGTGCTTAAAGTTATTTCCAAATTAATTAAGATCTTCAACCATTGGGATTTTGCGAGAAGCACTTTTCCTGCTCTGACCAAATAATTTTCTCCTAATTTAATATATTTTATTTTGCTTAACTCATCAAAATCTATAAGTTAAGGTATTTTTAATAATCTCGTGAAAAACTTTTTAATTCAATTATAGTCTTTAAAGTAACTCGTTTCAATTGCCGGTTCGTAAAAACTTACTTTACGAAAAAGTGAGTATACATCTTTATTATGCACTTCAAGTGAGAATAAAAATTCAAAATACCATTGAGAAAAAAGAAATATCAGCGATTATTTATTAGAATAAGAAGGATTTTGCACGAAATGAAATGTATTAATAGAATTCATATTACAACTAGAGTTATTGTTTTGAGAACAGAAATTACTACATTTATCGGGGAAGTTTTTCAATGCCAATATATGTTTAGTAAAGAAAAATATTTGCAAGTGAACAATAATACTTTGTTAGCAAATTTAACTATATTTTTGCACTGGATTATAAATACTTGGCACGTGCTTAAATTACTTTTTTTAAACTCGAATATAGTAATTTCACTTGGGTAACATTACGCACTAGTTACATAAGTACCTATTTAATAATCTTGAGCGGAAAATTCCACTTATTCAAATTCATAATCGTGTGTAGTCGTGCTTTAAAGAAACCAGTGTGAAATATTCTTCATTAAGCACAAGTGCGCAAAGTGGCAATTTTTGCATGTTTCATTCGCCTGCATCACAAAATTTGCAACCAACCCGAAACGAAAAACATTTTTTATAATAAAAAACGAGATATATAACTCTTTTAACTATGGAAAACTGCTAAATTCTTTAAAAACTTGCATGAAATGCTAAAAATATTTTTCGCAAGTGATAATAAAGATGTATCCAAACCTCGGGTATAAATTAAACTTTATAAAACTTTAGAAAATTATTTTTACCTTGCTGTCAGGTATGCATAATTTTATTCTTTTTTTTAAGTTTTGCTTCATTTACCTGTTGAATAAACCTGTATTTTCTCTCACGTGTTTATGAAAAGCACTTTATGGAACGCATGGTAAATTAAACTTTTTTTAAAAAAAAGTTAGTTTAGTTCGAATAATCGTTGCACTAGAGATAGACAAGGGCTATTGGCAGTTTTAAGATTACCACAGTCAATTGAAGAGCCGACACCTTAGTAGACATCCAAAGCAGCAGTTAAGGACGACATAGAACGCAGCTTGATCTTTGGAACATATTTAACGTGAACTTCCTCTGCACGGAGTAGTATTCATTGGACATTTTTTGCTGCAAGGGTCGTTTATAGGTCAACAATTACTTTAGAGATGCCCGGACCTTTCACATGCAAGACGAACGCCTTAACCGACTGGACTCAGCCCCCTTTAACTTTCAAAAACAAAAAATAATAATAATTGGGAATATCTGTTTCGTTGGAGGTTTTTACCTCGATGAAACAGTGCTTTCATTGAAAAAAAGCACTTTACTTTAAAAACAAAGTAAAAATAATAGTTATTTAATCTTTACTTGAAACACAATTATTAAATTAATAATGGGTTGAAAATGTTTTTTATCTTCGAAAAGCGATTTTTATAATAAATTGCTATCCAATAAGAACAACTATATATCAGTAAACCGGTTACATACAAAAAAATAATTATATCGCGTATTTCTGAAAGGGATTTACATTGCAGCAGTGTTTTAATACCTAGCAGTCTCTGTGCTCTATAAGAGCATAGGAAATTTCTGTAAACTATTGTGTTTTGCAAAAACGGAAACACTGCTGCAAATATACATTGGCCCCTTTTAAAATTCCCGATACAGTTATGGGATGTTTTGAATGCAAAATTTATAATACAAATAAGTAACCAATTTATCAAAAGACACTTGAATAATTCCAGCATATCCCATGAAAACAAAATTTCTTTTATTTATTTTAAACAAAGAAACACAAGGAAATTGCGCGGCTGTAAAAAAGTGTTTACAAGTTTCTTTTTTTTTAAATTTTATTTTTGGTAATGATTTATTTAGTAATTAAATATATAACAAACTACTGAGTTCAGCTTTAGCCTCCACTGATATAAGCAAAAATAACATGGTTAAAAGATATTTATTTAAAAAAATCCGTTTTGGGGGGATAAAATAATGTAATACGTAATGTTAAAACTTTACTTTACTTACTTTATAACCATTTAAAGAAAAATTGCTTATTTAAAGTGTCTTTTGCTTAAATCATGGGTAGTATGTAAGTCAGTATAATCTGAACAATATAATGTTTGAAGATTACTATAAAAGCTGTTTTCTCAGAATACTATGTTAATAATTTTGCTACCTAAAGCCAATACACCTTTCTTTGATAAAAGTCAATTCTTTTTGCTAAGATTTATTCCACTTTCTTTTAGTTAAAAATCAGGCTAGCTAAAAATGTAGATATTTATCAATAGAAATCTTCTGAAAACTTAGGGGAAATTGATAGAAAGTTCCTACGCAATTAAGTTTACGTTTTACTTCTTCTCTCTTCTCTCTAATGGGGACAAGCCTTTGCAGATTCGTCACATTCCCCAGAATTGAGAGCCATTTTTTTGTGGCACCATCTAGTTCTAGACTATTCTCGCGTTACCAATTTTGCCGAACAGATTACAATGAATATGAGCTCTCTGTGGATGATAAAGTATGCCGAGATTTAATTTTGCTTAGAGAACGCAGGCCAAATGGGCTCTCCAGGGATCTTTTACATGCCACATAATCATATGACATGCGTGCCCAGAATTTTCCCATCCAGGAAATCCGACTACTCAGCCGGGGCTCGAACCCGCGATCTTACAAGGCGGACATGTTTAACCTCTCAGCCATAGAGCCGCTAAGTTTACGTTTAAAAAGCGATAGTATTTGCATTATATTTATGTATCAGATTAAATATATACCTTTTTGTAAACTTATGTACCTAAGTGTATTATGGAGCACAAAAGACATTCCATTCTTTAGAATTTTTGCTATTGTGTTACAGGTAAGAAAAGAATAATACAGTTTTCAATTAATGTACAATAAAATGTTTTTTTTCGCTGTCTTTCGCTAAAAAGTGTATTTGTTTAAAAAACGTTATTTATTTTTCTTAAATTATTATTAGTAATCCAAATAAAAAATAACGTCTCTCATGTAAGATGCGTCACATAAGATTACTTGAAAGTAATTTCACAAAAACATTGAACTTATTATAAAAAGGGCAAGTATGTGGACTGGATATTTTTAAAAATCATTTATGTACGTCCCACAAACTCTTCATTATAGAACATGTAAGGGTAATATAGGGGATTCAATAATGCTCATAATATCTTTAAAAATATGATACATATAAGTAATATATTTAAAAAACATACTTCTATATTCCATCTAATTAACTATTATTGTTTTTTTAATAAATATTTTACACTGTTAAAGTTCCTTATTACTGAAATAGATATTTTCGCATTCCAAATGATTATCGTCAGGTCCCCAACAAGGCGTTGTAATATTAAAAACATTATTCTATCGAGAAAAAAAAGAATATTACGGTTTAAAATGAGTTAAATTATCGTTTGAATGTGGACTAAATATAAAATGGAAATTCAAAGTTTCATTTTTTTACTTATGGAAACGATTGAGACCTTGCCCACTGTGCATCGTAGGGTTAAATTTATGTTTTTAGCAATACTCATTCATAAATAAAATGCATTCATCTATTTGATTTGCATTTTATTAAAGTAACATAAAAGTGTTACAGCGATACCAACCAAAAGTTACTATCTCGTCAAAAGCAGGATGTTTGACCACTCAATTAACCCCTGTCCCCCCCTCCAGACGCCAGACGCACTTTATAACGAAAAAGGCACTCCCATACCAAATGGGGGGCAACTGTACATTTTTATCAATAACACCCAAGTATTGGCGCTACTGCAATGCTTCATCACGCCAATTTTTACACCTTTATGACACCCTCCAGAGTTTCCCCTCTTACGGTGCGAAAAGGATAAATTAGAGGATTTTTCCCTTCGTCGCAAATGGGACTGTCGCAATAACTTTTTGTCAGTTTTTTACAGCATAGGTTTACGTTCTTAGGAAAATATAGGAATGTAAAGTATAGATGGATTAACTTTTTGAGATTCTTCGATGTAATCGGATTTGCTGTGGATCACACCTACTCTTGTTCTTAGAAATATGATATTTTTTCTGTCTTAGGCATTCATGAGAACAGGGGGAAAGCATGGGCAGTTATCAGTTAAACATCACTAAAAGCAAGGACAGAGAGTGGGGAAAAGTAAATTTACTCCTCCCCCAAGAAAAAAAAGGCAATTAAATGTTCTACTAGGGAAGTTGTATAGACATTGAAAAAAAAAATATAAAAGAACAGTGCTTTTTTCCGTTATAACGCAGGCTCTCTGTGTAGAAAATAGCATTTTTTTCTATGAGCAAGAAAAATATTTTAGAGGTTTTTTTACTGTGTATTTGTGTTTCGAAAATGTTACAAGTTTTAGTCTAGAGCGGTGTGATTTTTCGTTATTGTAAATTAACGATTAAACATTGCACATTAAAAAAATCTATTAAAAAAAATCTTCATTGGTTGAAAAACTTGGCTCTTAAGAGCTATAGAAAGTTTTTTCAACCAGTTAAAAGGTATTTTAAAAAGATTTTTTCATTTTCAGGAGCATTAAAGGTATTTTTACAGAATGAATTATGTGTGTAAAAATACTTGTAATAATTCTAAAAATGCTAGAAAAGATTTTGGGTTTGATGAAAAGAAAACCAAAGATGTAAAAATAAATGAATTAATTATTGAATAAATGATTTAATAAAAATTCTACGCCTTGGTAAAACCTATTTATCAAACTATAAATGCTCACTAATTATTATATTGCCTCATGTCATTTTCTGTTTACCTTATAATTTTTCATATCTTCACTTATTTCATATCTTTTACTTATTATATTATATATTACTGCTAATAATAGTGTATTTTCAGTCATTAATGTTTTCAAGTTACTATTTTCAAAATGGTAAATTAGTATAATTGAGTTCTTTTTCACAGTCCTTAACGCTGCAAACTAAATTTAAAAGAGCAAACATTTGATTTTACTTCACTAAACTAAAGAAACAAAAAACAAAGAAAGCCTAATTCAATAAATTTTCGTTTGAATAGGTAAATAGAATAAAAATTAAGAGTTTTATGTAGTCAATGAGTAAACACAGTACAAGTACCTGGAAATAAGAGAAAAATTTAATTAATTTATTTCTCTATCTATTTACTTGGACCTCTCATTTACCATTTGAAAGCAATAAATTAAAGTATATAATGAAATTATTAGCTTTAAAATCGAGGTTGAAAAGATTTTTTTTAAATGTAAAAGAAAAAAGAACGATCTCTGACATTTTACTAGCGGAATATTAGTTAAAGTGCTGTCGAAATCAAATTATTTTATTTCAAGAACTTAAAATAATAAATTTATTAATAGGACAATATTTGTTTTATGGGTTTTATTTATGCGATTAAAATAAGTTTTAACCTTATGATATTGCTTTTGCGTAAACTTAAAACCTCTTGAGATATTGAATCCATGTAAATGCACTTTTTTTTATGTAACTGTTAACACGGAACTTATTTTCAACTAAATAACTGAATTGATTTGTTAGTAGAGGATCTGAAACCTTTTTATTCCTGGATATCTTAAAATGAACTATTAATTAAAAAAAATGAATAAGTTTGTGCAATTGGGGCACAAAAAAATTTGCATATCTTATTGTTTAAGACCTCATCATCTATTGACATTGCTGCGACCATCAAAAAATATTTAACCTTGATTTCTGTAGGATTTTGTTGGGGCCTCAGGAAATTATTACAAAAGATATGAGAAATAGATCGTATTTTATACAGTTAGCATTGTTTTTATAGTTCGAAACAAAAGACGAATGAGAAACAATCATTGTCTAAAGTTTCATCGTATAGCAGATTTTAGTTTCACAACAATGCCGATGTTTCCTCTTCAAATTTAACTTAATTCGGATTCAATGAAGAATTCTCTTGATAAAATGAACATAGGTAGAAACATTTCTGCCGAAACATTATTACGAAATCCCTCTTGATAAGCTCCTTCAGAACCATATCTCCCAATGATTGCAAACAATTCAACAAAACAACACACAATAGGCATTACTACAGCTCATTACACTCCCAAAGCATTACAACCACCATTTTTCGCCATTCATGAACTACCTCTTTTGAACTTCATCGTGGTATTGTTTCTCTCGCAGATCATCATTTAACTCGCTCGTTCACGAGTTGGCGTGCAAAAATAACAGCCCCTCTTTTAATAACACTCATTCCCAATTTCACAAAAGGGGCAACAACTTTTAGAAAAAGAGCAACAACAACATTCGAAGGGCTCTGAAGGAGTGTTTTATTAAATTCGCATTTTCCTGCTCCTGCTGGGTAATCATGCTGCAGCAAATCTTCGGTTTAGAGTCTTTTAAAATATAAGTTGCTCTTCGTTTTGTGCCTTTCAGCTACCTTCTTTTAAAAAGAAGAAACCGTATACTAATTTCGGGAGAACTTCATTAAAATTATTACGTACAGTTTTCTGTTTTTGCACATACCCACAAAGTAAGTTACGTTTGATTAGATAAAAAAAACGTGTGGAGATACAGAAACAAATTTATTGTAAAAATAAGTCTACAACTCTTTAACTATTTAGCTACATAGTTTCCAATATTTTGTAGTTGTCACAGCTTGACACATGTTTTTTCGTTCCTTCTTCGTGGAAGGTTGCTGCTGCCTGTGTTTTCAACCATGTGATAACATGATGCGCTCAAATGCTGTCAAGTAACGAAGTCGGAACTAAAACATAGATTTTTTTACGGATTAAATTATTGGTGTCAGAGCCTAATCATGATTAAATCACAGTCTTTAGTATACTGCTTTATCAATCTGTCAGCTAACACGTTTCAATTTAAACGTGTCTGCCAAACAGCTCACAGAAGTAGAAACAGGTGAAATTTAAAACTAAGTTTTGCTTTAATGCATTTTTCCGTGAAACTAGAGTAAAGAAGGATGTGAGACATTACCATTTCATTAAATTCCCAAACACTCCCCTCTCTTTCACGGCAAAGAAGACTCGTGTCGGGGCATTATGTAGGGGCGTGATCCCCAACAGACGACTTGCATCGTTAGAAATATGCAAATACCGTGACGTCATCAGGGTTGGTCCCCAGACGCGCATAACACCAAGTGCTTGAAAGAGTTCGAAATTCGAATCCTGGAGGATTCGGCTTGAAATTTATAGCTCCGCCACTGATGAGGACACGCAGTTCTGGAATACATTTTTCAAAGGTTGGCCCCGGAAGGCTTGTTGAGTAATGGAAACTAAAGCAAAGCAATTGCCATTAGGATGGCTGCTCTTCAGGACGCATACATCAATGCTGTTGGAGGGGACTGTGAAGAAGTTCTTGGGTCTCCAATTACCCGGCGTGTGGTTCATTTTTGGTCTGTGAGACAAACGACCGGGTGATGTTGAGCGAACAATTATGAGGAGGACTCTACTCGAAATTAAATTGTTCTTTGCCTCCCCCGAGGGCGGGAAGACTTAACGGTTTTAACTTTAAATGCGCGACTGTTTTCGAGTTGTTGATTTGTGGAGTGGGATATGGACGTGCTGGAAAGAGCCGACTAATAACTTAATGCCCAGAGATAATTGTCGTTTAAATATCTATTAGTTTATGATGTCTTATGGAAAGTATGTATCTTTTGTAGAGTGTGTTGAATTGAATTATTACTATAAAAAAAGTAAAGTTAAAACACACGCTTTTGCATATCAGTATGCCTCAAAGCTGTGGATTTTGCGAACTCCATAAGTGATTATTACGTTTATTTTAACAATTTCTATATAACTTGTGTAGTCTTATCATACGATTTTGAATATCGAATGCCGCATTTAATTTAAAATGAATGTCGAACAGTAAGAAATTGTTGAGTTTGAGGTTAAATGAGGGAAATTGTTTGTTATATATTATGTGAAATAATTTAGAGAGAGAAAGAAAAAATAAATTAAGAACTTATCACACAAATGAAATAGTTCCCCAATACAAAGATCAACTGATGTAAAACACTGTAAGATTCTCTAAAATTTAAGTCTTTGCAAATATATCCATAAAATTAACTGAATAAACTCTATTCACATTTCTAGTACAATATACAGCAATTCAGTATCTGTAATTACACAGTAAACTCTTCACAATAAGTCATTTTTTTATCGTTCTCTGAATAGTTCCCTGAGATTTCTCTTCGAACAGATCTTTTGATAAGAACTCATAAGAGCTTATATAAGAGATTGTCTTGCCTACGGGAAGCCCCGTTTCTTCCTCGGCTCTGAAACTAAATGTCCCTTATGATTAAGACATAAAATATAAGAAATGCTGCTCTACACATCAGCAGAATGGTTTATTCATGATTCATTAAGCTACTATAAAAAAATACAGATTATATCTTATTTTTGGCGAAAAATGCCTACTTGAGGTTGATTTTAGCAAACTCCAGAGGTTATTGTTTAATGCGCTTTCGGTAGCTGTGATAGCAGAATTTAAAGAAAATGATTGTGTTTCCTGGAATTGGATTAAAAAGATTCTTAGGTTAGCATTGTATTCCCCTTTTATATAAAAACTGCTGGTAATTAGAGAAAAGGAATTAAATATTTTGCGTAGAGACTTTTAGAGAAAATAGCATTTTAGTTCAAACGTATTAGTTTAACAACAAAAAAAAATATAAAGAGTAAGCTCAGTTTATTAAATTACATAAGTGTGTTGTTAGAAGCTATCTGGTCATACGAGATAGCTCCATGTAATTATCAAATATATTCTTTCAAATATATCATTTAATTTTTCTTTATTTAATAACCTACAAAATAAGAGTGGTCATTAAAAGAAGTGTGGCCAAATTGGTTTTAAGAATAGAAATGTTTATTAAAACTTGGGTTTTAGTTTCATGTTTAAGTACTTCGATAGAAAACAAATTCTTACATGCTACTATATAAAACAGAATCAAAATAACAAATAATTATTTCATTTTGTAACATACTGAAACAATTTGGTGTAACGTAACTTCATAAAATTGGTGGAAACCTAGCTGTCCCCCGATTTGAGAGATTAGTAACCTATTATTTTTTTGGTTAAAAAATTAATTGTAAAAGTGATACAATCGCGTGATTCACTATTTTACTAAGTAACAGCATGAACAAAATGCATTATACCATCATACAATGTAACTTTATTATAGTATTTTTTGTATACACTAAAAATTTGTCTAATGTTTCTCCGTGAAATGAATGGCAGCAAGTGTGGCATCTAGGTTTACGATTGTAACGCTACACCTTAAAACAAGAATAATCATTAAGTTACTCCATAAATATGGAGAAAAGTAGGCTACCACCTTTTTTACAAATTCAATAACACGAAATATTTGTAGTAAAAACTTTAATAATTTGATTAAAAAACTATTACATTATCCAAAAAGTTTAATAATACAAACCAATCAAACAATATCCCCAAACAACGTTGCATATTTATGCGTAATTTTGTAAAATTAAGCAATCGTTTAGATAATTAAGGTCAGTTTCTATCCAAACGATCTCGTTAAAGTCAAATTTAAGTCAACAGTATCTCCTCTCACTTTATAAGTATCCGAGAGGCAAACAGCGTCCTGATATTTTCTACTAGATCTGTCCAAAGCAATATTTACTCGCCATTTTTCAAACGGACCACGCGGTATCATTACGAGTGATAAATGTGTTCGAGTCGGAATCTCACTTCATTTTCTGAAGCTCTATAGCATCTTATAGTAAACTAGGGAGTTTGACACAGCTGTTACTAACAATGTCTTCCAAACGAATTATGTATTTCATAATATACTTTAATGCATTCTATTTTGAATCAGTAAACTTTACAGAAATATTATGTGATAACAAATAATAATCCCCAATTTTACTAAAACAATTGCTAATTTCTATCTTACTCAAATACTAACTCTTTAATTAACTGCATTCTTTATTATTCTTTATTACATTCTCAATTTATTCTTATTATGTTATTACTTACATACTAATTCTCTAATTCTAATATCTATTATAATTAGAGAATTTGTAGTAAGTTAAAGCATTAGGATCTTATTAATCAAAACAAAATCATGTCTTTTAGAGCATCAAACTAAACTTTAAAGTTAGCGTTAACTCTAAAATTTTAAAGAACATAATTTTATTGATTTTTTCAATTTTGAAAATTTTGTCTCTGTTTTAAAATTGTTTATATTCTCTTATTGCATATTCATGCATCCATATCAATATCTTATTTTAATGATGACTATATTTTTTCGATAAAAAGTTAAATGTTAGTTATTACAAAACGTAATGATTTAAAGTATTAAAACTCCGATGTGCTGCGATGGAGCACGCTTATTATTGTTCGAATTTTGTTGAGATGAATAAACACACACTATCTCTCAAAAATAATTAAACTTGCGTCCAAGTATAGCCAAATAGTTATAATATATAATGCATAACATTGATAATGTGAATATTTCTTATCTCTATATACCGTAATAAATTAGCCGTATTTATAAAATAAGTTTAGAAATACCCTTCCAATTTTCTCAAACTGACTCGTCGAGTAGTTACGGATGACAGTTGCCATTGATAGATAACTTCTTAACAATTTTGGGACTTTCAACTTGACTTGAGCATTTTGATTCATGTCCTCCATAAGAATAGTTTCTACAATATAAGCCCTGATTATAGTTATGTGGGATACAGAATTTGCTTACGATTTTTGTTTCAAAATATAAAAATTAAAAAGTTAATTTAGAAGCAAAGGTTTGAGAAACAAATAAAACAATGTAGAAGATAAATTTGGCTAGAGAAAAATAATAAAAAATAATAGAGAGAATATTGTATATCCAAAGAAACATCTATGAGTCAAATGTAAAGTAAAAGCTAAAGCATTGCAAATATAAATTCGGGGTCTGTTAATGACAATGTTGCTAAAATGTATCAGTTAAATCTTTTGTATAAAAATCTTTTTTTGAATTAATTGCTTTACTGTTGTTTTATTATGCCGACAAATGTTTATTTAAATACAATTCATTGGTATTAAACTAGTTTAGAGGAGCTTTCTTTTATCAAAAAATTGACGTGGTATAAGTAGTTAAAATTGTCATTAGAAATACGGTTTAAATACGTTTTTACAAATAGATTGAACTCGAAAATGCCTAAGATTTGTTTCATTTAGATCCGAAATGTTTTAAAGACAAACAAATGCCTGAATATGATCTTTTCTCTTCCTAAACAAACTATTAGAATTGGAGAATTAATAGTAAGTTACTTCTTAAACAAACTAGAGAATTAACTAGTGAATTAATAGTAAGTTAAAGTTTTAGGGTCTTATCAATCAAAACAAAATCATGTCTTTTGGAGTATCAAGTAAAGCGTCAAAATTATTTAAAGGAACATAATTTTATTAAACTTTTTGAAACTTTGAAAACTTTAAATGTCGATGCACATTTGTATCCTTCTGATAGTTAAAGATAGTTAAAAAATCGCCATGGCATTTAGATCAATATTTTTATTTGTTACAAACTCTTTAAAAACCACGACATTATAAAAAAGAAAACCCTGAATCTATATATTCAAGATGTTTCCCTAACATAAATAACGTCACTTACTAAGTACATTCTCAAGACAACATTTCAAATTCTTCCACACTTGTAACAACTCAATAACGTCGAACATTCATGAAATAAATTTCTAAATACACACAATAATGTAAAAGAGCTTTCAATGCCCTATCTCTTCGACGAAACTCGACGCAGAATACCAAAATAAAAGCATTGCCTCGGAGCGTAATCAAGCCATACAAGATTCCAGATACCAAGAAAAAAAAAGGGGTTTCTAAGGCAATTTTTCATAATATAAACTCTAATGCAAGAGAGATTTTGTGTTTTTAAAATGGCCTCGAAAAGAATACATTTTAAGTATGTGTTCAGAGGCTAATGCTTTATCGTTATTTTTTGTATTTTTCAGTGGATAAAGTAATATTTTGTTTTGTCACCTGGTTTTTGGCTTGTAAATGAAGGATGACGCTGCACTTCGACAAATGATTATGAGTTTTTATTGGACCTAAAAAATTTTGTTGTGACAAAGAAAATTTATTTATTGGTAAAGAGTATTTTTCGCCATTTATTTTTTGACTGGTGATTTGTTGCGTAATCTCTTTTTTAGTTTATAATATTCTTTTCCTTCTTAAATTTCTTTGTAGGAAGGGTATAATTTATTATAAGTTTGTTTAAAAATGTTTGTGCACATATTATTTACTTGTTAAATTTTCATTGAATATCCGAAAAGCTACATTAAACATAGTTTATGTTACAGGTAGTTAATGTTATTTAAGCTATTTAATATTTAATTGATACAATATCCTAATCTAAACACAAAACAGTGCGTTTGGGTTTTGGACTTTATGGAGATATAGTTTTTCTTAAATACTTTTGCATGGATTACAATAAGCATTTCTACTCTTATTCTAACCCTCTGTGAAATTAGATTGAATTTGTTGATTATTTTCCTATTCAAAGTTTAAAAACTGCGTTTAAAGGCTTTTCTTTAAAGCAAAGAAAACTATTATTTTGAAAAGTTATAGCCATATTTTTTCCGTGGCTTTAAGGAACGTTTCTTCTTTTTTTATTGTCAGAATTTCTTCTTAATATAAAAAGTATTTTTGTAATTTTTTCACAAGCTCTTATCAATCCTTAACCCACGAAATGGATTAAGAGACCTTAATAGTTAAGATCTTAAGTATACGATTACCTTATTATAATACAAGAGTAAAAAAATGCAGCGATTCGCCTTTGTCGAAATATCTACACACCCCTTTGCTATAAATTTAAACTTCAAGTAAAAATCTACACATCTTTAAGGTAACGAAAACTAAACTTTTAGCAACATAAAAACCCTACAATTATTAATACTAGTTGCACAATGCCTCTTCTAACTCTACAAATCAATTTTTATCATACCATAGCACAATATAGGTGGGAAGTTGACGATTCTGATATCTGACATTAAGCTCAACGGGAGATAAGTCACGTTTATGCTTAGTGTGCCATTTGCCTTTGTTGATTCAAGGATTAACACCAAACTATGATTAACAGCTTATATTAGTTAATGGACAACTGTAAAGGCCACTCCTATGGTGACGTAACACGCGCATCTTCTGTCCAACAAATCAACTACTCTCCGCCCATTTCTCATGGTCCATTATTAAGTCAATTTTATAACAATCAAATACAAAAAAAAAATACTTCTTGATTTTTTTTGCAAATTATAACGATTGCCATAACCTTGTACATATTTATTCCCTGATGTCTAATCCTATTACTTTTCAATGAGCATTTAAATAGGATAGTTAGAATCATTTTTTAGGTATAATGGTATTATATATGGTATTATATTACCTACAATATTATGATGGTATTATATTACCTACATGAAATTAATTGCTTTTTTTTTTCAAGTGTTTGTTTTGTTTGTGTATGTTAAAAATGTTTTTTCCAAAGTATTTTTCTCTTTGCTGACCATCATAGAAATGTAAAATGCTGAACTGAAACTACATCTTTCGAAACTATATTTCAGCATTGCTTCAAAATCCTACCCCAACTTGTCGCCCTATCTATCTTCGTATCCCCAAACTTCCTCTTTTGAATCTTCTCCTTCGCAATCTGTCTATGTGGCATATTTCCTGTCCATAGTTATTTTTCGGATCTTCCGCAACAAAGCATCACTTCAGGGCAACGGCGAAAACGTGTGTGCGAAGGCAGGAATCAATCAAGAAGATTGTGGAACAAAGCATGGGAGAGACCATTGGTTACTTGTGCTATGTTCTATTATCTTCTAGTTGGTATTGGGCACTCTTTATCGGACAGATAAACTAATTGATATAAATGATAAAACTAAAATAGTTAAATTGTAAAGGAAAAAAAAAACACGCAATTTTTTTTTTCAGTGTCATGTAGCAGATTCATATATTTTTGGAGCACACCTAGTTCTAGTGCGTGTTTCCGGTGTTGTCCTTTGCATTGTGATTTGAATTGTTTAACGTGACGTAAATCTTCCTCGCTTTCATTCCTGGATTTCGTTTGTGCTTTTGGTGACTGGTATTTTGGCAGGATAAGATATACCAAATCCAGATATTATTTCCATTCATGTGGAAATGTTGCCATTCAAAACGTGAAATTTGTTCATTCCTCTTTTCTCTGAGAGGAGCCGTTAACGCAGTTGTCAGTTTACACAACAGTTTCTATCCGAACAACATCATTCTTTTCTTAAGGTGACTTGAAATATACCTACACTCATTTTCGTCGGCTCAGGCAAGAAAGTTAAAAAGTTTTAAAAACTGCAGGTTTTACTAAGAAGATTTTCTTTTCCAGATCATATTTCGTAATTTTTACAAAAGTGGAGCGAGAATATTGCAACTCCTACGCTTGTTTAATTCTATAAGAGTATTGTAGTTGTTATACCTTTGAGCCTCAAAGAAAAATTTAGACAAAAGGAAATTCGTCAAAAAGTATTTGTTAAATAATAATTTTAAAATGTGTTCTCTTTATCTTTTTACAGTGAGTTTATAATATAATACTTCGCTTGTATATTCCTAATAACCTTAACAATACGTTTCAGAAAATTGTTAATTTTAATTCACGCCACAACTCTCATCTAAAATCTGACAGTTACCTAAAATTTTGTTCTGTAGTACTTTTAATATTTTGACATTTTAATGTCATCCTATATTTTGCACAAACAACTTCTGATATTATCCCATTCCATACTACACTAGTTAGTTAGCACCTTAAGAATTTTCATGAACTGTACACTTCGTTTAATCCCAGAAAGCGTTAATTTCTGTTAGGGCCATGAAACAGGGTCCAGCCCTAATCCTTTCTTTATCTACTCAGCACACTCGGACGTTGATTTTACGGAATCAACGAGGCCATAGATGAAACTTCTTGAACCACGACTTCTAAGTGCGTATTTCTACAACTTAAAGTACTGTTAATACCATGGCCTGAGACCATTGCAACGGCTAAGTAGATAGTCTGAATCCTGCGAGCATGTTAAATGCTCTAAGAATCGTACAGGAAAATAATATAAATTTATAAATAAAATTCTTAATTTTTATGTAGCACATTTTTATGCTGAACAATAATTAATGCTCCGGTACGGGTCATTTTTATTTTATGAGGCATATTGTCTCATGTATTACATTATGACATAAACGTGCCTTTTTTATGATAGCTTTAGTGGTTTCGTATTCAAAAAAAATAAAAAAATGTAAATTCAACAAAAATAGCTTCAATTCATACTATATTCGGTTTTTTATGAATAACGTTAAATTACTAAAAATATCAGCAATGGTCATTATTAAAAGCCGAAATGCATTTAAAAATGTATTTTTATAAAGTATTGATAAGTTACAAAAGGCATAAAAGTAAACATAGTTTAATATTTTCTTATTTGGGAGTTAAAATAAAATTAGTTGCCTACTTTAATATATTTCTTGAATTTTTAATTTAAGCATACCTAAATTTTAAAATATAAAACCTCAAGAAATAGGAACACATCTTAGAATACTCCAAGATTATTATTAATGAGAAATATTTATTAGCTGACATTTATGAATGATCATTTATATTTTACAAATTGATATTATTTGTTTTGAATGATTGACTTTCAATGTATTTAAACTGTTAAATTTCCTAAGAGAAAAAAATGATTAAAAAAATAACTATTTTTTTCCAACTAAAACTGCCTCACACAAGTTATGTATAACTAATCACTATTTGAATAGATATAAAAAACGTAATCTTAATGAAAAAAAAAAGGAAACTTATGCAATCGTTTAAAATAACGAATGTCCAATTGAACAAAAAAAATCCCCTTCTTATTGTTAATATTTATGTAATTAGCTTAAATCAAATTTTATAATGAATTACACTTTATAATGAAACATGACAATTATTTCCATTAAAAACCCAAATATGCAAGGATTGAAAATTTTCGAAATACCCATTAAAATTATTTCTTAAAAAAACTTTTGTATAAGTTTACAAAAACGTAAAGATTTCAAACAGTTGCACTTGGTCTACATGTCTGGTTCTGCTCCTACCAGTCTTTCATTTGGATCGAAAATATTACCTTTTCCAGCGTATATAAATATTTTTACATCGCAATTTAAAGTATTACATTTTACCTCATGTGTAAGGAAAAATGATCAGCACTTAAATTGAAATATTTACTATGGGTTTTAATTCAAAACTCACAAACAATATGCAAATTCACACCCACTGAAAATTACCACCTACTTTTAGCAAAATTATTTTTTCAGCTTTTTGAAAAGTGTGGAATGACAGCGTTGTAACGGAATTCGATAAATTACTAAGCAAAACTCCATGGTGAGTGTCCAGTGGAACTATGATTATCCGAATAGATCGGCAAATATCCTCATTTGGAAAATAAAAAAAATGTGATAATAGAACATTTTTTAAAAGTATATTTTAATGTATTACTGTATCGTGAAAATGACAGAAAACAATTTAAAGAAAAAAAGCTTTTTATTAAATTAAAAAGCGCAAGCCTTTTCAAAGTTTGGGAGTAAGGATGGATGAATTTGCAAAGTAGAATGTTACCATTAGGGTTCAGATAGTCATAGTTCGGATAATTGGAGTCCTACTGCATTTCTTTCTTGTTTATGGTTTTATTTTTACATCCAACTATTATATCTGAACTGTAGTTTGAAGGTCCTTTTGGAAATACAAGCGATTGGCTATGAAAACATCTCAGAGACAGAATGTTTAATAAATTATTTTGATTATATATTAGTTTAAGTTTTTCGCGTAGACTTTCTTACCATAGTCAAAACAAAGAATGTTTATTTAAAACAGGACCATGCGAATCAGTACAATAGAACTCCTGATTTTCTGAATCAGTGGTACAGGTTCAAATTAAAAAAAATAATAAAAAAAAGTCAAGTTGTCGGTTTTATTTAGAACAAAGTGTATATTTTAATTAATTATCGTATGCATATTAGAGAAAAAAACATAATTTTTTTTAACGAAATAGATTTTGAATTAAATAAATAAGCAAACCTATTACGCATTAAGCTAACGAATGAATTAATGGCTGGAACAAAATAATATAATTGAATTTAAAATAGACGGAATATGAATAATTGTTCTACAGTGAGTTCTGTATTAACTTAAAAACTAATCATACAAATTGCATTTTGTAAGCTGCAACTAAATCGTGGATTTTCGTAAATTGTGTGACTTGACTTTCTTGGTGGGGGGCAAGTTCGCCGAACACTGCGACCTTAGGTCTATTGTATTCAACCCCAGAAATGACACAAACACAAGAGACACACAAAGAAAGAGACGACACAAACACTTAGGCAAATAACAACATTTATTGATGGACACAAACATCCATGCCATGACCGGGACTCGAACCCGAGCCCACCAGCTCCAAGGGCCAACACGTTAACCATTGCGCCAGCGGACCGGCTTCGTAAAATGTATCTTACAGTCTTGCCAAATCCAAGTCCGTATTTGTTGCTTCATTTCCGTGCACTCTCTGAAACAACACAGATCACACTTAAAACCCTTTTCATATGGAATTATTCAGACTTCCCCGTACGAAGCATAGTCGCGATTCTCGGAAAATCAAAATGAGTAGTCAGACTTATTTATGCATAACATAAGTGTAATTTGCATAATGTAGGCGCACGCGCTACTTTTAAGCCTCGGAAGATTTTTACAAAGAGGAAGAAGATACAGGATAATTTTATCCTAGATTGCAGAAGGTTGTTTTTTAATTTAATTATGGCCCAGTGAAATGTTTAATTGAAAATAGCGCTATTTGAATTTTATTGAGCTTAATTAAATTGTATAATTTTAATGAAATTAACTTAATGCTTCATGCATTAAATAAAAAGAAAAAATGCTTGATTTATTATTTCATTTAACTTTTTTCGTTATTTAATTTAATAAATTTAGATTTTTTAATAGAATTTTCATTTGGTATTTAAGTGTTAAGTAAATATTATTTTTTTTAAGATACATTAGATTCAATTAAAAGAGTCGTAAATTTAAAAGTGTTTCCGAAAGCAAGGTTTTATTACTTATGATTAGTTCATTTTCTATAATATGTAGGAATTATAAAATTCATTTGCCATTTTCATAAGCATACATAAACCCTTCATTAATAAATTCATAAAACTCTGATTTTATATGAAGAGAACAATATTTAATTTGGAATCTATGTATATAATTCTCTTATGCGGCTCCCAAATTTCCTTATATTTCTCACTCTGCAATGTCAACAATCGAGTTTGTATTAACACTTTCGATTTGCTCTAAGCGGTATAGAAGATTCTTTATTAGTTAAAAAATCCCGACAATTTTAAATTTATTTTTAAACATGCATAATATTAGAGACGTTTAATATTTGAAAATTTAAATTATAATTTCAATCAACTAAACTACTGAGCGAGCGATAGCGAGCTAGGGGTGTACTAGGTTTACTAGGGGTGGGTGACCCCTAGTATATTTTGAACTTACGCAAAAAGCATCTCTAAAATAAGTAATAAAAGTTATTAACACCATACTGCACTAGTATCTATATAACTTAAATATACTAAAAATGGTATAATACTTGAAAATACAAAGTATATTTTTTACGCAAATATTAAAATATTTGTATACTAAATAAATTTGTTTGACAAGATTTTATTTTTGAAATATTTCAATTCCCTACAAAACTTTCTTATAATGTCATATTTAATTATAACAGTGCAAATCTGCTGTTGTATATTTAGCATGTTACATCACTTTTTTTTTAAAGAAAAAGGGCTTTAAATATGCCAAATACACACCAATGCAAAACTGTTTTGAATGAAAAATAATTATTTAAATTTTACGAAAGTATACAATTTTCCGTTTTGAACGCGCCTGCATTTATATGCAGTCCTTTCTTCATCTTACTTTTTTCTTACATTTCGGAAAAGTAAAATTTAAGAAAATATTCCGACAAGTAAAATATTTTTAGCGTAATTTAGATTAACCCCGTGTTTTCATTCTCTACAGACAATTTTTCAATCTGATAAAAATCAACATAGTGAATGTTGATCTAAAAACCTCTTCCTAGTTTACTGTTCTTGGGATAAGATATAAGGTAAAAAAAACTGTTTTGAATCTTTTATCTTAATAGGGAAGAGCTAACTTTCTACGTTATAACTAAAACACGGGATTTTTATTCTCTTAGGATACATAAATAAAATATATGTTTCTTGGATACAATTCTAGAAGAATGCTTAATTTGTCTTTGTATTTTTCTTTCAATGAACACTTTTTTTATAAAATAATTTTTCCAAAACATTAGGAGGCAGAATTCCTTGTTATATTTCCAATGAGATCTAAAAAAGTATAACACTCTGTAATTTCGGATAAATACCTAATTAAACAACTGAATAGAAAAATATGAACAATTTCTCTATTTATCAAAGAGAAATTCGAAAAATATCGATAATATTGCGCCTTTTTTCCTTTAAAAACATTATAATTTGCTCATTTCTCATAAATTATAATTGTTTTATTTGCTTAGTTTTTTTAGAATATTTCTGATTCATCAAAGTATTTTATCCTAGCTTAGAGTTCCTGTTATAATTGAAAGTGCATCATCATTAAGATTTTTGAAGAATGAATTACTAAATAAAAGATACACGTTTAAAGGGATGTTTTGATGGAAATTCTCCTTTCACACCAAAAATAAATAAAAACTTGATCGGAAAGTCTAGTATGGATAATTTTTTAAAAACATTTTTTAATTCACAAATGAAAATTTCGGAGAACATTCGATTACTGGAATTTTATGAAATAAATTAAATTTTTACATCATTTTTCAAGAAATTATATTAACAATACTCACACAGATTTCATTGGTCTATTCAGTATTTATATTACATATTTTTATACAAACAAACACTTTATACAAACAAACACTTTATTAATCTAGAAAAAACATTACAAGAAAAGAAAAATTAGTCACAAGGGGGTAAACAGGAAACCCGTATGTGTGACCAAATTAATCAATTAAAATAAATAAGACATTAGTTAATTACAAAAAACCTACAAAAATTACATTTAAATACGTAAATATACACAAAAGAAAAGAACAAAATGTGACAATGTGGTTAAGTATTATTTTTTTTCAAAACAAATGTCTAAAAAATTCTGGACAGCGGAGGAAATATATAAACACAAAAAACATTTCTCTTCTTAGAATTAAAAAAATACATCGATATCGTCTATTGACAAAATAAATTTAAATAATTTTTCTTAAAACCTGTTTAAAGAAGGGATACTTAGAAGTTCAGTAGGTAGTTTGTTGAATGCATTTGGGGCTAAATATGAAAAATGTTTTCGAAAAATTTCTTAATGTGGAAAAGGGATATGATAAATTTCATTTAAACGCCTAGCTGAAATATTTACTTTTAAATTACCAAAAGAATTATTTCGATAAAAATATAAAATCATTCGAAAAATAACGTTATTCCTAATCGGTAGTAAATTTAAAAATGGGGATGTTTGAATAAAGATGTCCTTTCAGAACCTTGAAACACTTGTTTTGAATTGAAATCAATGGATTAATATTGCTTTTATAATCTCCTCCCCAGACAATACTACCATAATTAATGATGGGATAGAACCAGGAATAATATAAACTAATAAGGAAGTCTCTTGAAATTTTTTTTCTAAGGTAATAAAATTTATACAAAATAAAACGGAGTTTTTTTTTAACTAACTCAAGAACATAGGTTTTCCATTTCAGATTAGAATCTATATACAGTCCAAGATATTTTATATTATTTGTAGAATTTAAACTTGTACAAGAACAGTCAATATTTTGCCTACATGTAGTTAAATGATATTTAAGAGAAAAATTTAAATCCAAATTTGTTAAACTGAAAAACATAAATTTACTTTTATTTAAATTTAGGATTAAATCATTTATAGCAAACCAATTGTTAATTGTCATTAGATCTTTCTCTACATCTCTTTTTAGTGAATCAAAATCATAACTAGAATACAAGATATTAAGCCATAACACGACAAACACAAGATATTTAACAAGATATTATTACATATTTTTAAGCCTTTATATTAATCATAATATGTCTTAAATACACCTAGTAATTGGAATTTAAATATTAAAAATACTAAAAATTAATTAAATTTCGTTGAAAACTAAAAATTATTTAAATTTCAAATACTTTTTTCCCACAAAGCTTACAGATTTTTATTGCAAAAGGTTTATTATATATTTTTCAACATATTATATTCAATTAAAAACATGCAAATAAATAAAAAAGAAGCTTAGTGTTTCATTTCATTGGAGCGTGAAATTTTCTGGTTAATTGGAACAATACTTTTATAAAATTAATCCATTGGAAATAGAAAAAAAATATTGTGAAAATTTAAGAAGAGAAAACGGAAAATTTAATTGCAAAAAATATTTAAATGATAATTTAATTAACATTCAAAGAGGATTGCTGTATAACAATTCCTTTCTTTAAAATTAAAACATAAACGCGCAAACTGGTAAAGCCGGAATTGTGTTCTATATAGAAACCGTTAAAAAATTTAACGGTTTCTAAATAAATTTTTTAAATGCATAAATGTAGCTTCAATTTAAGATATCTTTCATTTTAGCATTGTAGAAATTTGACAGTATTAGACATAAAGGAAGACTATATAAGTAATACATTATAAGCTGTAGTTATACTATATATTACAACAGTACTGGATGGAGAATCCAGAATCTAATTACATATTCAAAACTGTATTAGAGAGATAGAAGTAAATACTATTATTAAACAGTATTAGTTTGGTAAAACCTATTAGTAAACTCTATTAGTTCACTATATTATTAGTCAGGTTAATCCTATTGGTAAATTCGATTAGTTAAGGAAATCCGATTAGGTAACTATATTATATACAAAAAACTTAAATAAGCCTGTAAATGTAAAAATATTTAACTTTGAAACCTCAAACAAGTACAGCTTGACTTCAACGATTTTTTTCCTGTACGTCAAAATATACTGTTTATAATTCAATTTAATACAAATGCTAAAATCAATGCAAAAAATACTTTGTGAATAATGTCCCTATAAATAAAAATTTATTTAGTTTATTCCGGGAGTGAAGTTTGTAGGGATACCTTTAAAATCAATAAGATAAGTCCAGGTTTCAAAGGGTCTATTTGGTAATTAGTACTTGCTCTACTGTTAAAATATTTAAAATAATTTCATCCTTCGTTTTCATGTTGAGATAGGATTGAACTACACGTTAGGATATATGTTATATTTTTTCGAATATATTTCGTTTTTCCGACATAAACAGGAATTCAGAGTCGAACCAACGCAACGTGTCGAAGCATCACATATCTTCTCTTGTGCAATCTTATCCTGAAGGATTACTAAAAGGAGTTTCTCACTCAAACAAACGACGTTAAATCCAAGCTTTCAGTCTGCAGTTGGGATGAGGAATATGTTATTCTTGAAGAACAAGCTTGCACTCTTTTTTTATCGGATTTTTATTGTGAAATGAGATAGCATATATAAACAAGGTTTTTTTTTTCATGTAAGAAAACCATAAACTTTCAAAAGTTGTTCAATCCAATAAAATGTGAATTTTTTGTACAGAATAAGTAATACTTAGCCTGAATGAGGTTTTTAGGTGTAAACTTTAACACTTTCTTGAAGAAATACTATAATTTTTTTTTGTTAAAAATGTAGTTTTTGTTTTTAATGAAAAGCGTTTTGAACATTCAAAATAGTACATTTGTTTTTTGAAAATTAATGTAATTCTCTCATAGTAAAAGGGATTGCACATGAATGGCTTTACGATATCTAACCGATACATTTATATCATTTGAGAAACAAACCATTTCTCTTTTTGTCACACTCCCTCTAGCGTGTTATCTACTCTCTAACCGACTTCATGTAGTAATGCTATTTTTCCCTCGTAAAATAAAAACTAAGCTAAAACTTGCAACAATGCTATTTCTTCTTCTAAAAATGAAAACTATGCTGCAACACTGCTATTTCTCCTCCTAAAATGTAAACTACGCTGCAATTTGCAACAATGCTACTTCTCCTTCTAAAAATGAAAACTACGCTACAACCTGCAGCAATGCTATTTCTCCTTCTAAAAATGAAAACTACGCTACAACCTGCAACAATGCTATTTCTCCTTCTAAAAATGAAAACTAAGCTGAAAACTTGTAACAATGCTATTTCGTCCTCCTAAAAATGAAAACTACGCTGCAACAGGCAACAATGCTTTTTATCATTAAAAAAGCGAAAATTACTCGGCAACAAAAACCTTCCCCAGCAAACAGCTACAGATATAAGAACAACAGTGCGTTCTGCCCCTTCCCATCCCTCGCTCTCCAGTTGCAGGCAGCGGTGATTTGTTCCGCGTGATGAAGACGCTTCTGTTGCGACGACACAATGACGAAAAATGAGGTTGTCACTCGCTCGCCGTCTAATAGATGGCACCCGCTCCAAGACAAAGACGAATGGCTTCCGCCGATCGCCTTTCCACACCGGACAGCAAGTGTGCCAGCTCCAAGTCAGGGAACTACAGACGAAACAATGGCTTTTTATTTGGTTGAATTGAATTAACACTTAATTTAAATGAGCAAGATTTACAGGAATTCTTCGTCACTTCACCAGGGTTCTAAATTATAAGGCTTAATTGGATGTTTTAAAGCTCCATGGAGGCTAGAAATTAGGTTAGCTTAGTTTTGAAATATCGTCGCACTAGAGCTACGCAATAGCTATATGCGATAGGCGTCGTAATTTAAAATCACAATCAACCAACACCTGAGTAGGCACCCAACACAAGTGGAAGCTAGGAATAGATAGCCGGAAAACATACAACCTAACCAAACACGAATTTTGTTATTCTATTTTAATTAGATACCAAAGCCCTCAGCAAAGGTATCTTGCCCGCCTCATTACAGACAAGTTTCTTCCCGGCTGAGTCTGAAGGTTTTCGGAATGAAAAAAATGTAGGCACGTATGTCATATGATTAAGATGTAAAAGATTCCTTAAGTACCTAATTGCTATAGGTACTTTCAGCAAAATTACAGTCTTAGCATTCTTTTGCATCCATGCACAGAGAGTTAAGATGAATTATAATATTAGCACCAAAATTAGTAGTGAAAGCTTTCTAGATGGTACCACAGAAAATTTGTTCTCAGTAGCGTGAGAGTTATGTCGAGTCTTTAAAAGGTCTTAGCCCCAAAAGCAGCCTCTTAAGAGAAAAAATATAGATACCTAATTTCGAGTTTTCTTACTTTTTGTGACGTATTATATTCTGTAATTTTTAAAACGTTTGAAAAATGATTTAGGTATACTTAAAATTCTCATGTATATTTACTAAAATGGTTTATTGAATGTGGCCAATCAAACGTTTAACTAAGACGAATTTCGCGACTCTTTTCTTAAGAAGCTACAATAAACATGCCACGAAAACAGCGGGAAAAATACAAGTATGATCGCGCGTTTAAGGATGTGTAAGCATTATTGGTGATGGGCCTCATCGAAAGATTGTTTTGTTGCTTCTTTTAATTTATTAATTAAAAATATAAAGAGATGTGCTTTAGTTGAAAGTTTCCCATAAAAAAATATTGAATCAATAAAAGAAAGTGCTTTTATGCATTTTAATTAAAACTATTTTAGTTACAAGTTTTAAAAAAACCTTTTTCACGACTAAAATAGACGTAGAGAAATTTCATTAAGTTAATTATCGACAAAAAAAAACTATGTTTATGGAATTTTTTTTTATCTTACCAAACTTACAAAACCATTAGTTTATTAAGGTAGGTACTAAACAAAGTTTTCAATAAAATATAGCGCTTTTATGCATTTTACCTAAAACTATTTTAGTGTAAGTTTTTTTAAAAAAAAACTTTTTCACACTAAAATAGACGTAGCAAAAATTAATTATAGTTCATTTTCGACGAAAAAACTATGTTTATAGAATTTTTTTTTATCTTACTAAACTTATAAAACCATTAGATTATAAAGCTAGTTACTAAACAAAGCTTTGGTCATAAAGAAATACCACAAAAATTAGGTCATAGAATATTGAGTTGGTTTTGGCATATAAGCCTCCGGATATAGGACTATGTTATGGAAATAACTAAGTTTATTTTTTATAGTTATTTTAGAATCTTCTTTAGTGTTTTGTTCTCCAGGATTTGTTCTTTATGTTAAGAAAAATGTCGATATGCTAAATTTGGTCCCAATGGAGTGGAATGGCCTGAAAAGTGATACTGCGAGTGAAATTTCTTGTGAACTGGGTTTGGTGTATAAGAATTGATCTTTGGAATTTCGGGACCATATATCATTGGGCTTGTACAACCGGTAACTTGTAATTGCGGAGAATGTTCGTAGAATCTTTATTGTTTTAGAAAAACAAAAAAATATTGGTATTTTCAAAAAATTGTTTGTATTTAATTCTTTTTTTATTATTATTATACTAACAAGCATAAAACTTAATTGCTTTTGATAAGCATTAATTTTGATCAAGATAAGTTTGATAGATTTATGATGAATTTGTAACGATTTTAATAACTGTATAATAAGAACACTAACAAAAAAATATGCGTAATTACAAAAAAAATTAACCTTGCATTAAACACAGAATAATAATTCATAAGAAAATAAATTATAACTCTTTTTTTAATCTATTTTATGTAAAGGTTGTTCAGATAATAATTAATTTCAATGAAATCGTGTTTCGCTTTTTCCTATGCACTTCTGTGTCATAGTAATATGTAAAAAATTTATATAATAGTTTATTAAAACATCGTACAGACAACCCCCCAATATTTTATACATTGTATTCACATTTTATAAATATTTAAAACTAACTCACCTATCAACTAACGTTAAACAAATGTTTTCACTTCAAACAATTTCCAAAAACTTTAAAAGCATCTTACAACTATATCTTTCTTTTTAACTATAACTATCTTTTAACTATAAAAATTCTTCTCTAGCAACAAAACTGTATGTTGTGAAATATGGTTTCGACGTTGAATGTCAACATGTATAACATAAAGTAGACTTTATAACGTTCATTTAAAGTTTCCTTGTGTCTATGTTGTTACATATATTAGATTAAGTCGTTTACAACAAACGAAAAGAATCGCCTTTAATCAAAAAGACTTTCTATGTCAGTAATAAAACATATCCACCTCTAAACCAAGAAATCTCACCATTTAACCGCATGTTTCGATGTGCCCAAATACATTATTTTTTATTTCGATTATTAAAAATAGAAGGTTTTACCTAAGTTTGAACTTTAAACATTAGAAACAAGGTCATTTTTGTAGGGGGAAAACAGAGAGATCAAACAAAAGGTATTATTGCGAAAAAAAAGTATTTATTTCATACTAAATATTGGGTAATAAAATATTCGAAAATGTCAATTTTCTTATAGTCATAAATATTGGGTAATAAAATATTCAAAAATGTCAATTTTCTTATAGTCTTGTTCTTATAGCTAATCTTTTAAATTAGATACCTTTTTTATTTTGCAAATGACGTCAGCTCTACTCGACTAAAGTTAGAAATAATAAATTAATAATTAATACATTAGAATTTTCTTTTAAAAAACTCTGTTACAAAATATTTAAATTTCTTTTATGAAAAATACCTTAGTGTTAGTTTTGATTATTATCATTTTTAACTATTTTACTAAAACTTAATTTTAGTGATAATGTTTGAAAAATATGCATTACATGGAGCTTAAATATTTAATGTAAAATAATGTTTCCAATATTTACATAAGCTGATGCTTTATTTCATACTCTTAATAAGAAACATTATAAAAAATATAAACTGACGTTAAATAAATCGTTCTTCGTAGAGATGAAATTTAAATGTCCTGCAGCTTTTATTTGTACATAAACAGTTCAAAGAATATTTAATTAGCTTCAAAAGGTTTTTAGCTTTCTCTCTTAATATAAAACACAATTAACTAGTATGCTAGAGTAAATGTTATTATAACAAAAGAAAAAAAAGCACTGTGTTAAATTTGTTTAATCATTATTGAAATGTGTTCAAGAGCATTTTAGATCCCGTTTATCGGAATTTATATTTTTTACAATTTTGTTTAATCACTCAAAACGAATAAATTTGGCTTAAATGAAAAGTAAGTATGATAATAGTTTTTTAGTACAAAATTCCTCGAGCAAGTGCATTAAATTATTTTGATACATTGGTTTCTATCACAAAAGAAAAACTTCGATAAATATATATTTTTATTTTCACTTCCCTTTTAATTAAAACATTAATCAGTAAAAACACTCAAAAATTATTTCATTTATTTTACTCCGAAATAATGTATTATCTAATTAAATTTAATATTTATTATATTTTCTGATAAAGTTCGTTATTTACCATAAATGTAACACCAAAATAGCAAATTTGTAATATCAAACCCAGAACCCAATTACTTTTTGACGCAACAATAAACATGGTCTAGAGATTAGTTAAAACCATTAATGCAGACAAAAGTAGTATCATTATCAGTGTTTAACCAGCGGACATTGTCACCCAGATACATAGGAATCGCAAAGGATTGCGCGACACAGAAATCCTCTTAATCTTTCTTTCAGATGCTTAAGCACGTTTCAAAAGTTTTGCCAAAGTCAAGGCGAACAAACGGCTTTCAAATGGCCTGGCATCAGCGGACATTGAATACGAGAGATATAAGGGTGATAGGAGTGTTATTTTCATATAACAGTTGTATGACAACACCATTCGTTGAAGTTAAGTTAACTAAAAATAAAATTTACAAAATCCTTCTAAATCGGAGGGTACCCTCGAACTGAACTCTTTGACAAATGACATGGACTGCGCCCTCTAGAAGGGAAGATCATAGGTTTTATATCCCGTTACCTCACTAGCCAGAAGTGACATCGACACAAGGTACACACATAGAAAGTACGACACAAACCCATAGACAAATAACAATATTTATTGACAAATAACAATATTTATTGACAAACACTACCATCCATGCCTTACCGGGATTAGATCCCGTACCATAAGCTCCAAAGGCTAGCTTCCTAACCGTTGTGCTGACTGGTCGCCTCTGAACTCTAACTTTGCTGCGAGTCAAAAACAGTCTTTCACTAAATTGATTGCTCCAATTGGAAATTCCTTCAAACGAAGCAAACTCACTCCGCTACAATTAGTTTTTATCAGACATCTTATTCTCAACAGTTGATTTCAATAGTTGTTTTTCAAATTCTAAACAATCAATTAGGTGTTAAAGTACACCAAATCAGCGGTGATGTTATATTTAACTAAAAAGTTCGATAGAAAAGTTTGCATCAAAGTGGTGTTTAGACACACCAATTTATTATTGGTGTTTTCTTTCACCGTTGGCAGACATTTTTATTGAAAAGTTACACCCCAACTCTTTATATGTATCAATAAATTGCAAAAACATGTGAAAATAACAAGAATTATTTTTCTTTCGTATCCTTACAAGCAAGACTGTCCACAAATGTCCTCAATAGGACGTCGAGCTTCGTCTCTGCATTATTTGAGAGAGAGCTTCTATTGTTTCGCTGTATAGTAAGTTAGGATCTTGTCGTCAACTTCTGGAAGTGGGCATTAATTTGAAGTTCTAGCTATGTATGTTTGGGAAACTTGCAGCTTAAATATGAATATTCTGGTAGATGGTAGGCGGATGGAACAACTTTCATAAGTTTGGAAACCCATGAGGAATAAATATAGGTTGGAATTGTTTCTAAATTAACACAGAGATGGCTTGAGAAGTGCAAGTATAAAAATCCTAAGATTTTTTTTGTGAGAGAGAGACTAGCAAAAAACACACCACACATTGGCAAATTTCTAGAACCTATACAGTAGATCAAAATAAATATAGATTGATTGATGACCGTGATTTAATTTATCAATCGGAAGTTTATATAAAAGTTTTATATAAACCATATAAATCATATAAGAATCATATAAAACATCATTGGTATATATAGTAACCAACGCAGGTACAACCTTTTGTTATAACTTATATCACACCCGAGAGGATCCAATCGCATTCCAAGGCAACGAAAAACAATTTTAAAAAATGATTTCAATAATAAAATAATGCGCGAGTTCATCATAAAATGGTATCTACACATATCCTCCAAATTTATAAGCAAATAAAAACGTGTATTACATAAATTGGCATCAATTTCTAGATGAAACTCTAATAGAAAAAAAATAAATTTTACGCCTCCTTGCAACATTTTTCATTACTCAATCAAAGTGGTGACGTACAAAAAGTGAAGAAAGATGTATCGATTCTGGAATTGTGAAAGGCTTTTCCAGAAAGTTATTTTTCCTCTCAAAAGCAACGTGCCGGCAGGAGAGATATATATACTTCTAAAAGCAGCAAGTAGGTCCACGACATGGTTTGACAAAAATATAGCTGATATTATAATAAAATATGTTAAAATGGATTTTAATAAAGAGTTATTAATAATAGGACTTAACTGGTATATAAATTTATTTCTTGTCAATTCACTGTTATAGATAGAAATATTTAATTTATTTTTAAATTCTTAAATGATAAAATTATGTAGAATTAATGCATATCATTAGCCTTGATTGGAACTGTGGATTGAGGGACACTACACTACCTACTCAAAGCTGGATAAGATTTTTCCGTGACATCAAGCTAGCCGTCCTGTTCGGAGTGTTGGCTGTTCCGAAGAAGAATAAACATTAAACCTGGTCGTGTTCGACCCTCTGTACTTTTCGGTATATGAAGATTAAATATAAGTTTCTCAGAACAAGCCTATTTCTTTCTCCAAACAGTACCCCCCCCCCTGAGGTCAGGTTGATTTCTACGGTCAGGTTGCAGTTTCTAGCATATGGTTATGTTAGCATTATGGTAAGGCGTCTGGCTTGCCAGCTTTGCCTTTGCCAGTGTTGCTTGTTCTAAGTTATCATAACTATGAACAGATTTAGAGAAGTTTCTTCAGAACAGCCTATTCTCCAAACAGTACGTACTGCGTGAGGTCAGTTTCAGTTTCTCTGGCCTTACAAATTTAGCTGGCTATGGTTAAGACATCAGGTCGCAGAGGTTGCCTCTGCCAGTGATGCTTGTTCTAAGTTATCCTAACAGAATTTGGATAACATAGAACAACTTAGAACATATTTAGAGAAGTTTCTTCAGAACAGCCTATTCTCCAAACAGTACGTACTGCGTGAGGTCAGTTTCAGTTTCCCTGGTCTTACAAATTAAGCTGGCTATGGTCAAGGCGTCAGGTCGCAGAGGTTGCCTCTGCCAGTGATGCTTGTTCTAAGGTTACCCTTAAAACAACCATTGTTGGATACTCTTAATGTTTACTATCAGAAGCCGTAGTAAGAGAGACTATATACCGGTACCAAAACTCATTTCAGCAACAACAAAAAAAACTGTTACAATCATTTCAAACGAGGACAGATCGATGCATATAGATGGAATTGAGAGAGAGAGAGAGGTTCACTTTTCTAGCACTTATTTCCGAAGAAAGGTTTAATGATGGATACTTTTTGAAATCCCCCCCTCCCACCCCCTCCAAAGAGGAAGTATAAATTCATGTTCCTTTCCCCACCAAAAAGTGAGAAGCCAAGGTAAGAGAAAACCATAATAATAATAAAATGAAATCTGGGGATTTTCGGGAGCGGAAATTCAAGTTTTGGGAAGGTGAGCAGAAATTCCCCGTGGTTTATTTTAAGACCTTTGATGCAAAAATTGTGGTGAGGCTTTGGTTGCTGAAATAGCATGTGCCTCTTTTAAGGCTTTTTAAAATGCTTTTCTAGTTTTGATTTCTGTTTTAATACTTTATGTAAATTTAGAAATGAAACTCGGTTTGGGAATTCTTGTACAACTTTTTAGAGCCAGCGATGCCGACAGATAAAATCCTGCATCTCGATGTAAAAGGATATACGCAAATATTTAACGTTGATATTTCACTATTGACGAATTATTTTACATTAGGTTTTGTTTAAAAAATGTATTCAGATTGTTGTAAGAATATTTAAGGAAAACGGTTAGTTAATAATGCTTCAATTGTTGATTAATTATACAGGAGTTATATTTCGTGATAAGCCCATTGTGTCCAGCAATACTCTAGTCCACTATTTAACTTTTTTAATCTTTTTCTTACTTTAGTAATGCAATGTGCAACTTAAACAACTTTAAGAAGTGCGTATTTATTTTTGAAATCGACACAGAAAAGGTTGTTATTAAGTTAATTCACGTTACATATTTTTATTTAAATAAAATAAATCAAATACTTAAAAAATAATCTCTGTAACAATATAAATCGGTGCAAAACTCAAATAAAAAAAGTCAGTTAAATTAGCATCAATTTACATATCCGCCATTTAAAAATAAAATATGTTTCAATCTAATCTAATCGTTTTCACAGGAATTCAAGAAGAAAATATAATAGTAAAATAATAGCAATTTTATCAACAATAAGAACGATTTCTTCGAATGAAACATGCTATAATAGAGAAAGTGAGAAAAACACGAAATCTCATTTAAACTACTATTTCCGTTATGCATCCACTGGGAAAAACGTAAATCTAAAGATCACGGTTAAGGCGTACAAATAGGTATCTTATTTAAATAGTGGTCTAAAGCCAAATCATGAAAAATAAGTTAATTATTGTTTATAGGTTAAGGTAAGGAATGATTTGTGAAATAAATGTTAAAAAATACTAATATTAATATTAATATCTATAAAAAAATTAATGAGTATAACATTATTAATGAGTATAACATTATTAGATGTGTTCATTTTAGAATTTTAAATAACTTAATAAAATTGATGTTATTTGATTGCTATTGCATACCTAAAAGCCATGATACAAAGTAGTGGCAAACAGTTTCAAGAGAAAATTATTCAAAAGTCACGATAGTCATTATCTGTGATACGTATGAAATATTAGCTTAACTTGTTGTTTGTCAAAGAGTTTAAATCGTAGTTTAAGTGCACGAAATTTCTCTATTATTTTAAAAAGTAAAGTGTCTTTAAATTGCTTCTTATAACAATCCGAAACATCAACAAAAACTTACTTATAGAATGATTTAGTTTTAAAAAGTTTTGTACACTATATTATTTCATGAAATATTTACATTATGTCTTGCAGAACTCTAGACTGTTTTAGTATTATTCAAAAACTAAATAATAAAGCCTCTTGATAGATCCAACTTCAAGGAACTTTAAATTTTTATGTACTATTTCTTGAATAGTGTACTATTTTGGTTAGACCACTTTTAAGATAATCTTATAAACTGTTATATAACATAGATGTCATGTGAAAGGCGCTTTAAGCATCTCATAAAAATATCGATTTACACGCTGTCTACAGTGTTTGGTAGCATTTTTTTTCTTCACCCCCATTTTGCTAACTTACATTTGAATCACTCCCGTGAGACAGCGCATAACTCATTTATATGTGGAGCGAATATCTTACTTTAAAAACGCTGTTTTGGTAATGTGAACCAAGGAAAAGGTTGGCAGTGTTATCCGATGTGTTTCGGGGAGCAATATATGGGTAAAATGAATAAATTTCAAGCTAAGAAGTTTATGCGTTTAAAATAAAGCTTTCAAAATGTTGACAGATTTTTTTTTATTCTGGGGTGTGGTAGGTCTAAATTTTGAATCTAAAATTTGAGCCAGTTATGTTTTATCTAAATGGGGTTACTGTAATATTTACTACAAATTGAATCGTACTGTTGCATTGTTTATTGTTATTGACGAATCAAACTGTATATAAGGTTTATTTCAACAAAAGGTATACTATATCTAACAGCAGAAGTTAAATAATGGCCAATTATCGGAAAAAATTTCTTACAATTTAAGTTACGTGACATTTTGTATGTGAAGTTACGCATGTATGCCGTTCTTGTATTGAAACAAGTTATTCTTTGTAAAATATACAAAGTACACAGTTATACATAGGTATCAAAACTGAATTGTTCTTGCTCAAATTATTTTTAAAAAAAATTCTTAGGAGTGGAAATTACACTCACAATAACATCCCCGAATTATCCAAAGAAGTTAAATGAAGATATTTCTTTAATACATTTGCATATATTCAAGGAGCTTTCAATAACTTCCTTAACCTAACACTAAACACATAACATTACGGATTGCTTAAACTTTTCAAAGATAAATCTTTAAGCTAAGCCCAACAGCACACATTCCAAGACAATAAAACCTCCTAAATCCCATTCACACCACGAAAAGGAGGTTTTTCTCTTTAGGCCCTTGTTACAAGATGTCCTTCTCTGGAATAGTTCCATCGGCTGACAAGTTCGAATGGGCCAAGTCACCTCTTGGGTCCCTTGATTAACCCTCTCTCCCGAAAATATCCTCGGGATCGTCTGCAATCTCACCTAAATCGCTGTCCCCTGGGCTATTTTTCGGCCGAAAATCCTCCCTCAAGACGTTGTATATGTATATGGTGGAGATTGCAATCAATATACTGCTTCAAGAGAAAAATTTGTCATTTACCTTTTTCGGGGGAGATCGGGTAAGGCCATGTTTGCCGGTTTGGTTTGAAAATATAGTGACCAAAACATTATAAGGAAAGAATTTTTGTGCTCATAAATATACTTCGGGCATGCTCATGCTCTTATACATAAACAAACTTGGATAGTTCGTTATTCAAAGAGTAGAAAGGTGAATTAAAAATCCTAACTTTCAATCTTCATACTCTTGTGAAAATGAGGACAGCCTTCTGACCCTAAAATTTAATTTACCTCTTTTCAGCAATGTATTACATCATTAACAATGGAAGAGATTTTTGTTAGAAAACCCATTTTTTCTGTTTTTTACTTCTGTTATGTACTTTTTTTTTGTATTGCTTTGTAACGAAAAATATCCCTATATTTTTCCATAGAAATACAAATATTTTCGGACTACTTTGCTGCCAGAAATATTCTGTATTGTAAAAAAAAATCTGTATATTGAATACCTTTCGCCATATTGGAAGACTGCGAAAAAAATATTTTGCACAAGATGCTCATTTGCATTACTGTAGTTCTGTACTATAATTTAAATTTTTTTTTCAATCTAAAAACTCAGTTATAGTGCCTCTCGGTTCCTTATTCAATGATTTAGAATCATGCCTAAGACGATTTTTTAAATCCATTCGGGATCGGCTTTATGCAATAGGTCACTGCCAACTTCAATAACAAGGCCATAGAAGCTTTCCCAAACATGAGCTTAGACGGAATTTTTGACGTCACTGTTCCGAGTACCGAAGATTGAGAAACTAGTTCAGAAGCTTTCTGAACCCTAAAAATGTGGTCAGAAGAGAACGAGTGGTTCCGAACAGGTTTCGAAATAGATTATCTTCATATTCGGAACAACGTCACTCGGAACTATGACGTCAAAATTTCCGTCCCCGAGCGTGTTTGTGAAAGCTTCTTTGGCCTTAGTAGTTGAGTAGGCCGTGAATAGGTCCAGGTTCTTAAGCTGCTTTAAATAATGAAAAAACGAACAGTTTCAAAGTCAAATATGCCTAAACTTAGCTTAATATCAGCTACATCTTTGTCAAACCAATTCAATGTATTGTGTTCCTGACAAAGAAGTTTCCAAAGAAAGTTTGGGAAGGATTGAATTTTTGTCCCTTTTTTTACGTGAAAAATGTCTAACATAGTAATTCCGTGGTGGGATGTAAGGTTTGGATTAAAGGGCTTAAGGACGGGTTTCAAGAGTGTATGTTTAACCTTTGAACGATCGATATGGTGGTTTGAAGAATATAGGGCAGACGTACTAACCCTAGGGTCACAGTGTACTTAGGTTCACTGCCCATAACTTTAAAAATATTTGTTTCTAGAAGTTGTTAATTATAAGAGTAAATGATAACTCCCTCTCTCTATTTGCATTGCATAAACTTTAGAATTTTAGATCATCTCATCTTAGATTAGGAGCATTTGAAAAAAGTTGTTGTCTAACATAGTAAGTAATTCCGTGTGGTAGGATGTAAAGTTTGGATTAAAGGGCTTAAGGACGGATTTCAAGAGTGTATGTTTAACCTTTGAACGATCTATATGGTGGTTTGAAGATTATAGGGCAGACGTACTAACCCTATGGTCACAACTTAGGTTCACTGCCCATAACTTTAAAAATATTTGGTTCAAAACGTTGTTACTTATAAGAGTAAATGATAACTGTCTCTCTCTATTTGCTTTTATTGCATGAACTTTCGATATCTCATCTTAGATTAGGAGCATTTGAAAAAATCCAACAATATTTACACACATCCCCCTACTTTATCACGGAAGTTTGGTGGACCTGATTAAGGTTTAGATAGATCATAATAGTGTTTAAAAAACTAGATAGATAGTTTTATCGCTAAAATTAAGCTATATACAAATAATGTTAAAGCTTAATTTTATGTAATAGTATATCCAGTAGAATTGTATCCAAGTAATTTTACATTAAAATTATTAAAACTGTTATTTAATGAAAAGTATAATGAAAGGTAATTTTGAATATTTTCAAGATAAGTTGCATCAACATTTATGATAAATATTGTGCAGTTGTGCATTTACACAAAGTATACTATATTTATTAATAGACTTGATGCAGCGAGTAAATATTTTTGATACCTATTTTTATGATCTGAACACTTGCACAAACGACGACAGTAGTAAAAGACAATAAATACAATATCTTGAACATCAGTAATTATGAAACTACTAAACTTTACTCCACATATTCTCTTTATATATTTAATTATCCCTTTCATTCGTATTCATTCGGTATTAGGAATTTAGTAAAAGATGTTGTTCCAATAAATCCGCCCTCCTTCTTTTTGAGTATGTGTTACCTATGTTAGAAAATACCTTTAAATGATTTCATAAATATAAGTAACTTCAAAAAAAGTCTGAGTTAATCTGAAATAATATTATTAGGAACTCTCCTCCTCTCCCCAATTTATTTCTAAAAAATTATTTAATTAAAACAATAAATTGTTGTGTCTATTTACATAAGAGGTCTATTTCAAGGTTTTGCCCCCAAAAAGTTTAAAATTCGAGATTTAAAAAAATATTGTTAACTTCATTTGTAGTTTTTTAAAAGACATTAAAATGAATTACTATTTAGCCACTTTTTTAGGCAGTACTCTTACTCATACAGGATAAGAAAACATGCTTTGCTTTACAATTGGTCAAAATACTAATACCCTAACAAAAACCTGACTAATATTCATTAAATTATAATTAAACCATAAAGCTTTACCTTCTTCCTTCAAAGTTTAGATAAGTGAAAATTCGGTATAAAAAACTAATGTTACATTTTAAAGGGTTTTAAATGTATCACATGAAATTTTTTTTTCAAAATTCCCGAAGCGTCTCGTTTTTTTCTCTAGTTGAATTTATTTGTATTATTCAAAAGAAGAAACACATTAGATGTTTTAAGCCGGGGCTTATGCAATTGGAAATTCCTTAGCGATACACAGCCGTTTAACGATCTGTTTACGATCCTATTACTAAAAAAAAAGTAATACCACTAAAAACACACATTGAGCTAACACGATAAAAAAATTGAACTCCAAAACAATTTCATCAAAAGTAGAATTTAATTAAGAAATCATGTTCCTCCTAAAGTCTGCAAAACGCTACACACAAAAAGAAATCAATTCACAAAATCAACATTTTTTAATTAAGTACCAAAGGGGCCTAGGCGATGCACTAAAGATGTTTGACTTTTTGTTCTATTTCTTAAGTTTGTTGGTGAATTTAATTTGATTTGATTTTATCATGGTCGCTTCTGAGAATAACTGCATTAATTGCTGACAAGCGCCGCTCTGGGAGAAAGGGGAAATTAAAAAATAATTACGGGGAACTATCTCGTAAAAGTTTCAAATTCTCCGAATAACCGAGCAAAGTTTGTTTTTATGTCGTTTGCTCTTTTATTACTCTGCTATTTCTGGATAGAAGAATATTTTAGCATTTTGTTTTAAATTAAAAGGAACGTTAAAGAAGCAATGTATGTGACTAATACATTTATGGATTGTTTTTTTTAAATAGTTCTATAAAAAAGTAATGTTTATTTTATTCTAAAATCAATAGATCAGTATTTTTCCCTCTGTAAGCATAAAAAAATGATGTACATTTATCGCTAGTAAGTGATTAAACTTAAAAGGACCTTGCCAGTTTGAGACATTTGACTACAATGAAACAATTTTGAGAGGCTATATAAATATTTCTCCAATGTACGTCTCTAACATCATACTGTCTACTTGTAATTTTACATGTTAAATTTGAAAACCGGATGAAATTCCTTCAATTTGCTCTATATTTACAACTTAATTTGAGTGCGAGAAGCTAAAGCATAATGTATAAATATTGATTTTATTTTATACAATGGAATCATTTATTAGAAGCTACCCCAAAAGGTCCTGCTCATTGTTTTTTTTTAAATAGCATTAGTATTTAGACGGATGAAGAAATTTTCAAATTGTTAATCTCATCTCTACTAAATCTTTTACCTTTGATTTCAACAAGCTTAATTTTCATAAAACACATCAGCACAGGATCAATCATTTGCCTTTAACTATTACACAAAAAACTTTCCTTTTTATAAAGCATAGTGTCTATTGGTAATTTGATAAGTTTAGTTTCAAAACCGGGTGGAATTCCAAAAGTTTGCTCCATACTTATTACTCTAACTTGGCTGCCAGAAGTATTTAAAAAAGTGGCTATTTTAAATGGTCTTCATATTGAGACGCATCGAGGACTTCTCGAATTGGTAACTTCAGCTCAATTAAATCCTTAACCTTCAATTTCCACAAACAACTTTCATTTTCATAAAACACATCCACGCGGGGTTTTCCATATTCCCAAACACTCCCCTTTCCCCCATCTACTGCCCTTCCAGTGGCATTATAAGCCTTCCCCCAAAACAACTAATTAATCTTCAAGGAAACACCTCTTCCCCAAACCCCAAAACTTTTCTCAAAACTGCAAGACGATCATCCCTAAGAAAGATAAAACAATTAAAGAGGGGGCTCGCCCGTTAGCCCTTATTGAAATAAGTGATACCTCACCCGGAGCTAATTAATTTTCATTCAATGGCGAACGCCTCAAAGACCAGGGATGCATTTCATCAAACTAATGGGGCAAATCTGTATAAATATGCCGAGGGGATCCACAGAGATCTTCTGCGCCCTCAGTGGGGGATTTTATTTTGCGGTGTCCTCACACCCCATTAAATTGGGGCGACACCCCCCGATGCTCTCCATCAAGTGGATTGGGTTAGGGCAAAAGGTACTAAACACTCTTAAAACGAACGAGCCGATTTTAACACAGTCTGATAATTTTCACTCCTCCAGTCTGGAAAATGCCACTCTCCTTTTTTTGTGGTGGACTTTGGTGTGTTACCTCCGACAGATCACGTTTAACGAAGAGTGATTTTAAACAGTCTGAGTTAGAATTAATTCCTTTCCATGGTCGAAAAAATGGCACTTCTCCAACTGGAGTGGATTTCACACTTTTGTTTTAAGAGTGTATGGAAAGCCTTTAGACTGAAAAATGTTTGCATATGCTTGAGATTATAATGGAGAACTAAGTGTCAATCGTGATTTGACACGACAGTCCCTGTACTCCCTATAATTTAATTTGTATTATATTTTCTTGTTACAAGTGAATGTGTCTGAAGTATCTTTTTTGATTGCATTTTATGATGTAACTTATCAACTCTTCTAGTTGATGTGTTTTCTATATATAAGTGGTTCGATAAATTAGGACAAAAGCTCTAAAGATGTCTTTTTAAACGAATAAGTTAAAGATTATGGAATTCTGTAAATCGTTACCTATTTCAGCTTCCAATTATTGAACTGTAACTAAGCCATTTTATTGTAATTTTGAATACATTTAATGAACAATATATATACACCTAAGCAGTCCTTAAATCAAGTTAACTAGGAACTTAGATGAACAAACCACTAACTCAAGTCTAGCGTACGTAGTCGGGTGATATATAAAGAAAGAAACTGTACATATAATGCTTGGAGCAGCGAAATCAGGATTATTCGTGATATTCTATTATGGTAAATGTAGTGAAAAATAATCTGAACGAGCCAACCTTTATCTTATATATACTTTTATGAATGCGATTTAGTTCTGCTCTTGGAAACTGGTCCGGCTGCAAAAAAAACTAAGAGAAAATACTGTTGCAATTTGTTTTTTGAACTCAATTTCATTGTACATTAAAAAATAATAATAAATAGGGCTCTGAAAGTATTTAAAAAAAAAGTTTCTCAATCAGTCTACTTGGTACAACAGGAAACAAATTGAAAAATAACAAAACATCTTAAACATTATAAAACTCTCTAGTTAAACTTTGAAGAATGTGAGTTTTGAAGAAATGGGCCATTCACCTTCTTTGTTTCAAAATTCTAATCAAATTTGTAGAAATAGACAACCGGAAGCAATACTCCAGACCCAATAATAACTCAATTTTGATACGATATCTCTTGGTTCTTTTGAGATAAAATATGATCCCAGTGTTCAATAACCCGAGGAAAGATATCGACTGCCTAATTGGCAGGCCACTAATGATGTTCCATAATTGATTTCTGATACCTTTTCCCCACCTACGCCATTTTGACCCAAAGGGCGGTTATTTGTCGGAGGTGGGAGGGGACTCTGGCAACAAGTCCATAACTGTCTGATGGACGAGTAGGATCTTTTATGTGTTTGATTGATTGATAGGCCCTCGTGCTTGGATTGAATGGATTTATTAAATGATTATTTGTTAAAAACAATCAATTGAAACTGGTATAGCGGTATTCAAGCAACACCTTTGAATCTAAAAAAAAAAAAAAACTAACGCAGTTTTTTTTTTACATTAGTTGACTTAAATATATTAAAACTGGCGATTCAGTCAATAAAATTGGTAATTTAAGGCCTGTGTTTTTTTGCATTAATTGGCGTAAATACATTAAAACAGGCGATTTGAGCAATAAAATTGGTATTTTTAAGACTGCGTTGTAAAGATTTGCTTTCAAGACATGCCTGAATGGGGGGGGGGGGGGGGACAGTCTAAATAGAAAACAACTCTATGAAAAATCATGAACACTAATACTTACAAATAATTCTGCATCGTCGCTAAAAAAACAGTACAAGGGCTAAGCATTCCTTTCATAACGAAAAACACGCTGCATCAATTTATGTGTTCAGTCCCAAAATCAACTTGATGTAATGTTTACATTTAGTGATTTGCAAGGCAATTTTTTTTACCCCGAATAATATTCTGCGGAACAAAACGCATGGAGTATTTGTAGAGTTTAACTAACTCAGCTAAGAACTTTAGTTAAAGAATAAAACCCTTTCGTTTCTTACACTCTAAGCTAATAATACTTATAGCATAATTTATCTAGGTTATTTATGCTTAAATTTAGCCAATATTTGGATTTGTCTGGTATATCTACGAGTAATACTAGAAACCATTAAAATATTAACCCAAATATTTGTTTTCGTTTTTATCTAGGGTGGTTAATATTCATTTGTTATCGTCATGCATTTAATAATTTTATACCAATGTAGGTCCATATTTGCAAAGGTCGGGATTGATTTAGAGAAACTTATCCATAAAAAAACTAAAATCTTAAAACTTATTATATTCTGACCATTGCAGGCTTGAGAAGTTTTTTTTTTATTGTCGTAGTTTCTAAAAAATACAGTACACTCTTAAAACGAACGAGCGATTTTTAACTCAGTCTGAGTAATTTTCACTCCTCCAGTCTGGAAAATGCACTTTCCTCTTGGAGTGGATCCTTTGTGTGTTAAATATCCGACAGGATCACTCCAAACGAGTGATTTTAACTCAGTCTGATTTAATATTCACTCCTTTCCAGTGTCGAAAATGCACTTCTCCTACTGGAGTGGATTTCACTCGTTTGTTTTAAGAGTGTACATATCACATAAAAAGTACAAAAAAAAGTTATATTTTTTATTAAAAAAACTTTGTTTTATATGTATAAAAGATTTATCAAATCTCGAAATGTATCGGCTTGTATAAATTCTCCATGTTCAGTTACTACTTTTACTTACTCAAAAATTTCTGAATTCAATCCTTTCTTTTCGAAAAACTGCTACATCGTAAAACAAGTCCATAAATCCTAACGCCACAAATATCCTTACCTCAAGATATAGGCGTCAAGATTTACATCCTTTTCGTGCCCTACACTCTCACTCAAACCCGAACTTCTTAAATTCCTCCCGTAACAGATACTAATTGTCCCGCAACTGGTACTAAAGGTTGTTTATGCTCGGGAGAGGTGATCGGCACAATATGTCTGGGAGCCACTAAGGGCCTCGACATAATTTTTCAAAGTAAGCGTACTTCTAATCGCCCCACAAAACCAAATTTTATAATATATTTTTATTTGATGACTTTGCAAGTTGACTACATGGGTGGCGTAAAAAATTGCTGTTGAACCATTGAAGTTTTGAAACGTTTTTTTAAAACGTAGTTTCTAAACAGTAGTACAAAAAACAAAAATAAGTTAAAGTAGTGCAAAAACAAACTTTGCTTCATTGAATTTCAAAATGTATCGAATTGCATAAATTTACTGCTTCATTTACCCAAAAATTTCTGAACTCAATCCTTTCTTTTCGAAAAACTGCTACATCTTTAAACAAGTCCATAAATCCTAACGCCACAAATGGCTTTACCTGAAGATTTAAGCGTCAATATTTAAATCCTTTCCTTGCCCTACACTCTCACTCAAACCTGGACTTCTTAAATTCTTCCCGTAACAGATACTAATTGTCCCGCAACTGGTACTAAAGGTTGTTTATGCTCGAGAAAGGTGATCGGCACAATACGTCTGGGAGCCACTAAGGGCCTCGACATAATTTTTCAAAGTAAGCGTACTTCCAATCGCCCCACAAAACCAATTTTTATTATATAATATATTTTTATTTAATGACTTTGCAAGTTGACTACATGGGTGGCGTAAAAAATTGCTCTCTAACCATTGAAGTTTTGAAAAGTTTTTTTTTTTTAATCGTAGTTTCTAAAGAGTAGTACAAAAAACAAAAATAAGCAAAAGTAGTGCAAAAACAAACTTTGCTTTATTAAATTTCGAAATGTATCGACTTGTATAAATTTACCACCTCACTTACCCAAAAATTTCTGAACTCAGTCCTTTCTTTTCGAAAAACTGCTACATCGTAAAACAAGTCCATAAATCTTAACGCCACAAATGGCTTTACCTGAAGATTTAAGCGTCAAGATTTAAATCCTTTTCGTGCCCTACACTCTCACTCAAACCTGAACTTCTTAAATTCCTCCCGTAACAGATACTAATTGTCCCGCAACTGGTACTAAAGGTTGTTTATGCCCGGGAGAGGTGATCGGCACAATACGTCTGGGAGCCACTAAGGGCCTCGACATAATTTTTCAAAGTAAGCGTACTTCTAATCGCCCCACAAAACTTTTAGTCTCCCACATAAAAGGCTGGTATTGATCGAGATGTTTGATGTGTATGGCGGAGATTAAAGTGCAACAGAGTGAAATATTGTGTTTGTTGGGTAAAGGGATAGATATTTTAAGGGGTGTTGTTCTGCTCGCTATTAGGTCGGGATTGATTCTGGCATTGGAGATAACTAGGGAAAGGAGTCAAAGCTTTGTTTGAAGCTTGTGGATTTTAGTAAATTCAATAGGTTAAGTTGATTTCTTTCATTAACTGATACGTAAGAAAATTATATTTTAAATTCTACAGTACACTCTTAAAACAAAAGAGTGAAATCCACTTCAGTTGGAGAAGTGCATTTTCGACACTGGAAACGAGTGAATATTAACTCAGACTGAGTTAAAATCACTCGTTTGGAGTGATCCTGTCGGAGGTTTAACACACAAAGGGTCCACTCCTCTGGGAGAAGTGCATTTTCCAGACTGGAGGAGTGAAAATAACTCAGACTGAGTTAAAATCGCTCGTTCGTTTTAGGAGTGTACGTGTTCTTTTTTAAACTGCCTGATAGAATTGAAATATGACATGAAATTCTACAAAAAAGCCTAATTTTCTGTTAATTTAATAATCACTTAAACTCTTATAAAAAAAAGTATGCGTATATGTAAAACTAATTATCACCAAAGCCGTTTCATTCACAAGATATATATACATTTCAGAAATAAATCGTCAAACACAGCACTTACTTGTTATTTTTTATTTTAAAAGTTAAAATTGGCATTTTTATTAATTTTCTTTCGCAAATTCCAATAATATTCTTTATTTTAGCTTAATTTATTTTCAGTTCAAAGAATAATTATGTAAAATTGCTTGGGTCAAATCCTTGTATCCATACCAGCAACATTTTCGCGTGTAAAATATCACCAAAGCCAAAATGACGCGTTCTCCTAATTCTTAAATAAGTATAATTTTTAAATTAGTGAAACAACTTCAAATTGCATAAATAAACGGAAGAAATGTAAATTAATACTAACCAGCTTTTATGCAAAAAAAAAAAAAGGAACGCTATGGGCCCCTTTTCTTGTAAACAAATAATGAACAATCAAAGAATCACATTGTGCTACAAGCTTTGACGTCCTTCTAAAATAATTTATGTGGAAAAATAAATTTTATTTGCAAAATATTCATTAAAATTGGTAGTTGGCATTTTGATGTGGCAAATGTTAATTAAATAAATAAAAATTAAATTTCGATGGTAGTCAAAACAGAAGACCGCCGATTAACAGATAAGGAGATGTCTATACGGACGTACGGATACAGTTAAAAAATGAATAAAAAAATAGGTGTCTGATGTCAAATTTTTCTAACAAAAGGTAATTTTTGAGGACAGACAGGTAGAAGAAAAGGAGGGAGAGAGGTTGGGCAGACTGACATCTCCAGCATATCAATATCCACTTTCCATTATTGTTTATTCTTTCGAATTAACAAGAATGCCATAAAAATACAACATCCACAACATTCGCCATACTTTAGCCACAAAAAATAAAATATGTTATATTTAGCTTTAGTGATACAGCATGATTACAGCATGGAAAATCGAATAGAAGTTTTTGTATAATGTATCTGATTAATTTCAAAGCAAGCGCACGTAAAAATGAATTTTAGTTACTAAATTTATTTTATTTATTTGTATACTAATTGAAACAAATTGCAATTCATCAAAACTAATAAGAAGAATGGAGAAAAGACACGAAAGATTATTGTTAGACTTTCTTTCATTATAATCAATATGCCACACCCTAAAGTGCAGAGTTAATCTTTTCTCTAAATTTTAACGTAAAAATATTGTACAGATTTGTAAAAGAAACTTCCTATTTCTTCATGTATTATACGAATGCTTCTAAAAATAATTCAATAAAAAGTACCGAGTGAAAACTTCAGTGAAGAAAACTTTTCCGCTTTTTACCCTAATAAAAGCGTTTCCATTTTTATATAAATGCATTGATTCGTAGTAGATATGAAATATTCTAATTTTACGAAAAATTGTTTCAAAAATAATTAATTGACATATTTCTTTTTATTAAGGTTCATTATTTTTTGACTTTTAAATAATTTATGCTATAGAAAAAACTGATAAAACTTCTCGATAAAACAAGGTCCTGCAAATACATACATCAGCATATGGCTTCCATTAGAGGGCATTGTCAAGATCCCCTCAGAATAAAAGTAATTTTAAAATGGTGATTTTTTTCTACTCAACCTTTCTCGTCAAATGAAAATGCCATCAAATCACCGGCGAAGAACATTAAATGCGAATCTCGCGGTTATCTCACTTTTAAAAAAGAGATTGGTAAAAAAGATTAAGGGTCTCGAAATTTATTTTAGCACGTGCCCTAATCGGAAATGAAAGATGCGGCGTTGATAAGCGCCGGAGCAGTGTGAAACGAAAAAAGAAATGGCTTTTTACCTTTTTAATGACAGTTCCCCACTTGGTTGGACAAAATTGCCTCTCAAGCTCGGACAATCTAGAAAGCTACGGTTTATTTTCAAGGGATGCTATATAATGCATGTTTTAATAACACAAAAATGATCTTCATTATGAATGTACTGCCGTCGTACTTTTTATTTTTGAGTAGTGGGGTAGTTTGTTCAGATAATTCAAAAGTTCCCTAAAAATAAAGAACATTTTGATCTCTGAAAAATGAAAAATCATAACTTAAGTATGAACTACACATTTGGGAAAAGTTAGTAATAGAATAAGTATCCAGTTTAAAAGTTTATGAGGCACAAACACACGATGTTTCAGTTTACTTATTATTATAGAATAATCAGCATCAGTTTTCAGCTTAGATATTTAACGAATATCCCCCCAATGTTAGTTTCTATTTTATAATAACAAAAGAAATTTTGTCGTTTCACAGATATGTTTATCAACAGATGTTTGTGGGCACAATACACATGTTGTGCGAGACAATACCAACTAGACAGATTCCTAACAATTAACTTAAACATTAAGAGATTGATTGAATCTTAAAATTAAAAGTGTTTTTAATCTTGGAAATCTTTATAAAATGTATTTATTTAATCGTTTTAACAAGTTCAAGATGGCTAGTAAATTCATAATTGTTTAACGAACGAAAATCAATTTTTAATGGACTTACACTCAAACATTTGAAATGTCCATACATTTCAACAAAATAGATTCATGCCACTTATTCTTATCTCTCTTTGACATACAAATGATGATCAAATATTTATTACTCTACAGAAATACTTTAACATAATATCAATGTATTGTTTATAATAACCTAAAAAACAAAATCGTACTAACTCTAGTTTATATTGCTATTAATACAAAAAGTACCGTTGCAAGTTTGTCAATCCAGCTTGGCGACTGGTTAAAATTGTGAATGTCGGGTGAAGCGCATGTCAATGTTTTCCTTGTCGGAATTTCATAATATAAAAAAATTGAAATTATCTTTTGTTGTAATTTTTATTGCTCTTTTTGTGTTAAAAGATCTTTTGCGGATATGGTCTAAGGAATGAAAATGTTCATTTAAATTTTATATTCAACTAGTTTTGTGTTTATGGCTTGTAAAAAAACTCATTTCGATAAGTAAAATGTAAAGGTAGATAGTTTAAGAGATAGCTATAGATTTTTCAAGGTGATAAAAATTGTTTCTGTACTCTTAGAATTCGAAAAAGGTAAAGAATATTTATGTAATTCCCATTGAAAATTAAATGAGAAATGGTACAAAAGCATTACCTTAAAAAGTGAATTTTATGTGACATAGTTTCATTTTAAAGGTATCTGCTATGCTAATGATATATTATGAAATAATTTTTACTTTTTAAGAAGTCTTTAAAAAATATTATTTTATTACTTATATCATTTTATTAAAAAAATCGTGTAGCATTTTGTTGCGTTTTATAGCAGCATATCACAACAGGCATTCCCCATAAAAATCATATGAGAATGTTTTTTTTTTTACTTTTGTAAGATTACTTTAAAATTTTTAACACACATTGGGTTCTCAATTGCCATGACATGTGTGTGACAAAATTTAAATCAATTAATAAAAATTTTATAAAATATTTTCACTGAAATAGCATTCATAACACAATAGCTTAAATTATAAAAAAGGGAATTCCCAGAAACTTCTTAATTAAATGTTAACTCCTTCCTTTCGATGTTTCATAAAACAATTAAACTGTGATAGATGGTAAACCTTTAACCAAGAGTTAATTTTGTCTATTACCATATAATTACATATTATAAATTATTTTAAATATCTTCTTTATTTACTGTTTCACCATTACATTAAAAAAATATATTTCTATAATTTATTACTTTGATTAGCTAAATAATAACAGCTCAAGCGCATCCACATGCTTTCCAATTCATTGAACCAAAGGAATTCCAATTGCCTTACTCCATGAATGCTGCACAAAAATCGGCCCATTAGGACGAAATAATTCTATACAAAAGACAATTTTCTCCGAAAGGGCTTACAAATTAATTAACGAAAGATTAAAAGGAGTTACACTTTACAACTTTGAGGGTCTCCATGGTAATAACTAAAAAAACTAACTTTCTGAACTCGGGGCATTTAGGTAAATGGGATACAATTGTATCATGTTAGTTCAAAAGGTACTAAGCGACATTTTATCCGAAATTGAGTTTTTGGTTAAAGGGTATTTTTTAATGGATTAGTTAACTTTAACGATGTGTTCTTTAACTAAATGTATTTGGTTAACTTTAACGATGTTTCAATTGTATTTGATTTTGGATTCTAATGTTTGTTCAGTTTGTTAAGAACTCAATTTTATAAGAATTGACGTATTGAAAAAAAAAATATTTTCCAAGGGATTGTTTCACATTTTAAGCATTCTCTGTTTGCATCCATAATGGCTTAGTAATAGTACTTCGCATTGCCATGCCACAGGTCCGGAGATAGAATCCCGGATTGGGCGAGGTTAAACCATCCTTTCATCCCTTGAGCGGGTCGATAAAATGGGTACCAAGCATGCTTGGGAACTAAACACTGGGGGTTACGCGTGAGGCTGACCACCTTACCGGGACATAAGCCTAGCACCACAGAGCACTAGGTCACGAAAGTTGAAATGGGAACGACCGACTTTGGCCCTGTAATGGGCTGTTAAGCCAATTAGTTCATTTTTTTTGTTTGTATCCATTTCATTCATGAAAAATTGTGCTGATTTAAGCTGAAATGTAAATTTTGATTTAAAAATATCATCCATTGATTTTCAACCAAAATTTTTATGTTTTAGTAAATTCAAATCGGTTTATTTTGTTAGTTGCTTAGAAATTACACGTACTGAGAGATATTTGATAAGCATCCTTTGAAACCAGTTTAAGTGGGTCAAAAAATAACTTTACCATTTCAAAACAGAATTAAAGATTGATATTGAATAAAATTCTGAAAAATATTTAAGTAAATCTCACTATTCAGTAGTGTAATTAATATTTTTTAGTTTGTTGCGTTTAATATTTGATCAGTGTTGTGTTTAATATTTGTAGAAAGAAAATAGTTGCTTGATTAAAGCAGTAAGTTCCACAACAATACGCTTTACAGAATTCTCATAGGTAAATCCTACCCATTTTGTCGTAAGTCAATGAGATTATTTTTTTTTCTCAAAATAACTAATTTAAGTTGTGCATTATAAATTGGGCCAGTCATTTCTTAAAATAGCGGTTATACAAATACTACTACAAAACCAAATACCACTACTACCAAACAATACAATACCACTACCTTTCAATACACTACTACCAAAACAAATACCACTTATCAACATATTGGAAACTATTTTAAATTGTTTTCTAAAACACTTAATGGTATAAAAAACTAGCTAATCCTTAGAAACGAATTCTCTATCTATGGAATGGTATGGTATGGTATGATACATACATATTCCAGCTTGTGTGCTTGTTCCGAGAACCGCTTATAAGCTTTCGTCAAGTGGGACAGACACATAAAGAATTTTTACAGTCACAAAGAAATGAATAACACATAGACAAATAACAATATTTATTGACAGTCACAAACATCCATGCCTGACCGGGATTCGAACCCGACCCCAGCAGCTCCAAAGGCTAGTACACTAACCATTCAGCCACCGTGGCGGCAATTCTCTATCTATTCTATTCTAATATCTGTTATTTCCTTATTATTTATATTTCAAAACATTTTTTTCCCTTTTAGACCATACTGTATAGCATGACCTGCTTTACTTTAGGCTATGCGCAGGGTCGTCACCCGTTAAGTACACATTTAACCCTCTAATGCATGAATTTTTATTTTCATCCCAAAAAAATATATATGTATTTTTAATCCTCACACATTGTGGGAAAAATACTAAAAAAAATTTAACTGCATTAGAATTTAAATAATTTCAATTTTTAAATTTTTTCCAAATGACAAAAACCAACTGCAAAATTCCAATTTTGATAATAATGACTAGAAAACTACTAAAAATATTTCAAAATAACCCTTTTTAACTATGATTAATTTTTCAAAACAATTTATTAGTATTTAGTACTAATATTATTATTCTTTGAATACTGCCAAAAGCGTAATTTAACAAAAGTTAGTAACCTCACTCATTAATTTTGAATACACTTTTACTACTGTCATCTATGAGGATTATTAGTAACTAAAACTTTAAAATGAAATGTAATAGATGAAAAAAACATAGATTTGCCTAGGAGGAGCTCGAATTTAATAGAATAAAGTGGATTGTGTTACTTGCTACCAAACGGTAACAGTATGCATTAGAGCGTTAACGTGTTCTCTCTCTACGTGGAGTATTATTGATTATTGGACACTTCTTCTTTGGAACAAACGGCACTTGGAACAGAATGGATACCATGATGACACGGGGAGCTTTTCTGACCTTATAAGTTAAGTCAGCAAGCACCTTTCGGATAAACACAATGCAATTATAGGGTTTAAATAGGGGCATTTATGGGGAGATTTTTATTGCGCCGTTGATTGCTCCACATCTGAAATCTAATGAAAAGCCATTAAACTCCGATGCAATATAAAAAAAGGAGAAATGTTGTGTTCCCCTAACAGGTTAAATTTAAATAAATAAAAAAAATGTTCGTAAAATGGAACGTTTATAAGCTTATTAATGAGTGCTAGTAAAAGTTCATTAATTGCTACCACTAAAATTAAATGCAACATTTTTTATAGGGGAATTATTAAATAAGTGGTAATAAATATGTTTTGCATAGCAAAGGGGTTTTATATTTTTCTATATTTAATTTCTTTGGACGGCTGCGATAATGCTGAGTTTATAATTAATTAGTTAATTTTATCAAAGGCAGGAATAAACTTTAAAAATACTTAAGAGGGGTCGGGTGGGTGTTTGGGCCAAAAATGTCGATTTTCTGTTTTCCCTTTTTTTTCAAATTCTGCTTATCTTTATATTTAATTTAAGACCAAGTTAATCGATTTCTGTTGAGTGGTTTTCTTTTCAAGAGCAATTTTGAGAATATTTTAACATCAGTTCTTACCTAAATCTTACTTTTCTATTGCGCTTCCTGTGAAATATAAGGTTTTCCAACAATTTGGAGCATTTTTCTTAGGAACTATAAAAGATGTCAACATATTTTGTTTTGTTATTCCTTCCCCATTAATAACTCTTTGATTTAAACGGAAAGCAAATCAAAAAGCTATATGGAAGGAATAAATTATAAAAACATTTATAATAATATCTCATATAGTTCATGAAAAAATGTTCGTAAAGTTAAGGGCGAAATGGTCGAGATAGAACCATTCGACTCCCCTTTAAGTGTTTATACTACTACTAAAGAAATTGTTAAAATTATAGTATTGAATATACCTTTTTTTAAAATGCTTTCATAGTACATATTATAAGCTCACGTTGAAATTCTAAATCTTTATGAGATGTGTTGTGTTAAGTTTATCCGTAAAAAAGAAAACTTCATAAATCAGTTATGTGAGTTAGTGTTTCAATTTTTAAATACTGTGATATAAATTATCTTTTTTGCATAGTAACTTTAGATTGTAATACATTTTAGCACTTAGTTGAAATATATATGAATAATAAATTCAATCTCTTTAATGTTATCATTTCGATTTAAAAAAAAAAATCCAAGGCACTACCTTTAATTAATTTCATAAATAATTCATACTTTTTCCACGAGAAAAGCATAGAATGGGAATCCATTGCTTAAATCAATCATATTCTATATGAAATGCAACCCCTTCGTCAGACGAATGATACTTCAAAACATCCAATTTTATTAAGTAATGTTCGATTTCCCTTTAAATCAGCATACCGATGTCGAAGACAAAAATCATATCTCCAAATGCGTTTTTTTTTATTCGAAACTAAACCTGAAGAACATTAAAAAATGAAATCAAGTTAATAAAAAAAGGTGGAATAATTCCCTTATTAACCACATGTCGGAACTTCTTTCAAACTTTTTACTCACTTAAACTGCGACTTCTTTTTTATTCGTAATGGCTAATCGATATTTAATCAAGGGAGAAATTCGAACATCCCGAAGAAGTCCGATGCTAATATTTCCAGGAGATCCAATCACAAAAATACAAATGGCCACCTCTTCATCCGGGATTCTACTACTATAAAATATCTTTTTGTTCCCGCCCATTCTCCCTTCTTTTTCCCAGCCGATTCGTCATGTTAGGAAGTAGTCGATGCTCGGCTTTTGTAATGTTCTGTGTTCTGCTACTTGTTCGGCCTCTGGTGTTCTTATTCTCCCCCATTTTATACGATAAAAAAAGTCGTTTTTCGGGATTACTTTTATCCCGAATTCACTTTTTTTTCTTAGGTTTCTTTTCGAGTGGTTTCAATCGCTTTGAACAAAGACCGAAAAGTGCTCCAGTGATTTGGCGAGCATTTTCTTTATTTCTTTATCTTTGATTTCCTGTCAAGGAAGTTAACATGTTTGATTCTTTGGTTAACAATTTATGTTCAACGGCTGAAAATTAGCATAGGGATTCGGTTCCATCATGTCATATTTTTATGTATAGTTCTAGCGGAAAATTGGTATGGTTTTTTTTATTCAAATCGAATTGTGTATTGTTAAATTTCTTTTGTAGTTTAGTAGATAAAGCATTTCTTTTGAGCAGATCTTGAAAGTTGACAACAAAGATTAAACTCATATGGTATCAAGTGGTTGGAAAATTACAATAACCCAATTAACGAATGAATACTTTGGCGAGCTCTTATTTAGCAACAACATTAAGATTAAGAAAATTTCTAATTTAAGACTCTGTAATTGATGTCTTTCAAATAACCAACCGTAAATATAATATTAACACATTTCATTCATTCGGCTACTCTATAGTGAACTAGGCGACATATATAAAGTGATGAGAAAATGGAAATTACCAAAAGGGTCGCTCAATTCAAAATTTCAGTTATAAGGCACTCAAACACACATTTCGCTGGTTTGACTCATAACCAATACTTTGATTAGAAATAAAATTACTTTAGCATTAAATGTCAACTAGCTTAATCGAGGGTTATGTGAACAATTAAGATCAACGGTAAAAACTTCCCAAAACTTCCATAATTAAAATACATATTTTTATGCCACTTACTATGTAGTTAACTGGCTAAAGTCGACAAATAATGTGTCAAAGAACTAAACGGGGTTTCAGGAGCATCACTAACGTTTTAACTTCAAGTGCCTGTATTGACTTCAAAGTGTTGTATCTCTAAATTTGTTGTCTTGTGCAAGGGATGGATATTAAATTGCTAATAAGAATATATATTATTAAAATCTAAATTAACCAAACTTCTGAAATTGCAAAATATTCTAATTTAAAACGGTAGAAGATTAAATAGAATTATAGTAATTTAATTAGTAGACTTTGGCTTAAGAGTATTTGCAAATTATTAATTTGTAATGTAAATGTGTTGAGAGACATTTCTGAAACCTATTTACTGATTTACGATTAAATTTGTTACGTGTTGACTGGCAGTTACCTGAATGCCATCCAATATAACAGGTATTTCATACTAATCGCGTCGAATGTGTGCTTAATTTTATACACAAGCATATGACGTTAAGGTTTGTAACCTCCATTTTACCAACTCAGGTTTAATTCAGGTTTTTGAATGTGGTCTTCGCTTAACTTAGATACTCGTGCTTGTTAAGTCAATAAAAGAGTTTGAAGCTGCTCAACCCGTTAAAAAAAACTAGCAACTTGGCATGGGCAACTTCTAGTAGCTATGTTATGCTAGGTAATGTTGAAAGATGGTTGCAATAGAGCTAAATTAAAGCTATTCTAGTAGTTAAACAAAAGCTGGCTAAAGAAATGAAGCTGTACACTGTAAGATGGATCAGTTGTCTAGGGAAGACGCTCTTTAGCAACACCGTAAAACAATTCTATTATATTTGCTACATAATTATAAGTAACAACCATTTAATGAATATTTTCGTACAAAACTTTGCAAAATGCAGTACTGAAATATTTCTTTGTCTAAATGTTTCACATTCATTACTAACTCTCGTTTAAGTAGCACTATCTACTGCCAAGGTTTTTAAAAAATGCCGTGACATAAAACACCCACCCACACAAAGTGTTTAAATAATAAGCTTATTTAATAAGTCCTAGTCCAACGTTTAAGGAAGAATAATACCAGTTATATATACGAAGATTTCATTTTCCGCTTAGCGTTGCGCTATGGCATCTTTATCGTGGAAAACAATGCTCGCGTAAATGTACTGTTAAGTTTATAAGAAGCCTGCTCTTTTCAGAAAATAGGTAATCCTGCTTCTTACTAAAAGAAATGTCAGATTATTTGATTTTTTATATTGAAATCTACGAACTGTATCCTATATATTTTTTATTTGTGTTTTAGAAATCAGATTAACATAAAATTTAAAGAAAAACGGAACATATTTTTTATTAAAAGAATTTTCAGATTTTCTCAATCTTTTTTTTATTATAATCTGCAAACTGAATCATATTTTTTTTAAAGTTAGAAGATTAAGATTAATTGAAAAAATAAATGATATTTTTTTTACAATAATTTTAATTTTCTTTTGTGTTATGTTCTTCATGTTGCATTGATATAAGATTAAATAATTATAGTTAGTAAAACTGTCTGCATAATTTAATATTATTTATTATTCCTTGATTGACTCATAAGGAGTTTTGAAAACTTTGAATTCAGAAGTATCTTTTCAGGAAAATATACTTCTAAAGTGCTTAAAAATGAAAATAAAAAAATATGCTGCGAAAAAGAATAAAAAATTGCCAATTGTCTTTTACTAGTCAATCGCTTTTAACATACTTGTACAACACCGCATATTTGAAAGATTAATTTTTCATTTCAAAATCGCTTGAATCATAATGACAAAAGAAAAAAATTCTCATGTATGGAGAAAAAAAATTATGTTCATTTTTAGGGATCAGGTCTAAAGACAAATCCTGTTCTTATGCCTCACATCTCTACAGCTGTGCAAGGGGTGATCCTTTCGCCTTGATAATTCTGATAAGGTTTTTCTTTTTTTTTGGAGATGATAACACGCTTTCGGTTACAGCGAGCTAGGATTTGGGAAGTTGCGCTAATTAGCAGCTTCAGATTTAAAACGGGAACCGAGAAAGATAGAGTAAGGTATCTTGCAGCCAATTAAGGTGAGAAACCTGGATTTAGCATTGATCCGATAGTTGTTGGAATAGAAATGGTTGAATTATTTTTTAATAAATTCGTGTGGGACGTGTTTTGTTTTGAATACTTTTAAGTAGATGGATTATTATTTTTATTATTGAAAAAATTATTTCTTTTAAAATTGCTTTAATAAGTGGTGTAGTTGATGATAGAATTAAATTTTAAAATTACTAGTAAGGGTTGGTTATTTAATTTTAACATCTAAAATGAATTATTTTGTCATTTAAAAATACTTCCGTAATTTAGCTATAGTTCTTGTGTTATCTAAAACTAATTATTTATTTATCTATAGGTCTTTCACCTACTAAACAAATTTACTCTTTATATATTTTAATGGTAAATAAATACTTTTAATTAAAATTTTCCTCAATAAATCTTTCAAATTGTGCATACATGCCTAGTGTGTTTAATTTTACTAATTATATTTCTTCTAATATTATAAGAACTTGATTTTAGTTTCAGATAAATATTAAATGCATTCACTATCACAAATTAAAAACTTATGGAAAGATCATTAGTCAGTTTTAACTAATTAAAACAAAATAACTAATGCACCTCAATACCATTAAGTCAGCGACTCAGATCCTTAAAAAGTCTTCTCTTTCAAACAGAATGATAAATTGGGAAAAAGTTAATTTTCTTTGGATTTCTTTAAAACTGGATGAAATTCCCTTCGCTCGCCATCAATTTATTAAAACATGCAACAGAGAAAGAGCAAAAAAATGGCTGATTCCACTCAAGCAATCTACCGATACATTTTAAAAACCTCATGCATTTTAAAACCTCTCTCGCATTACCCAATAGCATGTTAAAAGATAATTTAACCATTAATTAAGCCGCTAAGCCCCTGTTAAGAAACATGTGGACGATAAAAGAATGTTAGAGAGAGAGAGCAAAGAAATTGACGAAGGAGTTTTAAGTAGCTTTTGGCGTTTCCAAAGATTGAATCAAGAACGTAGGATTTAATTGAAACGTTGAACATCCTTTAAAAAACTATTAATGTAATTGAAATCGAATTGAGTGTATGCAAATCAGCGGTTTGTTTTAGGGGTGGTATGACTGCGTACTCGCATGTACGCTTTTCATTTTTGTTCGAGCCGAAATCAAGTGATTAGTCGATGCTGCTTTTTGGAGAACTTAATTTCATTTGCAACCACTGATTGGTCCCGGGATGTTAAATCACTTCTGGTTAAGGTTCTTCGTGTTAAATGCCTAACTAGATCAAGGGCAATCTGAAGAGACTATTTTCGTTATTAGTTTATGGGCTTCCAACGATTGGACTTGTATAAGGTATTCAATTACTGAATGATTTTTACTTGTTAATGGTTTTTGTTATGATATATTTTGGTACTGATGGGATAGTTACTGCGTAATTAAATTTAGTTGTAGTATTTTCTTTTATCTTTGTGCATAACGAAATTATGTTTTATCGTCAATTTCGTATATACCTTAGAGACTTTTAAGGATTAACTAAATCTTCCATTAAAATCTTTTCATTTGTTTCATTTAAATGATACTATGTAATTCCGAATATTTTTTTGCTTGTTGTTTTTTCTATTAAAAAATAAAAAAAGGTTTTAATGTAAAAATTATAAAATAATGCTTCGCGATGTTAATAATAGTAATATAAAAAACGAAAGATATTCAAAAATTAGTTTAAAAAATATGCACACAATTTAAAGTAAAATTAATGTTTCAATGATTACCTACACAGAGTCTATAAATAATTTATTATGCTTGGTAAATAGTTTTTTGATAAACAAACCCACATTAATTATCGTAATGCACTAGGAGTGGAAATCTATAATGAATTGCATAACATTTTGGGGAACCTTCTTTGCTAATTTGAAGTTAGTAAGCTTACTCAAGAATTGGTATCACGTTACACCCAAAACTCATGAAGATATTACAATATTTTTTCACAGTGTGGATACATTCAATATTTTCAGCTTTTCTCTCTTCTAATAAACTAAAAAATATGCTATAAAAGACAAGTATGTCATATGCTTATGTTCACGATGCATAAACTGATGCTAAGAAATTTCAATAGAATAAAGTAAAGAATAAAAATTGAAATATTCCATCAACATTTTAGAGGAAAAACAAAACTTATACAATGCTTATAATAAATATCTCATTCTCTTAGTGGCTGGGTGCTGTTTATTGTTTCCATATTTTTCCCTAATAATAGTAAAAAGAGGTTTATAATGCAATCATCTATGTGCTTCTGAGGTCATAAATCAGAAGTATCCACGGTAAAAAGTTAATAAAGATTATGTTTGAAACTTATTTAAATAAAAAAAAAAGATTTTTTTGTAACATGGGCTAAGAAGTGGGAAAAACTATTATAATACAGTTTAGTCGTTATTTTAAATTCCAATCCCCTCCTGATTTCACCATCTGAGCATTAAAAACATTTGACTTTTTATCAAACTAAGCAGTTCAAAGTAAACCTTAAAAGCTTGGCAAACACATCATACCGTACTTAGAAAAGGGGCGCTTCTGTTATGTCATACCAATAAGATAAAGTACTTTCTTCGTAAAATGTGATATCAACAGCACCAGAACATTGTATTTAAGGTCTTCTAGTATGAAGCAGTCCTAAAATCTTAACGACAACTTTACCACTCTCCAAATTATACTCATGACTGCTTTCTACGAAGAGATTTAAGTCCTTATCAAATATATTTTACCGGGCAACCTAGATATAGCAGAATTGGCTATTATTAGTTTTCTGTCTAATTTTAGACCCTCTATATTTGATATTCAAATCCTTTTTCGGTTTTACAACTAACTTTAAAAGAACTAACTAGAAATGGAAACATTTGTCAAACTAAACATTTTGCTAATAAAAACTTCAATCATTGGCCCTAACTATTTGTAACATTATTTTGAAAAGACATCTGTTTGTCATTTTTGGTTTAATACTGAGTAATATTCAAATTTTAATATTTTGTCCGTTTTTATACATTTTAATGTGCGTTTTCATGTATTTTTAAATTCGAAACTCACTTCTATTTGGCAAACCATGTTGAAATTAACTTACCGGAAGCACCGAAAATGACATATAATAAGTTACCTTTGTCTAATTCCCGGCTATTTCGAACATCACTTTAGCTACTCTTTTAAAAATTCCATCAGGCACCCTGATACCGCATCATTGTTGACAAAAGTTCCACTAATGCCTTTGACTCTCTTCGAAGTAAATAATCTATTACTTGCAGAAGTCGAGCGGTCGTGTTCGGCCCCTTGTGATCGAATGTCCCGAACTCTTCCCCTAAGCCCCAGAGCAATTTGCCCCGCCTACCAACCAGGAGGGTACTTCCCCAGGGTCGCGTGTTGTGGCCCTTTGTACCCTTTTCGATAGTTAGGAGGTACTTCTTTTTCTGGTAGAGTGGAATCGAAGGTTTTGTTAGGGATAGGAAGTATTAGATGGAATTATATTAGAATGGTTTTGTGCGAATGTAGAAATTTGAGCTTCGGATAACGTTGGTTAGGGTGGGGTGCAGCAACAAAGAAGAAACTCTGTAAAATTTTGCTTTTGTTTAATATTTTCTTTTAATAAAAACTTTTTTTTAAATATTTTCAAGTTGTTCCAATATGTTTTGCCGAAACTTGTTTCAAACTATACAGGGTGTCCGTAAAAGAATGCCCGAGTTTTAATATTATATTACAGAAGTTTGTTTTATACTAAATATAACACAGAAATTGAAGGAAACCTAACATAGTTTTTCCTTTTACTTCTTAATGTGTGTGTCTTTAGTGATACGGCACACATTCAAACGAAAATGCATTTATTCCCATACTGCCTACAGCAAGTCCGGAGTAATGGAAGCAAGTAATGAATAAATGACACTGCAACTGTGAACACGATGTAGCGGAACAAGCGTATGCGCTTATCTGAAACTGTTGGAGTTATTCTTTATTCGTCAAATTCAACCACAACTGTCGAACGATTACAGCTTATACTATTACAGTTTGAAACTCGGGCATTCTTTTAAGGACACCCTGTATAATTCTTTATATCCTACACATTTAAAAGCATGTGTCAACACAATAAATTATTTTTTTCATTGTTATTCGCTGGAATGAAAAGTGAGCTCTTTTTTAAATATAACTTTTATAACAATTCCAACGTTGGTACGTTAGTTTGCCAAAAATCAAGATCTTTCAAAAAATATTTGCCTGAAAAAATGTAAGGGAGAACAAATTCCAACAGGTACGTTAGTTTGCTAAAAATCAAGATCTTACGAAAAATATTTGGCTGAAACAAATATAAAAAGTTAAAAAATTATGCTGCTGCTGTCCATATTACTAGTAGTAAATAACACTTACATTGTTATTCACTAGCTTGTTTATAAAGCATCAATTATAAACTTTAAAGAAACACTTTGAATTTTTACCAAAAATTATCATGTCTACCCATAACTAATTCCATTGGCGCCTAGTTAAATTTTATTAGCCGACAAATTCAGTCCATTATATCTAATGCATTAGTTTTCTTTAAAGTCAAAGTAGAATAAAATTTAAGCCCTGCGTTACCAGATATTAAAATAGTAATAAAAACATTTAATTTGAAAATTTAAAAAAGAGTGTCGTCATATTTCGATAAACTACGATGATTTAATATCTTAAATTGTAATCAAAACTTTGATAGCCATTATTATTTTTAAAAAAATATATTGGGCATTAGGTCAATAGGACTGACATCCAGTGCATACTATTTACACTTTCATTTTCGAATAAAAACATTAATTTAAATTTTTTTTAAATATGGTTTTAGTTGAGTGTAATTTGCCTTACCTAAATTGTTCAGGACTAAGATTATCATTTGTCTTATATTTTGTTTATAAGTAAACTTAAGCAGAAAATAATTTTTGTGTGGCAAATTTTCTAGTAAACATCGTTAATGGAAGGGTAAAATATTTCAATGAAGCTTGGAATTGTAAATTAACTATAAATTTAATGAGTTCATTTTCTGAAATAAGCTAAACATGTTTATTTTTACCTATAGTGCTGCTTACAAGATTTTTACTCAGATACAAATAAAAGTTCGAGACACAATGACGTATTGATTGTTTATCAAAAGCCTTCGGGCGAAAAGATTGTTTGAGACGTCTATAAATCTTTTATTTTTGTTAAAGAAAGGAAAATTTTCAAGATCTACACAAACACTGGCTTTCAGCGGAGATATTGCAGTTGTCTTTGTGGCAACAATAGATTTTTAACATTCAATGTGTGTTTCTTTGTGTTTAAAGTTTCATTTCCGATCTGTTAATAATAACTTACATACATAATTGTAAGTCTGTATTTTTTTAAAAAGTTATTTGAATAAAAATAAATACCAGTGAACTTAAATTATCACAAACATTTTTAGAAGTTTTAAAGTAGTTATAAAATCTTTTCAAAATACAAAAAAAAAATTCTGAAATTTAAGGAAACATATGATATGATCCAAAACAGGATGACTTAAATTTTTATGTTTATATTTAATATTTAGTATCTACCAATTTTTAGGTAGAGAAATAATGTAACAAAATATTAGTTTTATTTAATCTTATTGTCACTACAATAAAAAGGGTATATTATGTTAAAAAAAATCAATAATATAATATTTCAGTTTGATTGGTTGGTTGGTTGGTATACATATATTTTCAGGCTTGTGTGCTTGCTCAGAGAGCCGCTTATAAACCATCGTCAAGTAAGACAGTCTACCAATTTTTAGGTAGAGAAATAATGTAACAAAATATTGGTTTTATTTAATCTTATTGTCACTACAATAAAAAGAGTATATTATGTTAAAAAAATCAATAATATAATATTTCAGTTTGATTGGTTGGTTGGTTGGTTGGTATACATATATTTTCAGGCTTGTCTGCTTGCTCAGAGAGCCGCTTATAAACCTTCGTCAAGTAAGACAGTCACAACACACACACACACTCACACTCACATGCACACATTTACGTGACGGATGCTGCCATCTATCACGCGCCACCTCCACAATTTAGACACTTCCCTGAAGGGGAGGGAAATTTTCTCCAGGAACCTGTACCCATGGTAAACTGCGCAATGACCGACCACAGGACTTTCGGACCCAACAGATTTAACGAGCACGTACTCCGCATATACTCGGTAGGTCTTCAGTGGCACCGGGACTCGATCTCTCAACCTTTCGATCTCGAGACCGAGATCTTGACCACTAGGCTCCCTACAGCCCCGTTTGGTTGGTAGACATATATTTTCAGTCTAGTGTGCTTGGTCACATTTCAGTTTATGAAAAAAAATCAGTTAACTGTAAAATTAGCATTGATTTGATAGGCAGAGTACTTACTGTTTATCAACATTCTTTAAATAATTGTAACACTATTTATTTTAAAGTTCACACTTAAAATACAATATTTATAAAAATTAAAAACAATTGTTCTTGCATACCTTAATAAACCGTTTTAACACCCACAAAACTGTGAGTCACAAACGGCTTTGAGTCGCATCCATAATCAGGTGTCCTTAACTCAAACACATCAACGGGCTCCTTACACGTCGCATCAATATTTGAGAACAGGGAAACTAAAGATTCTGACTGATTGATCAGCGACTTACTGATTGCCCGTACAAATAGGGAACGCTAAACTCGCCTTAGGAGGACAACGTCTTCGGAATGGTGCAAGTTTACGCCTGGTGTCATCAGCACCTACCAGTATTTAAATCAATGCTGCTTTGCAAAGGTTTGGAATTCAGTGCAGGAGGGGTAATTTCTTGGACTGGCCATGAATATTTTATAAAAGACATTTGCATTTAGAGTCTGTTATTAAATTGGTCGTTTCTGAAGTAGTATCAATGATTAAATAAATATTTTATTTCAACATTTGAAGAGTAATAAAAATGTCCGAGTTTAATGTAACATGAACCCCATTGCTTCCAGATAAATTGATAGTACCCCTGATTACTTATTCCAAAATTATCTTCCTTGCAAACCATGAGATTTACAAACCCCTTCGAATGATCTTTGCTCGTCGCATAAATATTGAAATCGTATCAAAGTTTCTAGTAGGTTGATTAATGACTGAATGATAACACGTTCTAGCATGACCTATCAAACTTGCCTTGGGAGACCTTGTTTTAAATCTGGAGAGAGTGTCTTAAGGTTAAGATTGAGTGCCTCCAATTCAGGAGTGAGTGTCTTAAATTAAGGATTGAGTATCTTCAGAGAAAGTTATTTTATGCCTAGTTTACCAACGCCTAATAATCAATCAAGTAGTGAATTGCAAAAAATGTTTAATTTTCGTGGAAAAGCGTGATTGTCTTAAACAACCAAGAATTTTTTATTATATAATTTTTTCATCTCTATTAAAAAGATTCTTAATGATGCAAAAAGTGAAAGATTCGAGAAAGTTTTTTATTTAACCTATTGATAATTAATTAAAATTGCAGTATCTTATGAAACATTTGAACTTTACTTGCTAACATATTTTTCTTATCTATTACTGAACATCAACGCCTAGTTCAAATTTTATAACAATCTTTATTATTTGTATCTCTTCCACCAGATCGCCACCACTGGTACCAACAGGCCAAGTCCCAGCTGATGAAAAACTTGCGCGATGTTGACAGCACAGCCGTGGCCAAGAATATTATCCTGTTCATCGGAGATGGAATGGGAATCACAACCGTCACGACGGCCAGGATTCTACGGGGCCAGCAAAAAGGACACACGGGCGAAGAGTACGAGCTGGCATTCGACAAGTTCCAGCATGTAGCCCTGGCAAAGGTAGACATTCTCAATAATTTCTTAATATTACAGCCCTAAGTAACTGCAAATATAAAATTTTCTAGTTTTTAAAATTTCAGGTAAACCCCGCAAAAAATGTTTTAATTTTTTTTTAAAAAAAGCTACTTGAAAAGAACAGAATAAAATCCCGCTGATTGTAGAAATCACATTAACGCCTGATTTGGTTTGGTTTGTTTTGAATTGTCGTCGCACTAGAGCTACACGAGGGCTATTGGCGACGGGCGTCATATTTTAGAACCACAGTCAAGTGACGAGCCAACACTTGAATAGGCACCCAACGCAACCGTTAAGGGCAACATCGTACGCAGCGTTAGAACTTTGAAGGATATTTACCATGCACTCCCTTACACGGGGTATTCTTCGTCAGACATTTTTGGCTGCACGGGCCGGTTATAGGTCGGCAGTTATTTTGGCGATGAATGGACCCGAACCTGGGACCTTTCGCATGCTAGGCGAGTGCCTAAGTGACTGGGCACCCCAGCCCCCCATTAACGCCTGAAAGAAATCACACTAACGCCTGATTTTTAACATAAAACAAAAATACTGTTGTGGGTGTAAATTTTGCAATTCATTAACCAGCAGATTGTTGCAGCACAAATCACTGTAATACAGCTTAATCACTTTGAAGTAAATAGTGTTTTGTGATTGCATTTACCCTCTATTTTCCTTAAACGGGCAATGAAAAGTAAAACAACGGTATTTTAAATGGAACTGGGAGCAGGTAACTTAAATTCAATTTTGCTGATATTTTTTTTTACCTTAGTAGACTTTAATGTGCTAAAACAGTACTATTCAATCAAAAATTTCCCACATAACCCCCCGCGTTTTCCAAATGAACAAAGAAAAGTAAAGCAGCAGCCTTATAAATTATACTTATGAGTACCTCGTGGATAAAGAGTTAATTCGATTACATTTCAACTATGCAAAGCATTACTAAAACGTCAAAGTTGTTAAAAAAGCTTTACTTCAGATGACATTCGGTCTTGGGTGGAGATATTAATAATGTGGGACAGCAGTTTAAGGTGAAACATGAACAGAGAAAAAACTACTGAAAAAAAAGGTTTGTGAACAACTAAATTTCAAAAATACCAAAACAAATGTAATTCTAAATCAAGAATGAAAACAATACCGCTGAAGCTGTTTCACTAAAAATTTGACACAATCCAACTTAAATATCAGGCAATTTCAAGCAGTACTTATCTTGTTCTGTGTGTACACACGATTCCCTCTACTTTACCATTCACTACACTCTTAAAACAAAAGAGTGAATTCCACTCTAGTTGGAGAAGTTCATTTTCGACACTGGAAAGGAGTGAAACTTAACTCAGACTGAGTTTAAATCGCTCGTTTGGAGTGATCCTGTCGGAGGTTTAACACACAAAGGATCCACTCCAAAAGGAGAAGTGCATTTTCCAGACGTTGCATTTTTTGGAAGAGTGAAATTCAATCAGACTGAGTTAAAATCGCTCGTTCGTTTTACGAGTGTAGATACATATGCACCCAAATCATTGTCCTCACATTTCATGCAGTACATCAAAACGATCCTAACCGGCCTACAAAACCAGGGATTATCAGTAACACAAGGGGGGTCGAGAACGTGCTATCTTGGGCAACACATATTCAATTAAAGCCTACATTACCGATCCACATACTGCACATCAACGCGACAGACTATGAAGATAGAAGCCAAATTATGGGTGCATAATTAAGCGACGTCGATTCAGGGGGCTGACCACTTGAATAATAGGGAATAGATGCCGAAATTGTGTGCTGTCAACGGATATAGAGAAGTAATTGATTCGAGGGCTCTTTGGATCCTGATGAGTCGACAGAAAATTGCTATGATTCTCGGTAAATATTGCCCGTAATGAGCTGTATTTGTTGTTATATTAAAAATATTGTTGCATTTGCAAATGCTTTGCGAAAAATTACATTTTTCGTAATTGTTGGAATGGTTTTCACATACAAATGCTCTTTTTAAAAATTAATCGGGTATAAAATTTAATGCGTTCGAAAAAAAAGGGTAATTATCGGTGAACAGTGGAGAAATCATTTGCAGGAACATTTGGCCTAAGGTTCCACCAATTTTTTACACTGTAAAAAATTGGTGGAACCTTACTCCGTAAACACGTTGACAGCACATTTTGCCAGACGCCGCCGTGTTTAGGGAGTAGCGTTCTACTAATGTTTACACTGTGTCAATTATATTAAGCAAACGTTTTATTTTTTAAGTTTATTTATTGGTGAAAGATTGAGAAACCTAGCATTAGCTAATAATAAAATTATAGCCTATATGCATCATATAAAGGAAATCGTACCTTGCTATAAAATATAAAATAACTACAATATAAATTGACATTATTAATTTCTGACAGTCAGTTATGATTCTTCTTCTGGCTAAATGTTTAAAAAAGGTTTCAATACTGCTGTTTTCATGCCAAAATTACAACTTATTTTACTAAATATATAATGACAATTTGGATTCCTTTTTTTCCTCCTAATTTCCTTTTTTAAACAATGCTAGAGAGAAAACACAATAATATTTAATTCTTAATATTCGTCTTTAAAAACAGTTTTGAAAAAAATTGACTATTAATCAATATGATTCAAAATATCAGTACCGGAGAAAAAAATTAACTAGTAAATTATTTAATTTTAAAATCTCCAACCCCAAAAGAAAAATCTCAGAACGCAAAGAACAAAGCAAAAACGCCCTTTCCGTCAACACCGACTCGACACATTCTTTAAACACTTTCTTTTTCGCAATTCAAAACCTCCTTTAAAAGTCTCTCCTTCATGTCAAACTCCCTTCGCTTCCCTTCTTTTCTCTCGCCGAGCGTAATAGAAAAATGACCAATGTCCCATTCTGTAACATCAAACACCTGTCTTCTTTCCACTAAAGCAAAGAAATTAAACAGACGCTTCCGAAACCAGAGAGAAAGCGTTTTCAACCACATCGACAGGCTGCGGGAAAAGCTTCGAATTAGGTTTCTTTTGTTACCGCGAGACATCTTCGACTCGCAATATGTCACCTCACGTTCGACCAGGGAGTTCAGAATTAGATAGCGATGCTCTCCGCTAAATAAAGTGAAGCCTTTAGAAAGCCGCCATGTAACCCTAGAAAAGGTGCCCTGACAGCCGAGTGGTTTGAACCATTACGCCAGCAGTCTTTGAGCTGTAACGGGCGCGGTTTCGATTCCCATCTTCGCCCTGGGTCTATATTAATTTCTCTGTGACAGTAAAAAATTATTCCTGTGTCTGTCTTACTTGAAGGCTTTATAAGCGGGTCTATGATCAAGCACACAAGCCGGAATATATATGTAGCTACTTCTACCCTACAATACCCTAGTAAGCCCAATCAAACCGCTTATTCAACGTTAGCTCAATGTAAAACTCATCAGCTTATTATTGAAAAGCGTCGATTAAAAAAAATGACTGTTTGCGCAGTTGCACTAGGTCTAAATTTACCTACCCAGGTTCGGGTCTGGGCATCGCCAAAATAACTGCTCACCTATAGACGGCTCGTGCAGCCAAAAATGTCTGACGAATAATACCACGTGTTGAGGAAGTGCACGTTAAATATCCTTCAATGTCCTGACGCTGCGTACGATGCCGCCTTTAACGGTTCAGTTGGGTGCATATTTAGGTATCGGCTCGTCACTTGACTGTGGTTCTAAAATACGACACCCGTCGCCAATAGCCCTCGGGTAGCCCTAATGCGTCGAAATTCAAACCAAACCAAACCTAAATTTACCCAAGATGGTAAAAAAGCCCTTCACAGGTAAGAAAAATGCATTAAAATTTAAATTTTTGTTAGTGAATCAGAAATCGCCAAATCAGATGTGTAAGCTTATGCAAATTCCACTGTAAAATCGCGCCAAATATTCAACGAAAGCGTTTGTTTGAGTTTACTACAAGGCGATTGATGGCCTCACTTGGCAACCCAGATTTTGTATTGGTTTTTGTCCGACAGCATCTCTATCTTTTTCTTAACTCTTTGTGTTCGACTTTCGAACGTACTGCTCCACCCCTCACTCTCTGTTCTTTCAACAATCGACCGATAGAGAGAGACGATTCAATTTCGTTACATTTCTTCCTAAAATGGCGAAATATATATTTAAGGCTGCACATACCATAGAATGTACTTTAATCACCAAAAACTCTTTAAGAATACATATAGTTGTAGTTTTATATAGTTTTAACAAGCTTTTTGAAAGTAAACAGCATTAAGTGTTTTCCTTTTGTGTTTTCTTATTAATTTTTTTAAATATAATTACAACGAATTTCTGATTTTGTTTCGGTTAGTATTGCGTAAACCTACTGAGAATTATTTGGGTGCAGTTTTTTAATATAAATATGAAGACTGAGGAATTAAAAAAAACATTCATTGCAATTTTGCTACATGTTTACCTTGAACTGTGCTTTCTAGATTTAAACAGTTAACCACTAAACACGTAGGCGATTTTATAGAAAGCATTACTTTGAACGTTTGCGTAAATTGTTATAAAAAACATTATCTTAAGTATTTGTAGAAGTTATTATGGAAAACACGTGTTAAAACATTTGTAGAAGTTGTTATAAAAACATTAGTACACTCTTAAAACGAACGAGCGATTTTAACTCAGTCTGATCAATTTTCACTCCTCCAGTCTGGAAAATGCACTTCTCCTTTTGGAGTGGATCCTTTGTGTGTTAAACCTCCGATAGGATCACTCCAAACGAGTGATTTTAACTCAGTCTGAGTTAATATTCATTCCTTTCCAGTGTCGAAAATGCACTTCTCCAAATGGAGTGGATTTCACTCTTTTGTTTTAAGAGTGTAGCATTTGTAAAAGTTATTTTAGAAATCATTATAGTTTAAATGTTTGTAGTAGAAGTTACCATATAAAACACAACATTTATGGAAACTATTATTTAAAACTTAAACTTGAGATAAGAACTTGCGGGATTTTAACCCATGCCCGCTATTTATACACTCGCATAGGCAGGCCAATGAATAATTATCATCGCAGCTGTCTTTCGAGAGGTGAAAAGTAGAGAGAGAGAGGGAGTAAGAGAAAGGATAGAAATGATTTATGCAGTGAGTTTGAGAGAATCAGGCCACAAAAGAAAGGGTAAAAGCAAATGCTTTGAAGACACGTATTTCCCTAAGAAGCAATATATTATAATTTCTTTTCGACATTTGTTAAATGGGAGTGCCGCATACTTTTAAAGGGTGAGAGAGGAATAATTTTATCAACTTGAAATGGGGTTAAAACATTTGGGGGAGATATGGAAAAGGTATTTTTATTTTGTTTCAGTCTAATTTTTAAAATTAAATTGTTACTTAACTGATTAAGCTAAAATTCTGTAACCTCGTAGTAAATTTTAAATTTTACTAATGTATTGAGCTGTTAGAAACATTTCAAATCAAACTTGCAAGTTATTTCTTAGTTTTTCCATCAATAGTTTCTTTTTAATTTTATTCCTCAACAATTGTTTTACTTTACACTTATATAGAGATGATTTAATTAAAAGTGCTCTCTATAGTTTGCTGAAAATGGAAATAATTGATTAAAATGTGAAATTGCATTTGGCACTTGTTTAAAAGATGATTTATTTGAAAAACGTTAAAGCATTGGAAACTAGAATTAAAGAATAATGTCGAAAATCTACTTTTATACAATATACTAAAGGTTAGATATTAAGCATTAGGTGTAGGATTGATACTTATTTATATATCTTCTACCAATATATTATTCAATGATTTACAAACTTCAAAACACAAACAAAATCATATATCACTTCTCAAGTGCTAATATTTAACTTCACTGCATTTTTAACAGATGAAAGCACTTTTTTTAAAAATAAAACCACAAAATACTTTTCCCCTACGCATTACCTGTAAATAAATTAGTAAAAAATAATTTGTCTTTCATTTACATAAAAAATAAATTTGAATATAAAACTAAACACTTCAAGATCTAGATTTTGCAAGTGATTATTTTTTTAATACACCAATGGCATGAATTAAAAAAAATAATTACGAAGTATTTCATATTAATTGCCATTTCATTCAAATGGTATGCACCTAAAAACAACAAATTAAAACCTCTAGAAGGGAAACACACACATACTTGGTTTATTCAAATGTGTTGCAATTAGTAAAATGCCTTGAGACAGTTTTTCGTTGATTAGACTTTAAAAAAAGCACTTCAAGCAATCATTAACGGCTTATGAAATATAAAAAAATTGTGCTGTCTTAGTTTAAAAAAATGAAACATATTGAAAAAATACATGCTTTCGTTTTTTTATTTGCAAAATTTTATCGTCCTTATAATGATTTTGATCACGTATTAATTTTAATGAACATTTTAGAGGCTTAATATGTAAATAAAACATTCTTCTGTTTCGTCAGACGTAATGTTGAGTAATGATCTTTTTATGCTCCCCCTACAACGTGTGGTAAGCGATAAAAAATGAAAGAAGTTATTTGCTTTGCTTGTTGAAAAATAAAATAAAACAAAGCAAATTGTTGATTTCTTCATAACGATGACTTGCATAATATTTATTACTTGCATTAAATTGCATTGTATAGGGATTTAACAAAACTGCATTGTTAATATTAGCGATAAAATTATTACATAATATCCTTTTATCAATTGTCATGGAATTGTCAATAGAAAAGAGTTAATACTTATTTATATCTTATTAGGAGCATTTCTATTATAGAATTTCAAAATTCCAAGACGTTAAAAAAAAGTACATTTTCCAAAGTAAGCTGTGATGTAATGTCTGGTTTCGATTTTTTTTTTGTTGTTGCTTATCTCCTAGGTTTAGCAGAACTAAACCAGGTCTATGATGTTAGTCACCCTCAAAAAGTCCAGAACCATGACTAGAGCTGCACGAGGGCTATTGGCGACGGGCGTCGTATTTTAGAACCACAGTCAAGTGACGAGCCTACACCTGAATAGGCACCCAACGCAACCCAGGATTTCTGTAAAGATTGAGTCTGGAAAGTCCCAGACAGTCCAAGATGTGGTCAGGTGCCGCCTGTTCACTGGAATACTTAAGGGCAAATAGGAAAGGTCTTTTTTTCATTGGTATTAAGCAGAGATCTTATGTATCCACTTTGGCCGTCTGGTCGCTTCTGCAGCGCTGAAGGGATATAGCTTCTCCATGGTGTCGATTTTTAAATTTGATTTGCAGCAAAAATGTCTAAATTTGGGAAACATTTAGTAAAACTTAAGTATAACTTGATATAAACCACCAGTTTTTTATATAAACAAATCTACAACTAGTTTTCTAATTCCTCGCAAAACGTAGTTTTCTAAGTCCATTGGTCTTTAAATGAAGAATATATCAATTGATATGTTTACACTACGACAATAAAAATGACAAGAAATTGCGCGCATGAAAATACGTATACAAATTGGTCAGGCATGCGCGCGCACTTATCTCGAATTAACCAAATTGCATAGGGGGAGGTGGGGGAAAATGGTGGTAGGGGGGAAAATGAGGGTATGTTAAAATATATAAATTTTTCAACTATACATTTAAATTTGTTTAGACTTTTTCTTTGAAATATTATTTCTAGATGATCTCTAAATACTTTTATTTGGTTTTTAGAATCTGGCAACACCATTAATTCATTGAAATTCTTGTTCTTAAGCTAATTTTGTTTCAGCTGTTAAAATTCACTCTTAAAAACTTCGTTCTATTTATTTTATAAAACATGCTGTGCTCTTAAGCCCTGTTACATGCAATAGCCACATTTTCGAAGAGTATTTCTGTAAAATTAGCTAAGAAAAATTCGAATTTTTTATAATTTTTTTAATGTCGTGGGGTAAAGTGGTGGTATGGTTAGGCTTAGCTATGCATGTCAGATATAATGGAGTTTTGGGTCGTGGAACGAACTTAAATTTGATTATATTGGGAGATATTTTTTAAAAACCATTTTAGTGTTATTAAAATGTACAGCATTATTAAAAAAAAACTTATTTTTTGAGATTTGTTCAAATTTAACTTAATATATTAAGTTTACCAATGCATCTTTAAGAATATGCCCAGAAGCAATTAGCAATTACTTGCAATTAGTTATTATCAATTAATTTACTAAATGTTACAAACTATAATGTAAAATACTTAACCAAATCATAGATGGAAACTAACATAATTTCCAGAAATATATACGCAGATTATTTTGTTATGTTCGATGCAATATGTAAAGTTTTACAGAGCCTCAATTTAATAGTAGAGGACAATACTCTCTTGCTTAAATATTCTACTATTATTATTATCTCTAAGTAAGCTTTTCTGAAATAAAAGTGTAGAGGAATATTAGGAATGAGTTTGCTTCAATTATTTCTTTATATTAATGATTTTTGATTTAATCATATCGTTAAATTTGGGCAACCCCCATTTTCCCCCACCTTGGGGGAAAATGAGGGTATAAAACTAAGTTCCCTAAATTGCCAGATATTAAAGCATGTGGTGAAAAAAATTACATATTCGAAATCTAAACAGTTCAAATGTATGGTATATAAAAAAAAATCTAGGAAAATTTGTTAAAAAGTAGGTCTTTAATGAGATGATTTTAAAAAGCTTGATTTTACCCTCATTTTCCTCCACCCCCCCCTATGCATTTCCATGCGCGCGCAATTTCTCGTAATTTTTATTGTCGAAGTGTGGACATAGCAAATCAGAAATATGCTGGAGTCTCAGGAAGTATACTGAAATAAATTCGTATTTTTGTGTGTTCATTTTTTTTAGACCTACAACACGGATAGCCAAGTTGGCGACTCCGGTGCTTGTGCCACGGCGCTGATGTGCGGCGTGAAAGGAAAATTTGAGACAATTGGACTTGATGACAAAGGCGTGTACAACCGGTGTGAAAGCAGTTACGACTCTAAAGTATTCTGCTTAGCGGACTGGGCCCAAACCGAAGGTGAGTAGACTGGTGAAAGTGTATTTAATGATAAAGGTCAATTGTCAGTTAATTAAAATTAAATAATATAACGTATTGAAGAATTTAATTATCCTTTACCGCTTATAAGCTTTCGTCCAGTGGGACAGACACAGAAAGAATATTAACAGTCCCAAAGAGAGGAATAACACATAGACAAATAACAACAATTTATTAACGGTCACAAACATCCATGCCTGACCGGGATTCGAACCCGGCCCCAGCAGCTCCAAAAGCTAGCGTCCTAACGATTGCGCCACCGGGGCGGCTTCTCGAAATATATCTTGAAATAGGGTCTAGCCAGTTCGTTGATTTGATCCAACGGAATTTTCGATGGACAATAGTTGCCAATGAATGGACCGAACCCTATATCTTAGTTAGACTCTGGAGAAGGCTGATTTTGAAACTAGACCTTTCATTTGTTGCGTGATTGGTGAATCGATCTTAAAATCGTAGACTAGCAACTGGTCTGGAGCAAATAAAGTTAAGAGAAAACAACGTTAATGTTCGCTTTTTGAACTCAATTTCATGGGACAATTTTCGTTTCAAAACAAATAAAGTTTCGAAAGAATTTATCGAAGAAACGTTTCGAAATCAATGTACCAGGCACAGCAGGAAGCAAATTGAAAAATGAGATAACATCCTAAACGGACTAAAATTCTTAAGAGACTAAAATCTCAAAGTCATTTGATCTTTGTGTTAAACTTCTAATGCATGAATTTTTATTTTCATCCCCAAAAAATATTTATGTATCTTTAATATTCTTACATTATGGGAAAAATACTGAACAAAATTTAACTGCATTAGAATTTAAATAATTTTAATTAAAAAAAATACAAAAATACAAAATTCCCGTTTTGATAATATAAAGACTAGGAAACTACTAAATATATTTCACAATAATCCTTTTTAATTATAATTAGTTTTTCAAAACAATTTATTTGTAATTTAGTACTAATATTATTATACTTTGAATACTGTCAAAGACGTAATTTCACAACAGTTAATAACCTCACTCTTTAATTTTGAATACACTTTTGCTACTGTCATCTGAGGATTATTAGTAACTAAAACTTCAAAAGGGAATGCAACAGATGAAAAAATCACAAATTTGTCGATAGGGAGCTCTAATTTAATAGAATAAAGTGAATTATGTTACGAGTTGCCAAACGGCAACAGTATGCATTAGAGGGTTAACATTTCAACTAGTTCATCTTTTCATTAAGAAAAACGAAAAATGCGCTTTGTTTCCTAAATCATTAACCATTTCTTTTTAAGGTAGACCCGTTAGGAAAAACATGATTTTTTTTAATGTTGGTGCTAAAAATGTAAAACTCATTATACATTTAGAGTATATTAGTATAATCAATATAATGTAAAAAATATTATTAGAACATATACTTTTTTAGTTATTTTTTAAAAAGGAAATTAAGCATTTTAAGGGGTTTTTTAAAAGCCTACTCCTTTTTTTTTTCATTTTAAGCTACAATTCAAAAACCTTTTTTTTTAAATTTATAACTGCGTAATAGTGATAAAAAAAATGTGAGTTTTTTTTAAAACTATGTACTACTAATTTTATTTTTAAATATATATACATTATGTTAAGAAAATTTTGCACAAAAAAAATGAATTTTCAATTTAAAAAGGCTTTTTATAAAAAACGAGACTACTTAGTCCAAAACCATTTTTTGGACTAAGTAATCTCGTTGAATATGCTAAACGTATTATAAAATGAATTTATACTCTATGTAAATTAATAAAAAAGCCTTAGACTTTTTAATTTGCCACGAAATGAAAAAAATAAGATTTTGAGAGCATTATACATAGTGTCAACTATATAAATGTCGAAGATAAGGTTTTTTTTGTAACTGCAAAAGTGGGTCGCTTTTTTAATTCGTAGAATTTTGAAATCTGGTTCACGGGTTATGCAGTATATGTCTACTTTTGTTTTATGCAATAAAAAGATGTATTTTTGTTGTTTTTCCTCGATTTCAAGGTATGGGTCCACCTTAAAGTATTTTCATTTTATTTTAAAATGATAAGTAATTTAAATCCATCTATACTACTCTATAGCCTCTTAAATGAATTTGTATTTTATTGATACTATGTATGTTCTTATAATTACCTACATTTTCATTGTTCTAAAAACATACAAATAAAAAATTATATCTACCTACAAATAACTTTTTAAAAATATATTACAATTGTTGCAGGTGAAAAAGTTTGGATTCAATTTTATTAATTGGATTAATAGAAATAACTAAATATTAAACAGATTATATCGTCTCTAAGTAATAAGAAGTTTTCATGAAAAACACTCTGAATAAAGGCTTATTTATATTTTCTGTATTCGAAAAGGGAATATCGAACAAAGAACTCTCATAAATTTTCCTATATCTATGAAAATAGGAATATCTGTTTTGATACTTCTTAAATGTGCATTCAACTGAATAGAAATAATAAAAATATTGGGATGCATTTTATTAAGGTAATAGAATACAATCACAATCTTTTTAAAACAAAACTAATACATGCGGAACACAATGATCGTTGGCTATAACAAATATTTAATACCTGTTTCACAGTGATGAATAATCAGTAATGCCTGAATAATATAGTTTATTGATATTGATGTGCAAAAAAGAAGATATAATCCACTTAGAATCTGTGTTTGTTTATATCCTTTTATACGGAAAATACGATCTTTGTAAGAACGCCAAGCCAAACATGGATTAGGACTAAGTAAAATTCTAAAATTTGTGTCAAATATTATTAATCATAAATAAACAAGATGTATCTTTTATATTCGACACAAATAACACTATTATCAGAACTATACTTTTTCGTAGATGGTAAGTGCAAAAGTGGCGCAATTTTTTCTGCTTGAGACAATATAAGGTTTACAAATAAGTGATACTTATCCGTACGTGGAACTCATTTTGTAATATGCAGATTAAAATGCAATTGTTTATAATAATGCAACTTAAATTTTCGTTCGATGAGTCATTATAAAAATTATTTACAAAACATTTAGGCCGTTTAGTTACTTGTTAACAATCTACCGAATTATTTGTCAAATAATAGTTACTTAGTGCCTAACTCTTACTTGTAATTACAATTTTATGAAATGTTTTTATTAGGTATGTAATAATTTGAATTAATGATTTCTCCGTAATTGTGTCAATTACAGATTTAAACTTTTGTTTCAACATAAAGTAGGGCTGAAATATATGTAGGCTATAGTTATAAAGTTCACCTTCTATAAAATACTCAGAGGGTAAACTTTGCTTTACAAGGTTGTTTCACTTGGTTTGCTCTACAAGAATTATAAATAAATTTTGTCCGATAATATTTTCTCAGCTTGTTTTAATCGTGTGGTACTCTAATAAAGCGACATACTAACAATAAATAAGTTTATTTACAAAAATTAGTAATCTATTTTCAATTCTAAAATCAGATATATTGAGGATAAAAGGGTGTAATTTTACTTAGTAGCAGTCAAAAGGTTAAAATGTCTTTCCCGAAATACAAAGTTGCTTTTCCTCGTAAGGCGCGATATTAACGCTAATAAAGAGTAACAGCAAAGGATGCGAGGGTCTTAAAGCCTTCATTTAATTAATGAAGATAGTCACCATGAGAAGATCTTTGTCTTTATGATGTTGAAAGGTATGATACGAGCAGCGAAGAATAATAGGGCACATCAAACACCTTCCAAGTATATTTTCTTTTACTTTTTCTTAGGGTTCTTTCATCCTGTTTCGTAATTATTTCCCCTCCCGCCGGGATTTCACGTATAACACCTTTTCGTCTATTAACAGAGGCAGGAGCGTTTGTGACTTGGAGGTTAGAATAGCATAGAAATGCTGCCAGGTGAAGAACACATGAAAAGTCAGGTTTGCCATTTGAACCCATTAGTCGCTTCTGAAATAAGCCAAATCAAATGGCTTGGCTATTTATTGGGATTTAAGTTATATGGTTAGGTTAGGTAAGTTTGAATTATCGTTGCACTAGAACCACACGAGGGCTATTCTAAGTTACATGGAATAAATGAATCTACTTGGTAGGAAGGAAAATATTGTTGAATCTTGTACCAATTAAGAGCATGATTATAACACTGTAAGAAATTGCTGTACGACTATTTTATATAAACTGGCTGAAGCTTAGCTCCCTACGCCTTTCTGAAAATGTATGGATATTAAAGCTTTTTTGAGCAACTTTACGAATACAAGAAGTTAACTCCTGTTTTGCAGTACTCCCTAAACACTGATGTCCGGATGCAGAACTTGCTGCCAGTGAATTTACTCCATAAGTACGGTGTAACACTACTCCATGAAGCTGGAGTAACACTACTCCATGAAGCTGGAGTAACACTACTCCATGCAGCTGGAGTAACACTACTCCATGAAGTTGGAGAAACGTTAGCAAGAGTTTTACATTTAGTTAAATTATAGACGTTTCGTACATGAATTACGTAGGCGTATCACAATGATTTGGCTACTTTCGAGTGACTTCACTTTCCTTCATGCCAAGCATTTCGACATTATTCTGACTTCCATATTTTCTGTTGTTATTTTAATGCTCTGTCATTGTTTGTAGAAAGTAATATGACTATTTAATTAAAGGATTTGCTTTTGTAGTAGAATTGCTTTTTGTGCCTGTTAGTTGTTGGTGTCAAAATGCAAGGGCTGGAATTGCGAATTGTGTAATTGCTGCCTTATTCCGCACTTTGTGCTGATGAATGAAAACATAACGTGTAATTTTGTAAAAGAGATTTCTGTAGTTGTTTAAGTGTGTCATAGAAAATGTAATTATAAAGGAGTACTTTGTCATGTTTTTAAAGTTCTTTGAAACATTTTGTTATCGTTGAAGACTGCGCAAACATGGTAGAATAAAAGTAATTAAAAATTGTGTTTAGATGGTAACGTTTAAGGGACTTAAATATTGTTCACCAGTTATTTTGCATCTTACCATTTATCGAAAAGCTGAGAAGTAGTCAACAGAAACATTTAAATTTAATTCAATTAACAAAAGCGAACCACATATCCAATACTGTAATGAAAAGAATTCTCTTATTACTTGTTTACCAAACACTTTTCTGGACTTTACAATGTTTTTTTAGGTTCTGAACTGAAATTTGGATATTGCAATCTCATGTAAAGGAAGCCATGCATAAAAAAGAACGTATTTTTTGTAGCTATATTAGAGAAGTTGTCTTTCATCGCATATACTACATGCAAGGAAAAACAACCTTTACAGAACTTGGGTTCTAATACTGGTCTTTTCAGTCTTTCTCTTGCTTGCCACTCTCGCTACAACTTAGAAAAATAAATTCGCAGTTAGTAGCTTATTATTTGGTGGCGCAAAGTTATGAATATAATTTAAAGTATTAACCTTTCATTGTATAATTTGTACAGTTAAAAATGCTGCAGGAAAGAAAATAGTTTAAAATTAATTAATAAAACTAGTTAATTCATCAACAGTTTGAAAGTGGGTGTTGTGTGTGGATGTGTGGGTGATGTTGTTTGTGAGTGAGTGGTGTGATGTTGGTGGGTGTTTGTTGATAGTTGGTGTGGGTGATGTGGTGAATTGAGTGATAGTATAGTTTTGTGGATGGTTGTTGTGATTGTGTATCGTGATTTTGTTTTGTGTGTTTGTTGTGGGTGATGATTTGTGAGTGATTGGGTTTGTCGTTGTGTGTGATTGCTTGAGGATGGTGTTTGTTGTGTTTTTTGTTTTGTGTTGATTGTGTGGTGGTTGTTGTGTGGTGGTGTGTTGTTGTGTTGATTTGAGTGTGTGTGATTCTTGTGATTCGTGTGTGTGATTTTTGTTGATTTGTTGATGGTTTGATTTTGTTTGTGATTGTGATAGTGGTGGTGTGTGGAAAATGTGTTTTGGTGAGTGTTGTTTGGTGGTGTTTGGTGGTGATGCTTGTGTTTGATGTGTTGGGTTGGTGTTTGTGGTGTTTTGATTTTGATGTGGCTGTGATGTTGGTTTTTTGTTGTTTGATTGTGTGGTTTGTGAGTGTGATTTGTGTGTATGTTGTTGTTTGTGTTGTGTTTGTGTGGGTGTTGTTGTGTGTTGTGTGTGGTGTTGACGGTGTGGTTGTGTGGTGTGTGTTTGTGTGTTGTGGTGTTTGTGTTTGGTTGTGTGTGTGGGTTGGTGTTGTGTGTGAGTTTTTAGTTGTGTGTTATTGGAGTGCGATGTTTTGTTTTGTGATTTTGATTGTAGTTGGTGTGTTGTGTGTTGTGTGTTGGGGTGTGTGTGTGTGTGATAGGTGTGTTGTTGATGTGATGGTTGTGTAGTTTGTTATGAGTGCGTGAGGTTTGAAGTGTGTGTGTTGTGTGGTGTGGTTGATTCTTAACTTGATAATTAGTATTATGTACGTACTTTGCCTACACGTTAAGCTATTATTCTACCGAATAACTTATTTCATATTTTGCCGTTGATAAATACATGCATACAATGAACTAAAAAAAATCTAAACATTTATTAATTCAAAGCTAAGAAAAAAAAGTAAATAGCTCAATTTCTGAATCACATAAAATTTATGCATTAATTTAAGAAAATCTAGTTTAAAAAATTTTATTTTATAAAATAAAAATTAAATCGCAGCAGCAGTCAATTCTAAAATTACTTGACTCGGTGTTAGCGAACATTTCCTGCCTCTCCTTTACGCACTCAAAATGTAGATTACCAAAGAAGGGAGGTGAAGATTTTTAAGGTTTGTCAGTTTAAACAAAAACGGCACGTAACCGTAACGGCGCGGCATTTACATTACCTGTCAGAATTCAACAATTCCCATTACCACTCTCTAAGAAATGGACAATTGGAACAGGTTTTTTTGTGGGGAATCATTGTGTAGAAGACAACGTTTCACGCAGTTGTGACGTCACCATATACATGGCTTTTTCCAACATAGAAGAATAAGCTGTCGGGTGGTTTGTTTGCTGGGTATAATACAACGTTTGATGTACGGTGCGTTACCGTGGACTTTCGCCGCCACGGGGGAGCAATCATTAGGGTGCTAGCCTTTGGAGCTTCTGGGGTCAGTTTCGAATCACGGTCAGGCATGAGTGTTTGTGACCGTCAATAAATAAACCGTATGTGACCGTCAATAAATGTTGCTATTTGTCTATGTGTTGTCCTTTATTTGTGTGTCTCTGGGCTTGTAAAAATTCTTTCTGTTGTCCTGTCCCACTTGTACGAAAGTTATACGCGGTTCTCTGAGCAAGCACAACAAGCTGGAATATCTATGTACACATGACCATACCGTGGGGACTTTGCTAGTTCCATGTAGGTCATTTTCGAGCGTATTGAGCCGATTAACCACGTATCTTCAAACCAAAGTTTCTTTGCGTTAATTCAACGGAAAAAAATTATTTTCTAAGCCACATTACTCCGTTCTGTATTGAATATTTTCTCAAACGCTTTTTTTCATTGGATTAAATGTAAGCTGACTTGAGGGGGTTTCTTTAATAAAGTATCACTTTTTGAAATTCGTTTGTATTATTTTGTAAAATTATTCATGAAAAACGTATCCACTACAGTAATTTATATATGAAAAAACCTCTGGTAAAATTCTTAATACAGCGGAGAAAATGTGGATTAGAAATATTTCTTTACATGGGATTAACACTGAGACACCTTGGTTTTCGGAAATAGGGCTCATTCGCATACCACTTTAAGCAGTTTTATTATTCTACTAACATTAAAGGTATTCCCCCAGGCAAAGTCTAGGGCTGTTGTGACCACACCCGAGTGACCACGCCACGCCGACGCCTGTACGCGCACTCCGCAACCGGTACTGGGTGAGCGACGACAAGATCGTCCGACGGGACCCCCCCACGGACCCAAGAAGGGCGACTGCCAAAAAGACCATAAGGGGGCGAAACGGCAGCTGGTGGAGGACTCGCCGGGGAAGAGAACTCAACGTGATGTGCTTGTTATCTCTGTGTGTGTTAGGGTTAGGACTGACATGTGATGAGAACATTTTGGTAAATATAATTAAGTTAGGTTATAGGTTAGGTTGAAATCTAATAAATCAAATACCGAGGGCTATTGGCGACGGGGTCGTATCTTAGAACCACAGTCAGGGGACGAACCAAACAACACTGAATAGGCACCCAAACACAACCGATTAAAGGCGACAATCGTACGCAGCGTTAGGATTGAAGGATTATTTAACGTGCACTCCCTAACACGGGGTATTATTGTTCGGACATTTTTGGCTGCACGGGCGTTTATAGGTCGGCGAGCTTTTTTTGGCGTGCCCGGACCCGCACCTCGGGACCTTCCGCATGTAAGCGAGGGTGCTTAACCGACTGGGATCCCCAGCCTAAATATAATTAGAAAATAAGGAATGAAATCATTCAAGCTCTATGGATTGGCACACTGACTTCCTCCCATGGTGTAGGAAGCTATCTGACAATGGTTGGTGTACCTGGTCATTGTATCCTGGTTGTTCATTTCACTGGCGAAGTGCGCCTTTAAACGCTCATTCACTGTTAGTCTACCCTACGCTTTTCAGACGCATGTAATTGTTTGAATGGTTTTTGAATGGATGATGAAGAATTGGATGTATACTCCGTGCAACCTAACTTGGGTAAAACAAAGAGTAAAAAGGTAGGCACGATTGATCCGCTAGTTGGAAACTCTTGTAAGGTAATATTAGATACAAAAATTATCTGAATACAATTAACAAAAAATACATTTTCATTCTTGATGAAATGCAAAATTTTCTTAAATAATATTCAAAATCAGATATGACTTAAACGAAAATTTAGTGTTATGCTTAAACATGGTTTTATGGGTTGAGTCAATAGTAATTTATGGAACTCTATACATGCGCGGAAGGATCTTCTCCTAGCATATTTTTTCTATTTACCCAACTAGGTAGGCAATAGGTAGGTTCGAGACAAAGACCATTTTATACCCTATGAAAACATTTCCTTGCTGTAGCAATAAATAAACTATTGAAAAGAGTAACATATAGCAATAAAAATAGAAAGTAAGCAAAAAATTTGCATTACTTTACGTTTGCCCATTTCGCCTTCGTGTAGTATTTTGCGAAATTTGGACTAAGCAATGAACAGTAAATATTTAAAAAAAAAATTTATCTATAATTTCGAAAAATAACTTGACAGCATTATGTTCAAATCGAATTTTTAACAAAAAAAAATTGTTGTTTCAGTTGGAAAGTACTTCCTTTAAAAAAATTCTACATAAATCCTGATTTCAAAATCACAACCCTTACATGTATAATGATAAATAAAAAATTATCAAATCTAATAATTTACAAATTTGGCTTTTCTTTTTATAACCTGAAAATAAACTTTAAAAACTAATCAAAATGTAACACTCTTACACAAAAAATATATTAAAAAAAAAACTCTTACATTTTCAGGTGTATTAGGGAGGTGGTCGTCGGCACTTTTTACATCGTCGTGTGCGACTGGACCCTTAAAATCGGACAAATGCCGGACGCAGAGGGGACGGACGAAATCTCATCGAGGAATGGCAGAGAGACAAAAACGCCGGGGACGGAGCTACAAGTACGTCTCGGAAGAAGAGGAAGCTGGATAAAGTGGACCCACATTTTTAGGTGACTACCTCTTGGGTAAGCTTTGATTAAGTTCTGTTTGTTAGTTTCTTATGTTTGAATTATCAAATGTTAAACGGGTATCAAGGTTGAGAATTTCTATTTTCTTTCAGAAAGAAATATATCTTACAGAAGCCCCCGATAGAGAAAATCTTGCTTTTTTTCGGTATATTTTCGAAACCCATTCTTTATTTTTGCACAGTAGTTTGAAGAATTGTTTTAACCACACAAAAATGGAAGAATTTCAAGTAATTTTTGTGATGGTTGTAAGAACGAAACTACCATTTATCAATCTTATTTAAATTGATAATTTATAATTATTAATATTGTACGAGTAGTGAGGGGACAGTGAAACCATTTTAGTATAAAGATGAAAATTTTAATTTCTGAAAAATTTCCAGTTTTAGAATATTTGTCGAGCAGTACCCATCATTTTCAACTTATACGAGTAGATATTATTAAACAAGCTTGGGATTATCACATGTAGAGTATAAAATTACATAAATTACACATTAAGTAACAAAAACAGTGTGTAAAAACTCCCGTACGGAACTTATAAATTAGTACTTATATATATTATATTCTCTCTGAAGCAACCTCTTAAGCAGATTCATTACTTTTACAAAGATAGATACAACAATAAATATAACGAAACTATATGATAAAGAAATTTTTGCATCGCCAACGCTCATTTTTTTTATTCTAAAAGTGAAGAAATAGTGTTTTTTTATTATTTGTTATGTGAACAAAAGTCCATCACTAACAATTTCAAATCAAACTTCAGGCAGTTACAGACCCTCTTGGAATGTGACGCTTTTATAGGTTTTTACATATTATCTAGTTTAAAATTATATGTGACATCAAACGTTTTTTTTACGAAGGAAAAAAGAGTGTTCATATCGTCTTTGCATAAAAAGAAGCAATACAAAATTTTGAAAATAAATAAGGATTAGTGAACTTCAAGTTTATTTTTTCAATCGAGGATATTTATACACGTTAAGCTAAAAAAGTAAAGCAAAAAATTTCTTTTTGAGTTTATCTTTACATTTCACGCTTGTAAGTTAACAACAACACGTTGTAAATACAAAACAATCCTATGGCCTGATGACTTTGTCTTTTTTGTACATGAAAACATGCTTAAGCAAGCTGTAAATTTCAGATAAAATTTTTATCTACGCGCTTTTTTACACTAGGATGAAGGGAAAAATGGGAGTGATGCTAGGTTTTCGAGCAGAATTTTCAGTCTGTGTTCAGTTCAATGGGAGATTTTTTTTAGCTAAATTACTACTGTTTTTATTTAATAATGTAAGCTGACTAACGTCTTTATAATTTTTTTTACTCTTTCGAGATTGGGTTTAAATATTTCTTAAAATTTTTCAATGCATAATTTTATAACAATATTAGAACCCATTTCAAAAAGTGTATCATAGACGTTTAAGGTCAGCTACATGAAAATATTAAAAACGTGTGCAAAATATTCAACGCATCCGCAATAAACTTGTTTTTTTTTTTTAAGTTTAAATAACATAGGAGAAAACTTAGGTTTGGATGATCCGATCACACTCTCCTAATTGCAAAGCACAAACCTTTTCAAATTCTTAAATCGTATTGTATTAATATTAATTTAGGTCGTGAAAATAAACCAACATAAATGCTCGATGAATAACCTAAGTCGTAGTAGTTCAATATTTTATCTCTAAATAGCAGTTGTGGGTCCGCCTTACGGGAACCCGTTAACCTCGCATTGTTCCTTTTAGAGGCATGCTTACTTGTGAAAATACACTCAAAATCAAAACAACATTAAATTCGTGTTTGGCGCATGAGCACTTAAAATGGCTAAACACTAATAGAGGATGAAGCAGCCTTCGGGCGAGCGCATATTCTCAACCAAATCATTCAATCAAACAAATAGAGGATGGCGTTCAAGCTCCGTTTCGGCCCTGGTCCATGTATTTTCAAGCCCCTGTTATGGTCCCGCAATCCAGTGGATGAGTTTTTTTTTTTTTTCAAACAAAATTATATTATTAAAAATCACAATCAAATATGAAAAAACTAAGCCTCAGGTGCACACGTAGGTTATTTAAAGGACTCTATATTAAAATTTCGAATTTTTTAGAGCAGTGCTAAGTAGGTCTTTTGCGATTCCACAGAATACACACAGACAGACGGACAGACAAGAAGGACACAGCTCTTTCTTTTATTCATTATAGATACTGGTGGAAACATCTCTTATTGTTTAATGAAGCAGCGCCAAATAGTTTCGCCGTAAAATTATAATGCGCACAACACTTGGGGAAAAACTGAGAGCACGTTACTTCGTTGAACCTTTATTACATTACTGGAATATTTAAAATGTATATTTATGTTATTAAATTTTTAACACGCTTGGGAAATATGAAATTTATGATAAAAAAATTATCTTATCGGTTGCTGCAAATTTTCCCTTGAGGTTTTAACGCAAAAAAAAATATTACTTGGCTTTTTCAAAAGACAATTACGAGAAACTGGCAGACGAGATCTAGTAAATAGTTATTTCAAACTATATAGCTAAAAAGTTTTTTTTTGTCATTTGGCATTTTTTATGCGGCTACAAATCTTCTTAGCTTAGTGATGTTATTTTTATATATATTACACGCGTTTTATATAACTTTATGGGAATATCTTAATTTAGTTTTCGATGCGTACTTAAGTAACATTAATCTTTCGATTTTGAAGAAGTGTTTCAAAATGTAATAATATATATATTTAAGCGTTTTTAAAATGATTTTATAATGAATGTAAAGTATTTTTAATGATTTTTTTCTATTTGGTTGTAGATCATTAAAAATGCATTTTTATCTCACATCAACCTAGTTACCTGTGGGTAATGACTCTAAAATAAGAGGGTGACAATGTATGTTTCAAATTCGTCGCTGGCTGCGTTTAGAACACATTGGGAAGTCATAAGTGCTTACCAAAAAATACGAATTAGCCCAACTTAAATACGGAGGGTTCAGTACACAGATTTGCAGTTTACTTGTTTTATCACTATGTTTTCAATTGAAGACGTAATGGGTAATGTATCGATTACGGCTGCTATTTCTAGCCTCTTTTAGGAGCTTTACACAGCCAATACGCTTCGTAATTTTGAACCCTGATCAAGTGACGAAGGTCGACACCTGAGCGGCACCCACGGAAACTTTTGAGCGGACTTCGTCAACCACAGATTTTAGATCACAGATTTTACGATCACGTATAT